>CM021107.1:155007006-155309162 GCA_007115665.2 Sequoiadendron giganteum | reverse complement strand
CCCTCCTCCTCGAAAACTCTTTTTTTTTTCAAATTTTTTTTAATCTATTTCCTACCCATTTTTTCTTTTTTTCCCGCTCACAAAACCCATGTTTTACATTTTTGATAAAATTATGACTTATGCGTTAAAAATTTCAAAATAATGCATGAGGGGTTTTGTCACTTACCTGGCGGGGCCCATCTTGTTGTCTGCACGACCATTGAATCTCATCTATTCGGTGGACGATCTCGGTGTCATTATCTCCCGACATCTTCACTCCTCGTTTGCTTGCTTTCTCTTCTTTTCTCAACTGCTACAGTGCAAATGAGGTGAGGTAATTTTTAAAATTACCTTATATTCACTTTTAAAAGGTATTTTTACCTTTTATTATTCTGATTAATCTCTTCTCTTCCCGAGGCCGCTATTTGCACCCCGTTTATCTGATTGACTTCATTCAAAAGGAAAATTTACCTAATTTTTTGCCCTCTTTCCAACCATACCATCTGTTTCTCCTTATCGAGATGTTGCTCGAGACCCTTCTTTTCCCCCGTCACCCTCTCGAGGGGGCATACCCTTCACACTTACCAATTTTCTCGGCCGTAACCACCCCTTTTTTTTAATCTATTTCCTACCCATTTTTTCTTTTTTTCCCGCTCACAAAACCCATGTTTTACATTTTTGATAAAATTATGACTTATGCGTTAAAAATTTCAAAATAATGCATGAGGGGTTTTGTCACTTACCTGGCGGGGCCCATCTTGTTGTCTGCACGACCATTGAATCTCATCTATTCGGTGGACGATCTCGGTGTCATTATCTCCCGACATCTTCACTCCTCGTTTGCTTGCTTTCTCTTCTTTTCTCAACTGCTACAGTGCAAATGAGGTGAGGTAATTTTTAAAATTACCTTATATTCACTTTTAAAAGGTATTTTTACCTTTTATTATTCTGATTAATCTCTTCTCTTCCCGAGGCCGCTATTTGCACCCCGTTTATCTGATTGACTTCATTCAAAAGGAAAATTTACCTAATTTTTTGCCCTCTTTCCAACCATACCATCTGTTTCTCCTTATCGAGATGTTGCTCGAGACCCTTCTTTTCCCCCGTCACCCTCTCGAGGGGGCATACCCTTCACACTTACCAATTTTCTCGGCCGTAACCACCCCTTTTCCTGGATTGGGGTATATTCATCCATTACTCCGCTAATTTTGTCTTAGATCCTCCTCCCCATGCTGGGGCATCATCTTCCGATTACTTCCCCTATAGAGTCATGTGCACTTCCTTTTCTTCGAAGCACTATTATTCTAACAGTACGTCGAAGAGGGGAAAAATGTAGACATCCAAATTTGATCACTTCCATATGATCAAAATCGTCCATTATATTCATCTATTCCATTAACAATGATTAAATAAATTATTTAATCATTATTTCATTTTCTGTCTAAGGTTCCTAAAGTATGTAATTAAATAAATTAAATACTTTACCTTACACCATGTTCTTCTCTAAATTAAATAAATATGACAAATTATTTAATTTAGTCTTTTAACCCATTTGGATTAAAATCAATTTATAATTTCCCTTTTTCTCTCTCCTTGTCACATTCTCTATAACCCTCTTTTAATCCGCATTAAATTAATTAATCTGTGATTAGGATGTGCACCACTTAATCTTGATTAAGTGTCACATCCTCCATAATCTCCCACTTGCTTCTAATCTCTCATTAATTATTCTAATCCTGTGTTTGCACAACCCTAATCAAAATCATTAGCCACATTTAACTTACCTTTTTTGGTCAACCTTCCTACTTACCATTTTTAGCCTGGACTCCTTTCCCCATGTGAATTTTTAATTCACATTTATTTAACCAAGGTTCCCCTCTTCCCCATGTGAATTATTAATTCACTTTTACCTTCCCAAGGTCTTCCTCATCCCCCATGCAAATGTGACATGTCATTTTACATGTGCCCAAGGCTTCTAGAACCTTGAACTTGTCACATCTCCCACATGTGACAAATCTCCAGCTTTTTGGAGACTTCCTTTTATCCAATAAACTCTCCATTGAATGTAAATTTTTAATTTACATTTATTTTTCCCACACTTCCCTTTTTCCCATAGAGATTTTTGAGAAATTCTAAAATTCTTTAGAAGTCTCTTTCATCCTCATTTGGGGACAAGAAGTTCCTTTTTGAGGAAATCTTCTCATCCCCCAAAGTACCTCAAAGGTACTTGTCCTTCATCCACCTCATGTACTTCCCTTCCACCTTTTGTCCTTCTCTTCTACCTCATTTCCACATCACTCCACCCTAAGACATCTCACCTTCCACATGTCAAGATGTGAGGGCTTGTGAGTTCTCTACTCACCATAGCCTTTCATCTTGATCTTTGTTGGATCAATCCCAGCCGTTGAATTCTCTAGAGAATTCAATTTAGCCTATAAATACCCCTTCAATTCCCTCATTTTAAGGATCAAGTATTTTGCAACAAAACTCTTGCAAAATTGCCATTCAAACTCTCATCCATTATAGCACTTATATCATCAATCCATATTGCATCAATTCATCTTGCATCCATTCAACTTCATTGTCATCCAAGGAGCATACAATTCTTGAAGAATCAAAGGGCCAACCAAGGAAGGAGCAGCAAAAGGAAAGGTATAACACACTTGAATCATCATTTGTTTTTATCTTATTCCTTTTGTTTCACCATTTTTCTTAGGCTAATCTTATTGAGGTGCCCTTTTATCTTGTTACTTATTTTCCTTGCATTATTAGTTTTTATCTAGCATCTCATATTAGGAGTAGCATTTTATTAGGACCACATCTATAATCAATAATTTCTTTCAAATTAAATAATTTTTTGTCTTGGTAGTTTGAAGACTAGCTGTTACACCCTGTTTCATAGTCACTAAGTTACTTTTACCTTCATGAGTGGAAGTGTTGATAAATGCAAATCGTGACTTTAATATGTTTAGTAGGAGAATGAAATAATGAAATATGCATTCATATTTTATTGTTTTGAAATTAATGAATATGTTTATATGTTGATGAAATACAATGAAAAGATATGTATTGCAATATGAATATTCTAATGCTTTGTTGATGCAAATGTTTTGATGATGCAAATGATTGTATTGTGAACGTATAACTACCTTGGTTTTGCACTAAGCTATATGCAGGAACAAGTCAAGCCTCTGAAAGAGAGGGGAAGTATCACTC
The DNA here is from genome assembly GCA_007115665.2 of Sequoiadendron giganteum. Taxonomy (NCBI): domain Eukaryota; kingdom Viridiplantae; phylum Streptophyta; class Pinopsida; order Cupressales; family Cupressaceae; genus Sequoiadendron; species Sequoiadendron giganteum. Next base: position 155,305,967 of record CM021107.1, on the reverse strand, counting down.
AAGAGAATAGAACTGGTCAAGTAACCCCTAAATGAGTCTAACTGAGCTTTCACACGCTCACTTCTAGTTTAGTCAAGTCGATTCAATAGCCTGGGAAATGGTAATTTACCTTAGTCTTGTTTGTGTATGAATTAGGAGAGGTTATAGTTTTGTTTGTGAGCTCTCTTGATTTAGTCTAATTGTTGAGTTTTTGTCAATTGTAGGTTCTTCTTAATTTGTTTACATTTGAATGATGAGATATATATATATATATAAGATGTATATATATGTATACATGTACATTTCTACGATGAACTCATGCACATGAGTAAATACGTACATGAGTATACATAGATAGACGTATCTATGTATGCTTATGGATTGAATACCCATATGCATGGGAACACCAAATGGACAAGTATATATATATATATATATGCATATATGCATATATATACTTCATGTATGTATGTCAATCAATGTTGTTGAAATTATATGTGTGAAGACAATGTTAAATAAATATATGATATATATATGTGTACATATATATATATGTGTGTGTGTGTGTGTGTACATATATATATATATGCATTGATATACACATATGTATCGACATAATGGAAATGTCCATACGAGTGTATTAATACATATATAAATATGCATATGTATATATATTTACACATGTGCTTTATTATTATATCAAATGAGTAAATATATGGATAAGAATCCAAATATCAAATAATGTATTTTATTATCATAAAATTTGAGATATATGTGTATATATATTAAATATATAATGTACTTTATAATGCATGTGATATTTAAAAGATACAATATGAATGCTATTTTATATAGTATTTGATAAAGTGCTAGAGCATATGGCACAAAAAAATAGAGGTATGGTGCAACATGTATATATAATGCATTATGTTAAAATAAAGGATAATGCTATCAATTTGAGATAGCGCATAATCTAGTGAGATTGATTAAGATAATTTAAGCACGTTGAGTATGCATTGCAAACATATGCAGCGATAGAGTCAAGACAACCAATGTGTGAAGCAAACTTCCATAGACTTTGTTAAAAAAATAGTAATGATCATGCACAAAATGAGAGTCGACTATGTCAAATAGTGAACATTGACCCAAATAATATGGCAAGAATAAGTAAATGTGGCGCCAACTAATAAAAGCATGAATCGAATAGAAGTCTATTTATCATTATAAATTTCCAGAATGTAAAGTATTTGGTAAAATGTATAAAAAGTAAAGCACTCAACTATACCAAGTAATTTGACCTATAGGAGGCAATTTCCTTGCATTTCTAATCAACATTCTTGTTGTCTATTATTGCATTGACTCATTTTTTTGGTTGCATATATGTTTGTTGTGCAACGAATTTTGTTGCCACCTTTTATTTTGAATGTTGAGTCAAACTTTCTGAGATGGGAAGTGTCAATTTTGTTACCATGTTTCTAGCCTTTAATTATTGATCTTTTTGTATAAATAGAGGTGCCTTTCACTTCATTTGGTACACATTCTTGCTTTCTAAATTCTGATTTTTAAGTGTTACTTTGTTGCAATATTGAGTTGTGAGATTGAGAGGTTTTTAGTGTGACTTCAGTGAGATTTTTAGAGATATTTCTTTGTGGGATTTGTTCAAGGGAAGGATTTGCAAACTACTTGGTGGAGGATGTGCAAGGAAACCTGCTATATCAATTGGAGCTATTTGGTTATAGGCATGCTAGTTCTCTACTTTATTTTCTATTTTAAGTTGGAAAGATTGATTGGTTTAGCTTGTTTGTTTCTTGATGGATTCTTGTTATCGTGAAACCTTTTGGTTGGGATGCATTTATATTTATATGTACATATATGTTTTATATATATATCGGAACAATTATTACAAATTATACTGAGTCAAGAAGACTATAACATCATTACACTTAGGTGATATCTTGAAATGATAGCCTATGAAATTAAGTAAAGCCTTGTGGTGAATGTGGATAAAAAAACCAAGTGAATAAGGGCATAACAGGCATATCATCATTGATAGGTTGTGAACCTTGTAGATAATTTATACCATATTATGAAGAGGACTATGAGTGCAGAAGCACTAAACCCTCGCAAGTTGATAATATCCTTTGGATATTATACAAATATAGAGAACATTATGAACATATGAATATTGGATCTTACTAAATGTAGAAGGTTTATGATCTGTTTGTGATCTCTTGATCATCACATTAATTTTATTAGGAACCCTATGTTACGAACAAACTATTTTGTAGGGTTGTCTATGAGATTATGGATTGAAGCAAATAAGTTAGGATTAACTTATATGATCTACTTGATGACTTGATTGTTGATTATACTTTCATTTAGAGTCGTTTTATGATGATGAGATTATACTTTTGAGTGATAAATTTGTTGATGAGATTATACTTTGATTGGATTCATTTATTGTTGATGGTTATACTTTGAATTGAGGTCTTTTATTGTTAAGTTTATACTTTTGAAAGGAGTCATTTAATGTTGAGAAAAACCCTTGATTAGAGACTCTTATAGTTGGGATTGTACCTTTGGTACTAGATTAATTTAATGATGTGATGTTATGTTTACCTGTATGGTTAATTGGTAAGTAAGAGTTACTTTGAGTTATTTACTTAGTAGATGTGTAAGATAATCATAGAGGAAATAGGCTATTCTTGGGGTTAAAGATTACCCAATGGAGGGAATTTCCTATGTATAGAATATGTATGGTCTTAAAAAATTGAGCTAGGAAGGTGTGTGAATAGGGTGATTATCACTCGAAGTAACAGGGTGTTGAATTCTTTGGCCAAAGTAGTGTAAGTTGCCATTATTTACACTGTCAATTCACTGCGATCTAGTTAGACATTCTAGTCTGGGATTTTCATACTCATAGGTAGAAGCAAATGTATGATTAAGTTATAGTTTGTAGGAAAAAACACCAAGCTCAGGGAAGGCTAGTATTATGTGGCTATCCAACCAATCTCTTCGTCAAAGGGTAGGGCCATCTTACCTAATAGGTAGATGTGTGGGGGACCGTAGTGAGTCTATGGTTGGCAAAAAAGTGCTTGAGTGATGCTTCTCCTCATTGGTTGGTAGCCAAAGATTTGAAGGTGGACTACTTGGACTATACATATTTCTAGTGTTGGAAGCTCAGAAGAGCTATGTATTTACTTTGTACCCATTTGTATGGAAAGAAATGTAAACATGAATTTAGTACTTGAGTTTATTCAATATTAAATCAATGATATATAAAGATTTATGCTATTGTGATGGGATGCAATGGAAGTTTGAAATAGTGTATATTTCATATGTGCATGCAATTTACATTTTGGAAAAGAAAAGTTTATTGCTATGTTAAGGTATCAAGGTTTATTCACTTGTGGGTTAAAACTTAGGGAATTTTTTGAGTAGAATATTGGGCATGTTACACTAGTGACCTCCTTTTTAAAATTCATTCAATCCCTCAATGATCTAGTACCCTCCTTTAAGACCTCAACCTCCTTATCCATCTCAACCCATTTTGCAAAATTCCCATCCATACCTTTCATCATCTCCTATTACTTCTCATCAACCTCCTCTCCAGGTCAATCCCTATCCTACTTCAGAATAAAATACTCCAAAGTTTAGATCTTGTTCTTGGTCATAAGAAATTATGCATGCTTGCATTTGAGAATGTGATTTTGGATATTTGTGGCTTTGCACAAATCATTAACCTTGTCACACAAAGAGACACAATTCTTGAAAGGATTTTGAAAGGTTTGAGGATCTTCAATTGTGACCTAAGTAGGCAACTCCTCAATCCGAGGAGAGGGAGGGAGGCTAAAAAAGATGTTGGGGGATGGAGGAGAGTTGGCGGGCGAGTTCTTAGGGGTGACATCAAGGGATGGGGACCAAGAAAACCCAAAATCATCATAAAAAAATGAGATATGAGGGGGGTCCACAAAAGAAACCCTTTTCTTTCTAAAAGAAGTAATGGAATTATCAACAATGGATTTTCCTTTAAAGGAATGAGGGGGTTGGAATGAGTATTCTTGATCTGAGGGAGGGGGTGTTTTTAGCAATTGAGGCAAGGGTTCCAATATTTTTAGTAACTTGATGTTCACATTCATGTTATTTTGGACAAGGGAGGGGTTAGTAATACGAGGGGGTGAGGAGACAATTGAGGTGAGGGATAGATTGTACTATTCTAGATCTAATAGATTAAGACCTGACAAAGAGGTAGAGACTTACCTTTGTTTAGCATGGATTTAATTGATTGTACTCCAATGAAGAAAGTATCCAAAAACAAAGTTCATTTTCACATTATGTTTGAAATGGTTAAGAATAGGAAAAAAATGAGAGTGTAACCTTTTACACCAACCTACAAGGGTAACATACCTTATAAGGACCTCAAAAAAATTATTCTAGACCCCTGAGAGGTCCTCTCTATTAAACCCATTCTATAGGTGGTTGATCTTCTCTCCCCTTTTCAAAATAGTATCCATGTCCTTCTATTAGTTCCCCTTAGTTTTTTTGGGGAATTTTTTTCCTTCCATTGGAAGACCAGTAGTTTCCAATATCATCTCAATAATGATGGAAAAAGAGAGGCCTCTTTAACATCAACTAAGTCATCCTTCCAAGAATTAGTGAACTTGACTAAAAGGGAGGGGTCGTGGCCTTTCATCACCTCAATGTAGGATGTTAGATTATGCTTGTGAATTATAGACCAGGCTTCCTAGTCATTCTTTAGAGGCTCACAATTATTAGGCCCCTCTTGAACCAAATCACCACCTATAGTAGATAATTTTCTTCTTGTTAAACCCAACTATCTTTTAACATTTTTTGGAATCTGTTAGAATATATTAGACTAGAAACTTAAAAAAGAAAAAGAAAACGTTAAAAAAGGAAAAAGAATCATTAAAAAAAGTGATAGAAGTGAACTATTTTCTAGATTGATCAAAATTTTAGAACCAACAAAGGTCCCTTGAACAAAAAAATCACTTTGACCAACTAAGTTCATCCAACATAGTTGTGACCTAACTCCCAAGACCTTTGAGGTAGCTAAATCAATAGTTTAGTTGTCTTGTCAAGCAAGGTGGAGTGATTTCACTCTAGTTGTGTTGTATGTATCATTTTGTCCATAGAAAACTCCCTCCCAAAGAGAGGAAATATAGTATAAGATCATAAAACCCTTCATGATAAGGCCCATGAATGCCTCCACATAGAAGAGAGAGGATGTAGATGTAGATAATCATATGGAAAATATTATATTAGGTCCCTCTATAATGAATAATATGAATTATTTTCAAAAGAAAGAAACCTCTAGCAATAAAATTATTGAATTCCCACTCAAGTGGTTGAGTATAAGAATAAATCATGATGTATACATCTATAAACTATTCATGTGTCTTAATGTTGATATTAAACTGTAATTAAAATTATTTGAGATAATCAAGTACAATGTAAGATTTTGGTATAGTAACTATGTATGGATGACTCTTACTAGATATGTGAGATCTAAATTGATAATTAAGATGTGTCAAGATAAATTGCATGATAAGGGAGAGAAAAAATAGGAGGGTCAAAAAGCACCCTCATAATATCTAGAGAAGGAGATGCAACTCTAAATATTATCTATTTACCTAAACCTTATTTATTCCCTTTCATTTAATAAGTAGAAAACAAAAGGAATGCCACAAAAATTGACACACCCAAACACTTATTAATCACACATTACAAAGTTCAAGGCTTATCGTACATGTGGATAGTTATTGAAGGTTTTAAATAAAATTACCAATCGCTCAAGTAGACATTGTGATATTGGGTCTTATTTTTCTACACATTTTAGCTTTGATACTAAATGTGATGGGCCAAAACTCCTTAATTATTTAAATAATTTGAAGTATTTTGAACAAATTAAAGATTAATTTCTAGATTTTGCAATCATAAATACACAATGAATTCTTATAACTTAAACAAATACAATAAAAAATAAATTATTCTCACAAAAAAATAAGAGGGAGCAAAAATATCCAAGGTGGCATCCAACCCTTACACCCTAACATATTTGGTTATATTATCTCACACTCTTTACTAAGGGTTGCATTAAATACATAATTTTTGTTAGGAATATAACCAATCTCTCTCTTAATAAAATGGTTATTACAATTTCACATTTTACTTCTCTTTTAGCTCAAGTATTATTACATAATTGATTTTTCATCCCTAAAGTCAAATTACAAAGAAAAACATATATCTTTAATATAAAGAAAAAGTCATATAATAGATAGATTGATTATATTTTAAATAACAAAACTTTATTCTCTATGAAATTTGACCTTTAATACTTGCAAAAAAATTTCACTTAATATATTGGTTTTAAGGAATATTGAAGTGTGTAGTTTTCGAAACTTAGAGTTAGGCTTCAAGATTACAAAAGTGTTGAAAGTCGATATAGAGAAAGTAGTTGATAGTTGAACATGTGAGTGTTAGTGACATGTGTATGAATGTGATGGTCTATTTAATTAGATTATCTTCATAATATTTAATTTCTTTTTGATAATTTAAAAATTCACATAAACTAGGATGATACCTTTAAATAAACAACTTCAATTAAATAACTAAAAGTCTTTCAAAACTTGAGTCATTAAAAACATACACATCTATACATATTGATTAATTCTAAAACCTTCCTTCAAAACACAAACACAAATAGAAAGTACACTTTAAAAAGAAAGAATAAAAGGGTTGTGACAATTCTTTATATAAAATTGCATGTATGGTCATTGAATATACATGTATAATCATCATGTATCCATCCATTTCATGCATGATTGAACAAAACAATCAAAATATTATTTTCTTTAAATAAATGAAAGCCACTTCAGTTAGAAACATCTTGAACCCTACAATATAATTAGTTGATGCATGCACAATGCAAGTCTCCAACAAGATATGCACTTTCAAGGTATGCACTTTCAAGCTAATACATTTAAATAACTAATCACATTTAGAACATATTGATAAACATGTATAATCATCACGTATCCACCCATATCATGCATGATTGAACAAAACAATCAAAATATTATTTTCTTTTAAATAAATGAAAGGCACTTCGGTTAGAAACATCTTGACCCCTACAATATAATTAGTTGATGCAATGCACAATGCAAGTCTCCAACAAGATATGCACTTTCAAGCTAATACATTTAAATAACTAATCACATTTAGAACATATTGATGATGTGGCAGACATATTTATCAAGTAACATAATGTGATTAATTTCTCTTGGCTTTTGTTTTTCTGATTGAACCCTAATATACTCATGAAACATGGGTCAATGAGTTTGACTCGTAAAACTACACGGCTAATCTTGATAGCAATATCACAACCTAGCATACTATTTTAGACACATCTACTCTCTATGTAAAATAACATTTAGGGTAAGGTCCCATGGAGGGGGCATTCCTTAAAAATCTCAATGTTGCTTAGCTTTTTAGGAATATTTTAAAGTTCTTGGTCCCATGGATTTAATCTTGCAATTCTGCTTAAAATTTTAAGCTCCAAAATTTAAGGAATGAACTATAGTGCTTTGATAAAAAATAATAAATAAATGAAAATTCTGTCATTTTTATTTTCTAATAAGAATTTAAAATTTTAGATGAGAGACAAGTGGCATAAAAACTCCTAAATTGTAGGGGAAATTTCTAGCCCCATCCCAATTTTACAGCTGAAATATTCATTCCTAAAAGGTAGGGGCTCCTATTTTCTGGAAAAGATTCCAATTAGTCCAGTAGCACAATTTTTTTCGATGAGACTTCCTCCTCCAAGAAAATAGAAGCCCAACCCCCTATAAGTCCATACAGTTAATTTCATTCAGTTTTTAAAAAAGAAAAGAGGGGAATGTAATAAAAGATTGAAAAAATATTCAATTTAAAAAAGGAAAAAGGGGAATGTAATAAAAGATTGAAAAAGTAGACAATTTTAAAAAAGAAAAGAAAAAGAATGAATGAAAGATTTTAGAAATATTCATTCCTAAAAGGTAGGGGCTCCTATTTTCTGGAAAAGATTCCAATTAGTCCAGTAGCACAATTTTTTTCGATGAGACTTCCTCCTCCAAGAAAATAGAAGCCCAACCCCCTATAAGTCCATACAGTTAATTTCATTCAGTTTTTAAAAAAGAAAAGAGGGGAATGTAATAAAAGATTGAAAAAATATTCAATTTAAAAAAGGAAAAAGGGGAATGTAATAAAAGATTGAAAAAGTAGACAATTTTAAAAAAGAAAAGAAAAAGAATGAATGAAAGATTTTAATGATGTTCACGAGACTAAATAGTCTATGGGACCAAGACACAACATGCTTAATTTGTCTTCATGCTCTTTTCCAAGTCAGATCTCTTGCTATTAATTTTGACTAGAAAGCTAGCCATCTGATTAATCTTATTTTCCTAAAATAGCCGATGCATATTGTCCACTTTCAAACTATTTCCATTCTGAGTATGGATATCTTCATAAGCAGTGCATTCCAAGATGAAGTGCCATTTCGTTTCCACAATCATTTTATTGCAAAAAATACAAGTTCTTTTTTCCCAAATTTCCTTGGGTATCTTCCACCTACCGATTTCACACCTAATAACATGCGTAAACTTAACTACCAGAGATGAATTTAATGCCCATATGACTTTATTAATGCATTTTTCCAATAAAATAAACCAAAATATCTCAAATAATGTGTCCCATGATAGGGGAATTTGGGAAGAACGTGAAAAAATGATAGAGAAATGGATAACCATAGAAAATAATTTGTGATGAAGTTAACCATTAAAACTGAGACCTCAGAATTTATTGATGTGCGAGCTCGAAAAGACAATATTATTTCCATAAGTTCGTAATGGTGACAATTTTTTTATTAGAGTAACATAATCCAGTTTGGTGTGACAATGCCACGTGAACCCATGTTATCATTAATACTCAGCGCGTGACAGATTTCCTTGTAAGATTTGATTCAAAAGAATCTGATTTTATTTGACTAAAATTTCCACAAATTTTCTGATAGGCTTACTGTATGGGATTCTGTAATGCACTCCAAGCTCTCTGGAATGCTCTCCAAAATTCTGTGGATTGAATCAGATTCCATTATTTGAGCTATTTTCACTTGGTAAAGGATTAAAATTATGTTTTGTTTAATAAAATATTTTTGCAGTAAATTTATTTATTTGACAGCCTTGTTGCTGTTCTTTGCAGTCTTTATTGTAATGTTATTTAGTTTTATTCATATTATATATATATAATTTTTTAAATTGAAATTTTTATGTATATGTAATCTTATAATCTTTTTAAATTGAAATTTTATTATTAAAAAGAGATATATATTGTTTGAGTTATTAGATTTTTCAAAATAATAATAATATATTAAACTATACATTACTCTCAAAGATTTAAGAACCTCATTAATTCATTTTACATTATATTTATTTAAGAATTATATATTTTATAAACACTATATAAAAAATATTTTCTTACTTAATTAAAAAATGATAAAATATACTTAACATTACATAATAATAATTTTAATTATTTATATTATTAAATATAACGTTATTCCTACTTATATATATATATATGTATGTATTTTGTTTTTTAAAATAAAATAAAATATTTATTGCATATTTAATTATAGTAATTATTTTAAGTATTTATTATTTTGTATAGTTATTTAATATTTTATTCACTAAAATTATTTACTCATCATAGTTGATCATATATTTTATTTGTTTTATGTTTTTTCATTTTTATATATGAATTATTTAATAGTTTTTCTTAATACACTCATTTTTGTTATTGTAATTACACTTCTTGAAACAACTAAGAGCTTATTTTAAATGTATTGTAAAAGTAAAAAGATAATTTAAAAACAATAATGCCACTACTTATCCAATGCATGACCCATTTACCATAAGAATCACTTTTTAGACTTGGAGAAAGAGGACCTAATAGTGAATTACTAAGGGAGAGGGGCCTATAATGGGCCACCCTAACTTTGCGCTTCTCAAAGTCTTATGAGAAAATATCAAATCACTGTCAAATTTGTACAACTTATTTGGCAAGTCCTGCTTATAAAAATTGGTTTCAAGGCCACATCATCAAATATGATGTCACATCAGCATGCTTTTTGTCAAAGTATCCAAAAAGGCTCCAAAAAAAGTGAGAGCAATAGTGGGTCACTAAGTCATGTATTATTGGTGCGCTAATGTGGCATCACATGATTTGTCAGTTTGTGTATTTTATGGATAAAAGTGTTTTGCAATTGAATATTAAGTGTAAGTTTATTGGTTAATAAGTCTACCTACTATGAGGCTCACCCAGGCCTACTTTTATACCCACCATTGGACCCCTACCCATTATGGGCCCCTTTCCCTTATATGTTTGGGGGTTTATATCTTTTGGTGAAAATAAAGTGATTTTTTTTATTGTTAATGTTTTGAGTCATGTCAATAATATTGTTTAATCTTCAACAATTATTAAATCTATTGTAATTTATTTATTTGAATTGGTATTGGTTTATATTTAAAAAGTTGTCAAATGAAGAATCTTATTGTTATTTTTTTCCAAATAATTTAATTTTTTAAATGTACAATTTTTAACTTCAATGAATACAATAAGTAAATGTTACATACAACAAGACTAAAAATATCAAATCTTGTTTTTAAATATGATAATATTTATTTTACTTAATGAATATTTTTGTGTCAAATGAATAGTCTTATTGTGTTAACTTTTTAAAATAACTTAATAGTGTAAACATACAATTTTCCAACTTCAATAAATGCAATCAATCAATAATAATACAACAAGACTGCACATATTAAATATTGTCTCTAAATATGATGACTTTTTATTGTTTTGATGTATAATTAACATTTTATTTTGTTGAACTTTTTAACAACTACAATAAACAATAAATAAATATTTACATAAGACTACTAATATCAAATCTTGTCTATAAACATAATGATTTTTATTCATTGTTGTACTTTTTTAAATCATATTTTAAATGTATGATTTTTCAACTTCAATAAATACAAAACATAATGATAGTTCAACAAAACTCTAAATATCAATTCTTATATGTAAATATGATAAATTTTTATTAAAATATTTGAAAATAAAATAAAAGACTAATTTTATTCACATGAATCAAATGGACAAACAAATAAGAATAATAATATTTGTCCACAATACAAACAAGCACAAAGCTTATCTACATCATGTTAAGACATTTGATTAGTTCTATAATGATATTGAATTTCTGAAGGTTATATAAATATAATATTATTTTATTTTATTTTTATATTATGAATAAAAGTGAATTTTTGAAAAACCCTAAATCTTTATACATTAGATAAAAAATAGAGAAATTATAAAATATCAAAAAAGAAAAAAATAGATAACTGCAAGAAAAAAAAGCATATAACATATAACAACCAAATTAAAGGACACCAACTCACAACAGATTATCACATAAGAACAATCTTCAAAAAAAATTTGAATAATCCACCAAATTTTCATAATCCAAATCTCCCATTATGGCATGGCAAATATAAAGTTTTGAATTTACATTACATTTAAGTTAAAATGAAAAAAACTATATTCTTAAATAATTTTAAAATTATTATAATATAGTATAATATCATATAATATTTATAAAATCATTTTAAAATTATAATAAAATTATAATTATAATAAAATTAAAATTATATTTCAAGAATATAAAGAATACAATACAATATAATTATAATACCATCAATTTTATAAATATTTTATATTCTTTATATATAAATAATTTTATTTTTTATTTATAAATAATTTATATATAACATAAAAATTAAATATTCATAAAGTATTTATTTTGTATATATTAAGAATATAAGTTTTTTAATGTATTTTAAAATTGACTATCATTACAATTTTTTATTTACATTACAAAATATGTTATTCAATCATAATATTGTAAATATTTTTTGAGTAATATATAATTATAATTTTGTATTTCAATATACATCAAGCTCTTACACGTAATATAATTGTGACAATTTGTAAAACCTAATTAATGTTTTTGAAAAGGTAAGCCACATTTACAGGGTGTCGGACCCTTCACAAAGGGCCCAAAGGGCCAAAGGACAACATAGTTCAAAAATAGAATGAACTATAGAAACACACAGAAATAGCTGACTGACAACTATAGAAACAAAGAGACTAAAAAGAAAAGACTAGGAACTAGAGGGGACCAAGCCCATAAACGGAACTCGAAGCAGCAGAGATGCCATAGGTTTGGGGAATCCCTTCTTCTTTCTTAACACAATCGACCAAGAAGGCTCAGGAACAACCACCGAGCAAGACGAGGGGAGAGGATCGCCAACAACCAGCACAGGCAAGGAGCCACCACACAACGCGGATGCCGACAACGAAGGAGAGGAGACCGAAGAGATCAACGAACCAACCGAGTCGATAAGCGAGGGACAAGTAGGAAACGACTGCACAACAATAGAAGACTGGGGCAGCAAAAGACCAATAGAAGAGGTAGCCAAAATAAGAGCCTAGGGAGGCTCAGACACCAGCGGAGAGACAGGAAGATCTCCATCTTCAGAGGAAGCATCAACTGTGAGGTGACCCGAAAGAGCATTTTTCCACCAAGTAGTAGCACCCTTGTGACGAGCAAGAGGACAACTCAAATCCAAATGACCAGTAGAAAAACACCTCCTACAACAAAAGGGGAGGCCCTCATAGTCCAACAGTTGCAACCAAAGTTTGTCCAACACCATTACAACCACATCACCATGGAGGGGTTTGGAAATATCCAAATCAACCAAAATACGGGCCACTGTGGTGTGCCCCAGATCACGAGTTGTTGAGTCCACCTTAAGGAAATGTTTGATGGAGTTACCAATAGCTTCAAAACATGACAACTCCCAAAACTAGAGAGGGAGATTCGGGAGACAAACCCAAATAGGTATGATATTCAACGGCTCAGTAAGCGGGTTGAAAGAGCACGACCAAGGCCTAATGGATAGGGAATGGACACCCCATAACCAACCCCTGTCCATCACATAGTCTTGATAAACAGGGGAGGAGAAAGTGGCAAAGAAGAACCCCCGAGCACTGGGGTAGAGCTCAATCCATTCAGAGACAATGGGCTTCCAAGAAACAAAAACCCACCCATGGAGATTTGGAAGGGAGGGCCATAGGCCATTAAATCTGCAAACCACACCTTGCCTCAAATAATACTCTTCATTTTCAGCAACTTTCGGACCACAGACAACCATAGGGGAAACCCGAGCACAAGGCAAAGGATGAACCTTAGAGGGAGCAGGAGTAGACTGAGTGCTAGCCTTAGAAACCACCTCAGAGAAGGACTTTCAACCCACAAGAGTACCAGAGGAAGAAGAAAACGACACCAAAGGGACAAAGGGGCCAACAACACCCACACTAGGCAGAGCATTGACCACAACATCCCCCAACAAGGAAGGAACCCTGGCAACACAACCCCCATCACCAGACAAAGAAGACGCAACCCTAACCACATAAGACACTTCTTGAAAGGCAACGCCAAACAAGCTCCCATAGAGAGAAGAGTCGCCCACACCATCACCCATAGCACAACCATCCTGTGGCAACAAAGAAGAGCCACCCACACCATCACCCATGCCATAGCCAGCCTACGGCAACACCAGGGACGACATAGGCCTAGCAGAACCATTTGAGGAAGGATCCGCTCCAACCACAGCAATAGGGGGCCGACCACCACACCCACCCGGAGACAACACACCTGCAGCAGGCCGAAGGGAACACTCGCCAGAACCTATTTGAATTTTCCCGCCCGTTTGAATTCGCCAGAGCCATCTTGCCTCTTAGAGCCATTAAGTTATATGTTATGTAAGGCACAATGTTGTAAAACCTAATTAATGTTATCCTTTCCTCCAAATACAATTTCTATCAACAAATCACCAACAAAAATTAGATGTAACATGTCTTTTTTAGAATCACTTCAATCAACCAAGTTTTTATTAGAATTATAAGATGTGTGAGTGATATACTTTTAATTTCAATCACTTTAATTATATGGAATGTCTTTTATAAAAAAATAAAAAATATTTTAAATCAAAGAAACGAATATTTTGTAACTTGTAATCACATTTTTGGTGTGCCTATATATCATTACACAATTTGTTAATATTTTGTTATAGATTATTTTAGTGATGCATTTTATATTATATTCATTATGAAATCATTTTAGCTTTGGTAAATTATTATGTAATAGCATATAATCCAAGCTTTATCTATTTTATATTTGCACTTATTCCTAAGAACATATAAAGGCTTTCGATTCACCATTTTCTTGGTCCAAGTTAGATCCATAGTTATAGAAACGATTTAGATCACTTCAATACTCACATAAATAATCCCTTAACACTCATAGGATGGATTTGATAATCACATAAATGATCTAGATCAAAAAACAAAGCATGGACACTATTCATTGACATATTTGAACTATTGGTGAATCATTATTTTCATCTATCATGACATTTCCATCTAAGAACCATTATTTTATTATTTTATTTTCTAGAAAATTTATTTCACTACATTTCTACATCTTAGACAATTTTAATCTAATGTAGATTTGAATACTTATGATATTCATTTATGGGTGAGGCCACAATAGTGGTTTACAATTCAAATGAGGAAGGAAAAATCACAAAAAATGACCCCAAGGCAAAAAAAGTGATTTTAGGGGTTCGTATGAACCTTCTTGTTCGACCGAACCAAAAAGGGGTTTGACCGAACCCCTTTGAATTTTGGCTGTCAAAAAAAAATTACAATGCATGGGAAAGGGGTTCAATCGAACCTCTTTGAAGGGGTTCGCTCGAACCCCTATGGGTTTGAACGAACCCCTTTATCCCTAATCCCCCATTTGAGACACAAAAAAACCCTAAATTTTGGCACTTCGGAGCTCGGGTTGAGGATGAAAATGGAGGAATCTTCACAAACCCAACTAGAATCAAGTAGTCCTCAGAACGACCTATCCAACGAATATAATTTTACAATGTTTTAGTTTTATTATGTATGTGTTTTTTTAGTTTTATTAAACATAGGTTTTTCACCGAAAATCAAGCTCTCTGTTTTGCACATGTGGAAAAATAGTAGATTATCAAAATATTTTTTTAAAAAATATGCTAAGGTTGGGTATTGATATCCTTGATCCATTAAAAAAATAAAAATTGAATTTTGATTTATACCAAAAAAGTTATGTTGTATACAGTCCGCCTATGTCTGAATTGCAATTGGTTTGACTTTTAAACTTGATTAAGGAAAATATATTCAAAAAAAAAATATGAGACCAAATGAAAGAGCTATATATCATAGTTAAAAATCTAAATTCAAAAAAATTATAATTTTATCCTTCATACAAAAAAAGTTATGTTGTATACGGTGAGCATCACTTTTTAAAAATGTTGTTTTATGAAAAAAACCAGTTTTCGTGGGAGATGGAAAAAAAAGTGTAATCTAATTCCAAAAAATTTGAAAAAAATATTTTTAGAATCTACAAACAAAATGTGATGAGACTCTAGTTTGTATCATCTTCAAATTCCTCACGGTTTAGCTGCTATAGGTTCTCGAATATGAAGATTTAGTTAAAAATAATAATTGCAGTGTCCAGTTTGACCAAAAATTGTAAACCACTATTGTGGGATCACCCTTGGGATCCAAACATGATTAAAATAAAACCTCTGAATGAGGAAGATAATCAAGCTCCATTACTAGCAATATAGAGAGAGGGAGAGAGAGAGGGAGAGCGAGAGATAGGGATAGAAAGAGGAAGCTATAGGGTGGAAGATCGAGAGAGAGAGAGAGAGAGTGATAAGGAGATAGAGATGGATATGAAGATGAAGATAGAGATAGAGATAGAGATGGAGATGGAGAAGGAGAAGGAGAAGGAGAAGGAGAGAAGGAGAATGAGAGATAAAAGAGAGAGGAGAGGGATAGATAAAGATGGAAGAGATAAATACATAGATAGGGATAGAGAGGGAGATAGATGGATGGATAGAGAGAGGGAGAGGTAGAGGGAATTGAGAGAGTGAGAGGGATAGAGATAGGGATAAATATAGAGAGGAAGATAGAATTAGAGATAGAGATGGAGATGGAGGTGGAGATGGATATGGATATTGATCGAAGGATATGGAGAGGAAATAGGGATAAATAGAGATAGAACCGATAAATATAAAAAGATGGAGAGATGGGAAGTGATATATATAGAGAGGTAGATAGAAAGAGATTTGTTGGGATAGAAAGAAGGAATTAAGCTTAATAAGGCTAGGCCAAAAATTGTGGAACTTGTAGATTAGGGAACATTCGAGATGTTCTTTTTTAGTCTTTAAAGCCTCGTCCCCAAATTCTATTGACGTAATCTATTATATAAAATATATATAATATATTAATTATATTTTATATAATGTAAAAATATAATAATAATTATTTATTAATTATAATAATAATTATATTCTAAATTATGTAAAAATATAGTAATTATTATTTATTAATTATAATAATTTTATATATGTATTTAATATTTTTATTAGAGAATATAATATAAAATAATAATAAGTAGTATAATAATATTATTTATAGTTTATTTTTTATTATATAATTATATTTTAATTATGATAATATATAGTAAAATTTCTATGTAAAAAAAACAAAAAACAATTCACCCTTGCCTAAAATATATACTGGAAAATATTTTAAAATACATATTCATAGTTTTATTAATTATGCTAATACAATTATTCCAGTGCAATGGGCAAAAAATCAAGTACCCGAATGTGAAAACGGCAAGAAAAAAGGAATGCTAAAAACTAACGAATGTGAAAACGGTTGGCCCGAATTTTCATTTTAATAAACATACTTTAAAACCCTTATGAAAACCTTATTTTCACGATGCAGCTCGCCAAATTGGAGAATTGAAAAATTCAATACCAATGAGGAAGAGTTTGGAGGAGAGGAAACCGATAGCAGCGGGGAAAGCAACAAAAAAATGACAAAAGAATTAGAAAAAATAGCGAAAATGATGAACGACTGAGATTCCTTTAATCATGGTCCATTATAATCTACATCGTTCGACATCGAAAGAGCTTGGAAAGGCTCAACGTGAGATGCCTTTTATGTAAAAATAAAAGACCAAAAAACCATCTTCAATATTAAAATAAACAAATTTTAATATAACAATAAATTTATTCATAACCATTACATTACCTACTTATCAATTTAATTTAAATTGACTAATTGAATTAATTCATACTTTAATTGCCTACATTTATTTGGAGTCAGCTAACTCCTAGACAAAATTCACCTATATACAT
The DNA here is from genome assembly GCA_007115665.2 of Sequoiadendron giganteum. NCBI lineage: Eukaryota > Viridiplantae > Streptophyta > Pinopsida > Cupressales > Cupressaceae > Sequoiadendron > Sequoiadendron giganteum. The sequence goes on along the minus strand of CM021107.1, from coordinate 155,288,559 downwards.
ACAAAAACGGATAAAAACATACATAAAACAACATGTAAGATGCGTATGCCATGCATAAAGTGGTCCACCATAATGCAAGTGGAAGTGATAAAAAAATTCACGGGAGGGATGACGGAAGTCACGGAGACGGACATATATTTTGAAAGTTTTAAAAACAAAGTGGGAGTTTTTAAACGTCGGGAGAATAGAAGTGAATCCCACGTAATCATATAACAGTGTTATCATGTCATACACACTTCAAGTTGGAAAATACTATTGAGGACCAATGTATTAAACTTAGAGACTGAATAAATGGCCTCTGCCTTGATGATATGGTGTCTTCCAAGGTGGTGGCTTTTTTTTCCTTTCACCGTCGTTTGTCGCTTCACACTCTTTTTGTGAAAAATAGGCTGCCAGCTTAGGAGTGATGATGGTTTTAGTGAATTACAGGTTGGCCTACAGTGACTCCATGACTTTACTCCAATGGATTGTTTCCAATTGAGAAAATGATTGTATAAAAGCATGAGAATAAGGGATACTAACATATGTGTTGAGTTGTCGAAGGAAGCTTGAGAAGTCGCAGCATTTGAAGTGGCGAGGAAGCAAATGGAGAGATATGGTGTCTACACAACATCATCATTCCACACATCGCTAGCAGTTCATTGAGGGATAGAAGATTCAACGTTATCATAAAGAAAAGGCATCGTTCTGATAGGAGGAGTTGCTGGTGGAATGCAGGAAACACAACGTTGTGCTCTGTAATCCACTGAACGTTGTTGGAACGCTCTGTTGAGGACCAATGTATTCAACTTTGAGGCATTTCTATTTTGGCTTTACAGAGGATATTTGGACAGTGTGGTTTCTATCTTCTAGATCTTATTGATTTTTTTTACTGTTTTGATGTAGTGTTCTCATCACGCCGTTGGAGATGGTTATCGATTCTTCATGTATGACTTCAAAATTATAGGTTTAATCACTAGAGCATAGGGATATAATTTTTGTATAGCTTACCAAAGATAAGGCAAATGTTGTGGTTTTTTTTTGTATGAAGATAATTTAAACTCTTATCATAAGTTATAGGTTAAGTTATATTTGGATAGCATTTGGGCTTTGTTAGCAATCTAATCAGACTGTTGATGGTTGTATTTATGTGATTTTTGGATGATCAATCCTAATATCAACTAGTTATTGGTTTTCTGGTGGAGTGGTTGGGTGACACTAGTAGAGCCTCTGTAAATATTTTGTTTAGTTTATGATGTAAACAATCATGTGATTTTCACTTAATAAAACATTTAGAGAATTGTATACATATAATGGATTCCTCACATACATTGCTTCACAACATTAATTTTGTTCTTATCTTGCATTAATGAATTTCAAAGGTGTCATGATTATTTTGTGCCTAAAAATAGGAAGCTTGGAATCTACACTACTCTTGAAATTCTAACATAACCATAAGAATCCATTAGCATGGATTTCTTGAACATAATACCTACAACAAATCACCAACATGAGTAAATATTCATTATGGTCAATGGGTTGTCCATGATGGTCATCATATCACATGCATAAAAATCTCACCATGATAAATGTCTTGTGCCTTTCCTTCACTCATATTTGGGTCAATTTTGGCTTTACTAACATCCATCATTTATGACTATGATCCATGATTTTTTTACTTTTCATAGACATTATGGACCATGTTAAATACATAAAGGAATTAGTCTATAGGCTTTCATTTATAGATAAGCAACCAAATGGAGGAGGTCAAATACATTCTCGTACATCTATTTTGTGTATACTATGTTGTGCAACCACACACTAAGGATGATACCATCCTCTACATACAACATTACTTCATTGTAGTTATTCATAGTTCTATATGGAATAATTCTTTCTAGACATGTCTTGGGTTCCAACATAAGAAATTTATTGACACATCCTGCCATGCATGACCATCCACAATGGAGTTAAACACATTAACAAAAATTTGACAAGGCACATGAATTTTTTTAGAGCATAAAGTGTATGTACCAATAGGTTCAATAGATTATTACATTCTAATAAGAGATATGTAGAGAGTGATAATGGTTGTGTAGATGTACAAAGAGTGAGAAACATCTAGAGGGGTACTGCTTGCTAAGATTCAGTTGCCTCCTAAATAGAATTATAGTATGGGGCACTAGGGAAAAGTCCTCTCGATAGTCATCTCCAAGGTTATATAATAATTAATAGATTATACGTCTTGACTAGGCCATTTATATCTATCATAGATCCCACTACTTAATAGTAGACTTGTATAGCTTGATCTCCTATTCATCTCTGGTATATTTTTATTTAAGGGTTTATAATTTAGTCCTCATCTAATTGAATTCACAAGTGCTCATGTGAACATATCAAAGTGATGAATTTTATGCCACCTCATGGCCCTAAGAAGTGTAGGATCTACTAGAGGCATCACTTACTAGTATAATTATATATGCTCTAATATCCATACCATGATGAGAGATAAGTGGGTAAACCCATAATAGTGGTGTACAATTTTGATGAGGAAGGAAATTTTTAAAAATTCACACATCCAAAATTTCATGTTTTTAAGGGTTCGTTCGAAGTAGGGGGTTTGCACAAACCCAAAAGAGGGGTTCGGTCAAACCCCTAGTTCAAGCGAACCCCCTTTTGCATGGTGGGTTCGCTCGAACCCTATGATGTCACATTTTTTCATAGAAATGAATGGAAAATTAAAAAAAAAAGGGGGGTTTGAGCAAACCCCCCTTTTGAACGAACCCCTCTTCACCCTTTCAAGCGAAGGGGGGTTCGTTCGAAGGGGGGTTCGCTCAAACCCCCCTTTTTTTCCCTTCTCCCCCTCTTCCACCAAATGTTAGCAGATTTTTGCCTTTCGAAGCTCAGGTTGAGGATGAAAATGGAGGAGACTTCACAAACCCAACTGGAAGATGGTATTCCTCAGAATGAGCTATCCAACGAATTAAATTTTAATATGTTTTGGTTTTATTATGTATGTGTTTTTTAAGTTTTATTAAACATAGGTTTTTCACCAAAAATAAAGCTCTTTGTTTTGCACATGTGGAAAAATAGCAGATTATCAAAATAAATTTTTTAAAAATACGTTAAGGCTGGGTATTGATGTCCTTGATCCATTAAAAAAAATAAAATTGAATTTCGATTCATACAAAAATAGTTATGTTGTATACAATCCACTTATGTCTGAAATTCAATTGGTTAGACTTTGAAACTTGATTAAGGAAAATATATTCAATAAAAAACTATGAGACCAAATGAAAGTGCTATATATCGTAGTTACAAATCTAAATTTGAAAAAAATAGAATTTTATCCTTCATATAAAAAAATTTATGTTGTATATGGCGAGCGTCACTTTTTAAAAATGTTGTTTTCTGAAAAATACCAGTTTTTGTGGGAGATGGAAAAAAAGGTGCAATTTGATTCCAAAAATTTTGAAAAAAATATTTTTAGAATCTACAGACAAAATGTGATGAGACTCTAGTTTGTATCATCTTCAAATTCCTCATGGTTTAACCGCTATAGGTTCCCGAATATGAATATTTAGTTAAAAATAATAATTGCAGTGTCCAGTTTGGCCAATAATTGTAAACCACTATTGTGGGATCACCCAAGTGGTTGAAGGAAAATGAAATTTCTTGTGTACCATAATAAAGGTCTCAATAAACTAGTGTTATAGTATCAACTCCTAATTAAATACTAAATTCATCACTCTACTCAATGGTCACTACCTTAATCATAAGAGAGGTAGGCATAGAGATAGTTAGGGAGAGAAGGAGGACTAGGTGGAGAGAGGTTGTGTGTGTGTGAGGGAGAGAGGGAGGGATAGAGATAGAGATGGAAGGATGGAGAGAAAGAGGTGAGGAAAGAGATAGAGAGTAGGGTAGGTGATATAGGTATACAGAGAGTTAGGGAGAGAGGGAGGGGTAGGTGGTGAGAGGTTGTGTGTGAGGGAGAGAGGAGAAATGAGGGAGATAGGGATTGGTAAGGTGGGAGGGATATAGGTACATATAGAGAGAGGATGGGAGAGATATGTATAAAACAAGTACAATGCAAAATAATAAAATGTTTTCATTACAATAATTATATGTTGGAAAACACTGGGTGTTATGAAACTTGCAACCCACATACAGTTCTAAAACCTTCTTCATGTAACAACCCAATTGGTTAGTCACCTCTTAGGTCAATTTGGTTAGTTTTATGTCTCCCCCACCTGCAACTCCTCCTTGGGCTCTCCACCCTTGAGCTTAGAATAAGAAGAATTCAATCACTCATAACCCACTGTGTTTTCCAACCTATGATTATTTTGTGCATTTATTTTTCCATCATATGAGGAAATTAAAATATTTTTTAAGTTCTCGATAATAGTTGTGGTAAATTTTGAAATTTATTTTCATTACGTTTGTACTCTCTAAATAAGAGAATGTTTTCATTACAGTAATTATAGGTTGGAAAACACTAGGTGTTATGAAACCTACAACCCACATGGTGTTGTAAAATCCTCTACAGGTAACAACCCAATTGGTTAGTCACCCCTCAAGTCAATTTTGCTAGTTTTATGTATCCCCCACCTACAAATCCCCCCCTGCTCTTGACCACTTATATTTGAATGTAAAAAATGAAATAACTCAAAATCCAATGTGTTTTCCAACCTCCAATTATTTTGAGCATTTTTTATCAATCATATGAAGAAATTGAAATACATTTTTTACTCTAATTAAGAGTTGTAAATTTTCAAGGTGCCTTACATTATGTTACCCTGATTGTTATGAGAGGGCGAAATAAGTTCTAGATCAATGGCCACTTTACACAACCCTCACATGTACAAGAACCTTTTTCATTTTGTGCAACTCAATGTCAACAACCCACATTTTCTCATTATGCAAGGGCACATCACTAAAGTTTTGAAGATGAAGCCTCTTGAGATCTTGTAGATTCCAACTAGAGAAGAAGGTACTAGAATGTATGAAATGAAAAAGGAATATGCTCTAAAAACTTGAAAAGAAGCAACCCAAAGCAAATGAGATAGATAATATATTGGTTGTAGGTTTCATTAACCATCTACTCAAAACCACTATGTTTTCCAACTTCCAATTATACTATGCATTCATTTTTTGAACATATGAAGAAAATGAAGCATAATTTTTAATCTAACTAAGACTTGTTGTAAATTTTGAAGGTTAATTTCATTGCATTCCTATTGTGTAAATTTAACAAAAAAAAATCATTACATTCTTATTATTTTGTAAAATTATAGGTTGGAAAAGACTATGTTATGAAACATGTAACCCACATTCTATTGTAAAACCCTCTACATGTAACAACCCAATTGGTTAGTCACCCCTCAAGTCAATTTGATTAGCTTTATGTATCCCTCACCTACAACTCCTTCCCGAGCTCTCCACCCTTGAGCTTAGACCAAGCACAATCATCACTCACAACCCACTGTGTTTTTCCAACCTATGATTATTTTGTGCGTTTATTTTTTCATATGAGGAAATTAAAACATATTTTTTAATCTAAGTAACAAGTATGGTAGATTTTTAAAGTGTCTTTCACTACATTCGTACTCTACATAAATAAGAAAAAGGGTTTCATTTTAACAATTTCAGGTTGGAAAACATTGGGTGTTATGAAACCTACAACCCACATACTAGATTGTAAAAACCTCTACATGTAACAATCCAATTGGTTAGTCACCCCTCAGGTCAATTTGATTAGTTTTATGTATCCCCCACTTGCAAATCCTCCCCAAGCTCTCCAACCTTGAGCTTAGAGCAAGAAAAATTAATTGACTCACAACACGTTATGTTTTTCCAATCTATGATTATTTTTTCCATTTATTTTTTCATCATATGAGGAAATTGAAATATAATTTTTACTCTAAGTGCATAAATTTGATATAAACATGATGAAAAACCATATAGTGATAATTATAATATATACATGGGTTGTATTCAATAAGAATCCCTCTCTCTACCTAACCCTCTCTCACTATCTCTCAGGCCCCTCTCTCTCACACACACATTAAAATATGGAGTTTGCTTTGAAAACATTTGAAAAGAAATAAAAATTGAATCTACTTTGAAAACACTTGAAAATAAGCAAACCAAATTCATTATCTTAACTTCCCTTAATTCATACTCTTAGGACCCCTTAGGTCATCCCCTCAGCTACCCTAAATCCATTGTCTTGCATAACCTTAAGTAATTTCATAATTATAGTGTAAGCATTCTCTTTATACAAATGTATGAATTTATTCTCATACTACCATGGCCAAGATTCCCAAAAATAAATGACATATGCCCTTTAACATGATGCAATACTTCCTCATGATATGTTCCTATCTTAAATTTTAACAAAAATTGCCCACTTACTAGTACCTTATGTTATTTGATTAGTTTTATGTATCCCCCACTTGCAACTCCTCCCCAAGCTCTCCACCCTTGAGCTTAGAACAAGAAAAATAAAATCACTCACAACCCAATATGTTTTTCCAATCTACAATTATTTTGTGAATTTAATTTTTCATCATATGAGGAAATTGAAACACAATTTTTACTCTAAGTAATAGCTGTGGTAAATTTTGAAGGTGTCTTTCAGTACATTCTTACTCTCTAAAATGTTTTCATTACAACAATTACAAGTTGGAAAACACTAGGTATTATGAAAAATGCAACCCACATACTATTGTAAATCCCTCTACACGTAACAACTCAATTGGTTAGTCACCCCTAAGGTCAATTTGATTAGCTTTATGTATCCCCCACCTGTAAATCCTCTACTTTTCATAAGGAAGTAATGAAATAATCAAATAGGGGATAGTGTGTTTTCCAACACTGGAAATAATGTGAGCATTTTTCATAAGGAAATAATTGACAATCTGGACAGTGTGTTTTCCAACACTGGGAATAATGTGAGAAGTTTTTTGCTCCAATATTCTTGGTGTGTATGAAACAAAAAAAATCATAAGGAAATAACTGAAAGGGGATAGTGTGTTTTCTAACATTGCAAATAATGTGAGCATTTTTTTTGTTCCAATCAGATGAAGAAAGTAAATGCACATTATAATTGCAAGTTGGAAAACATAGTGAGTTTGAGTAGATGGTTTATGAAACTTGCAACCAACACATTATCTATCTCATTCACTTTGGTCTACATCTTTTCAAGTATTTTTGGAGAAGATTCCTTTTTCATTTCATATATTCTAGTACTTGCACAAAAGAATTACATGTTGGAAAACACAATGTGGGTTTTTGTTATTTCATTTTACATGTTCAAAGTTAAACACTGGAGAGTATGGGGGGAGTTACATTTTAGGGATACATAAAACTAGACAAATTGATACAACATACATGGTGACTACTTTAATCCATACAAAGACCTTATAGTTGTAGTGTAGAAAAATGTATCCCTTTACATTTTCACACCTAATTAAGAAATAATATTAAAATGAACTTAATTATGCCTTTATTTAGTGTTGTAATATGTATTTTACATATTCACATTAAGTTTTGGGCCCTATTAATTAAAATGGACTTAATTGTTCCTTAATCTAGAGTTGTAAAATGTGTTTATTTACACTTTCACACTTATTTAGGGCCTCTTTAATTAATTGAGCTTAATTTTCCTTAATTTGCCCCTTTAATTCAAATCCAAACCTAATTAATTGCATTTTCTGAAGAGGAAACCCGACATTCATTAATGCCTTAACACTTCTCATTGAGCAATGTGTGTCCTAGGTGAGTGAACTAGGACCCTAATTTGAATTATGTTTTTCATCAAGATTTTAATGTCTCTAAGTGTATATTTAGATGTCGTCTTGGGGTCAACCCACATAAGTGGTGAACACTTTTGTGGAGGAAGGGAAAAGTCATTTTTCCCCTCTACACAAAGTGAAGGGGTTCGTCCGAACCAAATTGTTCGCTCAAACCCCTTTGAGATGTGAGCGGAAATATTAAAATAAAGGGGTTCAAGCGAACTAGGGTTCGGTCAAATCCCTTTTAATAAGGATTTTTAAAAAAAAAAACCCGTCATTTTCTCGGACCCCATGAATTTTTTTTATTATTTTAATGTAAATAGGTTCGTCCAAACCCCTTAAAGTAAGTTCGGCTAGGTTCGTTGGAACCCCTTAAAGTAGGTTCGGTCGAACACCCTTTTTCCCCTATCTCCTAAAAAAAATGATTTTTTTTGTAAAAAATTGTCGTTCGAAGCTCAATTTGAAAATAAAAATGCAGAAAAATTCAGAAACCCAACTAGATAATGATAGTCCTCGGAATGATCTATCCGTCGAATATAATTTTAATATGATTTGCTTTTATTATGTATTTTATTTTTTAGTTTTATTAAACATAGGTTTTTCACTGAAAATCAAAATCTCTAGTCTGCACATGTGGAAAAATAGCAGATTATCAAAATAATTTTTTAAAAAATATGTTGAGGCTGGATATTGATGTCCTTGATCCATTAAAAAAAAAAATTGAATTTCGATTCATACAGAAAAAGTTATGTTGTATACAGTCCGCCTATGTCTGAATTGCAATTGGTTTGACTTTGAAACTTGATTAAGGAAAAAATATTCAATGAAAACTATGAGACCAAATGAAAGTGCTAGATATCGTAGTTACAAATCTAAATTCGAAAAAAATAGAATTTTATCGTTCATACAAAAAAAAGTTATGTTGTATACGGTGAGCGTCACTTTTTAAAAATGTTGTTTTCTGAAAAAAACCAGTTTTCGTGGGAGATGAAAAAAAGTGCAATCTGATTCCAAAAATTTTGAAAAAAATATTTTTATATTCTAGAGATAAAATGTGATGAGACTCTAGTTTGCATCATTTTCAAATTCCTCACGGTTTAGCTGCTACAAGAGCTCAAAAGTGAAGATTTAGTTAAAAATAATAATTGCAGTGTCCAGTTTGCCCAAAAATTGTAAACCACTATTGTGGGATCACCCCTTGTGATATTTAAATTTTGAGAAATTAATGTTACATACATATAAATATAATGTTATTCATATAATCTCATAATTCAATAAAATATATATTATCATTCTTCTAAACCATTTCTCAATGCCCCCCTCCATCATACCAACCCAAAAACATTATCCTTATCCCTCTTCCATCCTATAAATCCATTTCGGGTGCCTATTTCCCACAATCCACCATCACATCTCCCCCTCGTACTAAGTCCATTTTGGTTCCTTCTATCCCTCTCACCCTACCACTTCCAATCTCCCTCCTTCCCTCTTTCTCTCTATCCCTATATCCCTCCCACCCTACCACTTCTTATCTCCCTCCTTCCCCCTCAACATCAGATCTAAGTGTAAAAAAAGAGAATAAGTTGGGTGGAGACATGAAAGTATTATCTAAGAGGTAGAAAAGTCTTGTAAATAACTTGTTAAGAGATTATTCCTGCTCTTGAGAAGTTGATAAAGGATTATATGCACTTTGTGCAATGGGCATGTGCTCTTGAGATAGAGGTAGGGTAGGTGAGGTAGGTATAGAGAGAGTTAGGGATAGAGGGAGGGGTATATGGGGAGAGGATGTGCATGTGAGGGAGAGAGGGGATGAGGGATATATGGAGTGGTAATGTGGGAGAGATATAGGTACAAATAGAGAGAGGGTGAGAGAGGAGTGATAGAGGGAAGTATAGAGGAATGGGGGAGGGAGAGGTCTAGTGAGGTAGCATGGGAGGGATAAAGGGAGAGAGAGGAAATGAGAGAGCCATAGAGAGGTAAAGTTGAAGGAATAGAGGGAGAGGTAGGTAGAGAGTGATGGGAGATACATAAAGTAGAGAGGGAAGGGGAGAGAGAAGTAGAAAAAGGGGGAAGTTAATCATTAGGACTAATGAAGTGCTGATTAGAGTACTCAAGGTTTAGTTGGATTATAGGTTTTAGATGAAATATCTAGTCACCTCTCTCTAATTTATTTATTGGGATTTCCCATCTACTTGACTCTTCATGTAAGCATTGTAACTCTTGTGAAACATTTATGTCTTCTAGCAATACTCCAATTTCTTTGGAAACATTCAAATACTCTATGACCTTCTATTCTACATCTAAAATAAGATCATATGAAGGATGTTTCACTACATCTACCATTTCATCCTCCATCTATCTAATATTCATCTATTCTTTTATTTCATTATGAATACCTAGAGAAATTTTAGCATCATCTCTCACTTTATTTTCTTTCACAAATTCATATGCATTACAAAACCTCTTGGAATTTCACTTTCTTCATATTATTGGAACAAAAAAATGCTCACATTATTTATAGTATTGGAAAACACACTATCCCTTGTCAATTATTTCCTTATGAAAATATTTTGTTTTGTACACACCAAGAATGTATTCTAGTACTCAAGATGCCTCTAGTTTTGCATTTCTATTGTCCCATTGCACATAGTGCACATGCTCCTTCCTCAACTTATCAAGAGCAGGAATAATATCTTAAGTCAATGCATTATATGATCATTCTTCCAAAATATTTGTCACCATCACCCTTTATCATACTAACCCAAACTTATATTTCTACCTATCTCTCCTCCCCAACTTCCCCTCTCTATCTACTTATCTCTCCCCTTCCCTCTCTCCTTTCCCTATATCCCCTCACACTCTCTACCTACTTCTTCATCTATTCCTTCAACCTTACCTCTCTCTACCTGCCTCTACATGTCTGCCTCATTTCCTCTCTCTCCCTTTATCCCTCCTATCTTACCTCGCTAGATCTCTCCCTCCCCCCATCCCTCTATACTTCTCTTTACCTCTCCTCTCTCACCATCCCTCCTAAAATTCTTCTCTCACCATATCTCCTTACCACTTCCTATATCTCTCCTTCCCCCTCTCTCTCTCCCTCACACACACACAACCTCTCTCCACTATCTCTCTCTACCTACCCATCCCTCTCTCCCTAACTCTCTATACCTTCCTTACCTACCCTACCTCTCTTTATCTCCCTCCTTGCCTCTTTCTATTCCTCCCTCTATCCTTGCCACCCTACCACTCCCTATCTTCATCCTTCCCTCTTTCTATCCCTCTCTCTATCCCTCCCACTCTACCACTACCTATCTCCCTCCTTCCCTCTCTCTTTCTCTCCCTCCCTCACTATGTGCAATGTGAAAATGGCAATGCAGAAATGGATGAATTATCCTTAACATACCAACCCAAAAAAATTATGGAATTATCCCTCCATCCTATAAATTCATCTCAAATTTCCCCCTCTATCTAGTTATCTCTCCCCTTCCCTCTCTACTTTCCCTATCTCCCCTCAATCTCTCTCTACCTACTTCTCCCTCTATTCCTTCAACCTTACCTCTCTCTACCTACCTCTCCATGTCTCCCTCATTCCCTCTCTCTCCCTTTATCCTTCCCATTCTACCTCGCTAGACCTCTCCCTCCCTACATCCCTCTATACTTCTCTCCATCTCTCATCTCTCACCATCCTTCCTAACCTTCCTCTCCCTCGGTTTGTCCTTCTTTCTCCTCTCCTCTTTCCACCTATCCATCCCTTTACCACTCACTCACTCCTTCCCTCTCTCTCCCTCACACACACACAACCTCTCTCCACCTACCCCTCGCATTATTTGTCCCTCCTTCCCTCTCTTTTACTCTCTCTATACATACCTCTCCCACCCTCTCTCTATATGTACCTTTATCCCTCCCACCTTACCACTCACTATCTCTCTCCTTCCCCCCTCTCTCTCTCTCTCTCATATATACTTTCTATTAGGATGCTTGCATAAAAATTCTAGGATTGCTTAGATGGAACTTAGTGAAATAGCCTTGTATTTATACATAACTTAACATTAAATCTCAAAATTCAAATATCACAAGCTAATATCAAATCTAGGATTTGAAATCATTAATATACCACCAATACGATTGAAAATAGATGATGATAAAAAAGTAAAATCAATTCTAAGTGTAGAAAAAGAGAGTCATTTGTGTGGATACATGAAATTCATGTCTGAAAAGGTAGACAAGTCTTATAAAGAAATTGTTAAGAGAAAAATTTGCATTCTCTTATCATAAAGACACTCAAATTTGAGCAAAAAGTGGCTGCAAAGCTACATAAAAGTATTCAAGACATTCAAAAATCTATCCAAGAAAGGGATGTTGTTTTCCTAAGGGTTGGTGAGGGAGAAGATGATCTAAAGCTTCAAGTAAAAGATATGAAAAGGAATTTAGAAGATCACGAAAAGGGACATCAAGGGGTGTTAACAAGTAAGAGCAATGGGGATGAGGAGAAATGTGTCTTTTAGGGATCACTACTATAAAAATATATTTATTCATTTTTCTAGTCTAAAGAAAAGAATATGAAATAGGAAATAAACATAAAGATAAAGAAAATAGATAATACCTTTTACTTTAAATAAACTTTCTCCTTAGATAGAGTTAAAATGGAGTGTACCCTTTCTCTATTTGATATGGTCTCTCAGATGGTTGATTGAATACTACTAATGGAATGTAGATTTCTTTTAAACCAACATACTCTTGGTATAGTTGGACGATTTTTAATAGAAAAATGGTAGCACACACCTTTAGAAAATTATTGATGATAATGAAGGGTAAGTCTTCTCTTTTTTTGCACTAAGATCTAATTTTCCTTTTCCTTATCATCTATTTCCAATTGTATTTGTTCCATAGAATTCTTAAGTTCAAGAATCTTTGACTTCATTTGTTAAACTCCACTTATAGCATCATCTCTCACTTTCTTTGCTTGTACAAATTCATATGCAATACAAAACCTCTTGACTTTATCCACTTTTGCATTGCCATTTTCCCCTTGCACATACTACACATGCACCTTCCTCAACTTCTCAAGAGCGGAAAGAATCTTTTCAATAAATCAATAATCTATCTCACCCACTTTGGTTTTCTTCTTTTCATGTGTTTTAGAGAAGATTACTTTTTAATTTAATATATTCTAGTACTTGATGCCTCTAGTTTTGTATTTCTATTGGCCCATTACACATAGTGCACATAGTGCACATGCTCCGTCCTCAACTTCTCAAGAGTAGGAATAATATATTAATTCAATACCATTGAAATCCCTTGATATGTCCATGATTTGTATGATTTAATTACTCTCCTATAGAATTTTATTAATCATTACTACAAGGTAGAGGAAAAATAAATTATAATTCTAAAGGAGTATACCTTTTTGGTAACTCTTATCATCAGGGGATAGTGTGTTTTCAAACAGGGGATGGTGTGTTTTCCATTGGAAACAACTTGTAGACATGGAAAATATACAATTCGATCCTACACACTTGATCCTGATTACTAATGTCATTTCTTCCTGAATCATACTCTCAGCTTATCATCACTTTTTCATCTCTTGATTAGATAAATCATTATTTATTTAATTAGGTCTTTCTCCCTTGTCGATTAAATTAATCAGTTTAATTTAATTAATCCTCAATCCCTCTTTAATTAAATAATTCATCTTATTTGATTAAATCCCTAAATTCCTCTAATTAAATTGAATAAATTAAACATTATTTGATTTAATATAACATTATCCCCTTTGGTTAAATAAATCAAAACATTTATTTAATTAAAAATTTCCTCTCAATTCCGATTTAAATCAAATTTAAGTCTAAATTGTCACATCTCCTAATTCCTCATTAAATTAATTAAACCATGACTAATTTAATCTTAATCCATGTCACATCCTTTAGAGAATGCAACTTGCACAATAAATCAATTACTTTGATTTATTAAATTGCCTATTTTCTCTTAACATGGAATAAATGAGGAATATTCTTTCAAATTTGAATTCAAAATCCAAGTGAATTTGTCCTTCCAACAAAGAATTCACTCCTCTTAAATGTCTTTGTGCATTGAGCCAAGTGGCATTTATTTCATTCATTTTTCCCTTTCACATGTCATTTCTTCAATTTAAAATTCCACCTAATGGCATTTATCATGCACATTGGCCAAAATGTGCACAACCTTCAACCATTCACATCTTGACAAATAACATTTGGCCATTGGATGTTGAATGACCCCACATTTATCAATTTCACTCTCTTTTCCAAATTGTAAATCTATAAATGAGAGACTCTTCCTCTCATTCAATCATCTATAATTTGAGTAAAGTTACTCTCTTCACATTGAGAGCTAATTTTGCCTACTTCATAGCAAGTGTTAATCAGTTTTATGGTTTCATAGCTAGGTTATGCCAAAATATCATCAAGGAGCTACAATCTCCATCAAAATCATCAAATCTTACAAAAGAGTTGGGAAAGGGCCAATTTCGACACACCAATTAGCACCAACTCCCCCATGGGATGAAGAGTTTGCATTGCTTAATTATGATTTCATTTATATTTTTATGTTTGTTCTTCCTTTTTCCTATTATTGAGCATTGTAGATGGATTTCATGGGGAATCTTGTCTTAACTTACATGTTGATCTAATTATGTGTTTGTTTCTTGTATGTGCAGGTATAGGATTGGGGTTCACATTTTGGCGTTAAAGGTTTATGGAGATTCACAACTTATTATCAACCAAGTCAATGGTGAATACCAAATTAAGGATGATAAGCTAACACTATAAACGAAGTTAGTAGAGAGCCTCAAAGAAACGTTCATTGATATCACCTTTGAGCAAATACCAAGGGCTAACAATAGAGTAGTTGACGCCATGACAACAATTGGATCCTTAGTGGATATCCCTCACAATGTCTCAAAACATAAATTCTTGGTAGAGAATCTTCTCGTACCCACATTCGAGGTACCAGAGTCAAAATATGTATGCGAAATCATTGGTCCCGATGATCTCTAGTATCACGACATCTATACCTACCAAAGAATAGGAATCCTCCTAGCTGACATAACCCCAAACCTTAAATGAGCCTTTGTCAAAAGGTCCTTACGTTTTGTCATCCTAGGAGAAACCCTCTATCGTAGGAGCATTACCAAAACCCTATTACGTTGCTTAAATCCTAAGGAAGCCTTGAATTCTTTGACTGAGGTTCACAATGGCACTTGTGGTTCACACTCACGTGGTATGACCTTGGCCAAGAATTTGATGAGAACCGGGTACTACTGGCCAACAATGGAAAGAGAGGCACATGACTTTTTCAAAAAGTGTTTACAGTGTCGGTAGCATGGAGACCTTATTCATGCACTAGCTCAAGAGCTTCACCCTATTGTTACACCTTGACCCTTTTTACAATGGGGGCTCGATCTCATCGACAAAATCACACCCACCTCATCCAACGACCACAAATTCATCATCACCGCTACAAATTATTTTATAAAGTGGGTCGAAGTGATTCCCATGACATACATAATCAAAAAGCATATATCAAAGTTCATCCCAAACTATCTCATTTGTCAATACGGTGTCCCTCAATCCATTATCTCTGATAATGGGACACCTTTCAAGAATTAGGATGTCCGTGATCTATGCCACAAATTCAAAATCCAACATCTCTTTTCTACTTTGTACTATCCCCAAGGCAATGGCCAAGCAGAAGCGAATAATAAAACTATCTTGAAAATAGTCAATGACTCCGATCATGACTGAAATATGCAGCTAAACCTTGCCTTATGGGCCTACTTCACCAGCATCTGCATGCCAACAGGTGCCACCCCATTCTCCTTGGTCTATGGATTGGAATCCATCTTCCCAATCGAGATCGAGCTCCCATAATTAAGGATATCACTACAAAACCTCATTACAAATGAGGAATATTGGATTTCAAGGTTAAATGAGCTAGATTTATTAGATGAACAATGCATGGATTCCCTCAACCATCTACAGGTCTATCAGAACTGCCTAAAATGTAGCTACAATAAGAAGATCAGGAGACGTACCTTCCAAGTTGGCGAACTTGTGCTGAAAGAGAACCAAAAGAATGTGTCAAATCAAGAAAGAAAAGGTAAATTGGAGCCCAACTGGTTGGGACCTTTCATCATCACATCAAGCTATAAATCAAGGGGCATATTAGTTGTCAACACTAGAGGGCGAGCCTCTGCAAGAGCCCATGAACAGGTGTCATCTCAAAAAGTTTTATGCCTAAAAACTTGCAAGGTATAGAATCGAAAAATACAAAAAAATCAGAAAATGTCCTGAAAAAAGGGTCACCTTGATGAAAACTTGGTAAACAGGAATCTTGGTGACAACAAAAAAACAAAAACAAAAAAAAATCAAAAAAATCAGAAAAATGATTGAAAATAGTAAAGAAAAAAATTGTCCTTTAGTGAAAACCACTTTGGTGGCACTTTGGACAAGTACCTTGGTGAAAACCTGGAAAATAGGCACCAAGCGTAAATAAAGCACTCTCCATCCACCAAGATCTTCACGACCTTTTTTGCACACTCACTTATCCATTACATTCCATCTATCTTTCCACCATCCATTTGCATCTGTACCATAGCTAGATCTTGTGCTTGTATCATGTTCCACCGTAGTAGTACTTGGCATATTCCTAAGGTTAGTTTTTCTTGCCTTCATCGAAGTAGTCTATCACATTATGCTGGGGGCATGTTCTTGTACCTGCATCGGATCATATTCATGTATATTCTTGTGATCTTCCTTAACATCAAAAATCCAAAAAGATCCAAAAATAAAAAATCCAAAAACATTCAAAAATTCCTTCAAAATCCAAAAACATCTAAAATACAAATCATGTTAAAAATCCAAAAAATCAAAAAATAGATTCATCGACCGAACTACATCATCTCTGAGCTTGAACGTAGGCAAGGTTAATCTTTGATCATCCCCTGAGACATTTTAGGTCAGTCCTTTAGGCGTCCATCGCGATCTGGCAATCCGTTTGCCCATTTTTTCTTGTTATTGAGTCAAGTCTGTTGTTAGTCAAACTATGTGGTCTCTGCATGTACAACGTAGGCAAATATAATCTATGGATCAACTCCCGAGACCCCTAGGATAAGTATTTAAGTTAGTCTCTTTGTCATAAATGTTGAAAATCCGAAACATTGAAAAATCCAAAAATCAAAACAACCTCAAAACATTTGAAAAACCCAAAATGGTGCACCCATCTCACCTCGCTTTCACCCATGATTGTCTCATTCCTAATAAATCAATCATCGTTTTTATCCATTGGTGAGTTAGTCGGAAGCAATTCTAGTAGATTCAAAATTGAACACCCTAATTGTCAGAAGTCTCAAGTCTAGGTCAATAAACAAGCAAGTTGATCAACTCGGTGTATCAATAGCTTATCATCCAATCAATCTCACCAAAAACCTGATCACAACATGTTCTAGGATGTATCCTTCCTGCGATGGACATAAGCATCAGGTACCCTGCAGTAGTTTAGTCTTGGCTAGAGATATGAAGAACATTAGCTTGTTTGTTTACTTTATTTGGTCTTTTTGACTTATCTTATTTTGCGCTCATTCCAAGGACCTCTCGATGATGCCTAAAAAAAAATAGGTTTAGAGAGAAAGGAATGGGGCAATGATCATTATATTTTTTATCTTTTGTGCTTGTGGGATACTCTTGTAAAATAACTTAGTCATGTGTTTTATGTTTGGTTTGTAGGAAGGATGTTTTAGGTATCTTGTTGACCACATAGAAAGGCTTGCTTTTCTATGTTTTGGCTCGAGATGTTTAGAATATTTGAACTACATCCTGAACAAGGTTTTGTATACTAAGTGTGAACATGAATACTCCTATTTGATTTTTGAGTCAAATTCCATCACACTAGGTACAACGCCATCCTAGTTCTTTATACCTTGATGCATCGTACCTATGTGTGTTATCAAACATAAAGTAATTGGCCCTTTGAAAATCCCGACTCCTGGTAAGCAAATCATCATCATCTTAATGACTTGTTGGATCTCTTTTCTTATATCTTCTTTCCACACTAACATAGTACCATGACAGTTAATCAAAACATCACTAATGCATCCACCCTGCATCCATAAAATCATCAGCATAATTAGATATCATATCATATAGATCATACCACAACATATCATCTTGCATTATCATCATCTTAAGTTATGAGGAATAATATAGATTTGTTATTCTAAGTATCTTAAGAAATCATTGCATTACATTCATACATCACACGAATCATTAATAACATAATAGAAATCATTAGCATCTATTATCATTACATAATCATTTGCATATCATTTAAACATTAGCATGCATTTCATCCATACGATTGTCAACAAAATTCATAGAAAAGTTAAAAAAGAAATGCATCCATAATCATCATGTAGAAGCATACACCATATTGCATAAAATAAAAAACATTTCATAACATCTCATAGGAAATTAAAGTGCATCCACACATCATACATTGCAGAACATATCATAAATCGAACCATCTCATATATATCATCAAAAATGTATGATTGTCATGGTACAAAATCGGATCAAGTGTACATCAAAATACATGATACAATAGGGGCAATAATTAGAGCCCATGAATCAAAAGTGGAAAACTATCTGTGATCAAAGGGCTAGCCCTGCTGGTTGTGCCCCTCACCCTCTGGCCTGTCACCGTGATCCTCTGGCAGCCTCATCCATGTCTGCTGAGAGAAGTCTGGTACCTAGCTTGCTACTGGCACTGCCAGTTTGTAATGTTGTCGATAGTACTCGACCTCTCTCACCATCTCCCGATATGCTCTCAAAGATACTAATTGGCCCTGGGTGGATGAGATTGCACTCTCCATTTGTCACCTCCAACCGGCCTCCTGATTCCTCTTGGATCGAGCTTGGTCCCTCTTAGAAGTGACTGTCAAAACCTGCTGCCAAGCCTGATCTCTCTTTGCAATCAATATCTGGATCTGACCCTACAACTGTTGGATCAATGCATCTCTATGATATGGTTGTTGTTGAGGGACTGCTCTGTCCGTATCTATGGGTTGATCATCCTGTATCCCTACCTGTGGCGATGCCTGGTCTCATGGTGGTGTCTGATGTGGAGGAGGGCCACCTCCTCCCCTGTCCCCATCACCATCTCTGTCACTATCGCCTCTGCCTCCCTATCCCCTGTCCCTGCCAGCTAACCTACCTCTAGGCCTCCATCGTGGGAGTGTCGCACCTGGAACTATCAATCTCAATGAAGGCCTAAACCAAACCCTATATTCCTAGATCACTCTTGCATCTACTAGCCCCTGATCATATGGCCACGGCCTGGCCACTAGTTGTCTGAACGAGGACATTGCCTCAGTTGTCAGGATGGGTCGGCCCCAGGCTGTCTCTCGCATGCTACGGGCGAAGATTGCCATGTACTAATCATCTGGCCTATCTTGGACCTCACCAAACTGTTGGGCCACCCTATCTAGAAGGTAGCGCTCTATCGTGGTATGCTCTCGACCCTACATCCATCTATCCTGTCGAGCAAAGAATAGTTGCTCTGTATCATCGTACCATGGGCCTATGCCCATATAAGGCCTCCAAATGAACTCTCTCATCTCATCAAGAGCCCGTTGCCAATGGGCAATGCCACCTGTGCCAAAATGAGTGAAGTGGATTTGTGCCCCCCATACCGCCAGACAACAAGTTCATCAAAATCAAGAACAATCGGTGTGACATTTGGGCAGAGCATTGGAATCCGCTCCCATGCCTAGATATACAGCAAGGTAGCTCTAGCCTCGAGAGCCCGACTATCCAGGTATGAAAAATCATGTAAATCCCTGTAAAGGAAAGTCAACGTCATCAGCCCCCAAGCAAATCACTCCCTTTGGATGACCATCCACTCCCATGCCAGTCCCCAGCCTGGACTGAAGTATCGGCCCCATCGATCTGGTGCGACAAGACCTGAAATAATAGCTGCAACAATTAACCTGTAGGTGGGCACTATAGTCCGGTATCTCTCCAAGTCAATCTTTCCATCGGAGAAATGGATCTCATCAACACCCATCACATCATAGCAGGCATCCCTACCAGCATCTGGATCATAAATCACTCTGACTCCGTGGATGGGCAGTCTAAGGATGCGCCAAACATCCTCAAGTGTGATGGTGGCCTCGCCGGTAGGAAGATGGAATGAGGAGTTCTCACTGTGCCACCACTTGGCCAAAGCGGTCATCATCCCCAAGTGGGTTCGAACAGGAGGAACATAAGCAACGAACTAAAGGCCGAGCATACCAAGCTACTCCTCAAGGAATACATGTGCATACCCTATAATCTCCTAAGCATCGGCCATCTATGCTCCCTTGAATGAAGTATGTCAAGGTCCTCTTGCACAAGAGAAGCCATTGTGTTAGGTCTCGTAAAGAGATCTGCCTCCCGGGTCAGTTTGTTGCATTTGAAACAACAAATGTAGCGTTGTTTGCAAATGTGGCCCAGTTTGAAAAGTACCAAACTGTGCCGCTACAGTGGAGTTTGCCAATTTCTAAACTCTAAAGTGTGTCACATGGTCCAATTTGAGTATGTTGTTGACTTTGTGCCAAAACCCTAGTTTCAAACTACACCATGCGAACAAATTTTCATATGCGACTAAGTTTGACAAAGAAACCCTAATCTCATAACTGGCCCACGACGACGCTATTCTCATATGCAATGCGATTTGAGGTCGTGTGGTGCCGATTGAGCATTTGCAGTGGCGCTATATAGCACCGCTTGACCTAAGGTTGACCTAAACCCTATTTAATGCACACAATTTGAAACAATTAAAAGTTGAGATAGGGGTACATACCACGGGTCCTGCGCCAACCGGCCGTTGGTGCACTCGTACCCTCTCCAACACGTGTCTAGGAAGCTGTCGTTGCGCCATCTTGATCAGGACTCAGAGCTCAAAATACAAAAATTTCTAAAGGCTATGTGTGCAAATGTATTGAAAGTGACCCCTTCAGGTCTATTTAAGCCTCCAAATTATGGTTTTTTGACTTAATTTGACCATATGGCTAGGGTTTTAGTCCCCTGATCTTGTTTCTGTCTAAATGAGGGCCATTTTACATCCTTTTTTGGTATTTTAACATGTTTGTTTGACATCCTGGGGCACTTTTGGATCTGTCAGGCACCTTGTCCTCTTTTTACGCGAGATCATCCAAAAAATCAAAATTTTCTTCTGATCTCTCGAGGGAGTGATATATCAGCATAATCCTTCCACTAAGGCAGCAGTGGGGCATTAATAAGTACTCAATCCCTCTTTAATTAAATAATTCATCTTATTTGATCAAATCCCTAAAGTCCTCTAATTAAATTGAATAAATTAAACATTATTTGATTTAATCTAACATTATCCCCTTTGGTTAAATAAATCAAAACATTTATTTAATTAAACCTTTCCTCTCAATTTTGATTTAAATCAAATTTAAGTCTAAATTGTCACATCTTCTAATTCCTCATTAAATTAATTAAACCATGATTAATTTAATCTTAATCCATGTTACATCCTTTAGAGAATGCAACTTGCACAATAAATCAATTACTTTGATTTATTAAATTGCCTATTTTCTCTCAACATTGAATAAATGAGGAATATTTTTTCAAATTTGAATTCAAAATCCAAATGGATTTGTCCTTCCAACAAAGCATTCACTCCTCTTACATGTCCTTGTGCATTGAGCCAAGTGGCATTCATTTCATTCATTTTTCCCTCTCACATGTCATTTCTTCAATTTCAAATTCCACCTAATGGCATTTATCATGCACATTGGCCAAAATGTGCACAACCTTTAACCGTTCACATCTTGACAAATGACATTTGGCCATTGGATGTTGAATGATCCCACATTTATCAATTTCACTCTCTTTTCCAAATTGTAAATCTATAAATGAGAGACTCTTTCTCTTATTCAATCATCTACAATTTGAGCAAAGTCACTCTCTTCACATTGAGAGTTAATTTTGCCTACTTAATAGCAAGTGTTCATCATTTTTATGGTTTCATAGCTAGGTTATGCCAAAAACTCATCAAGGAGCTACAATCTCCATCAAAATCATCAAATCTTACAAAAGAGTTGGGAAAGGGCCAATTTCGACACACTAATTGACACCAACTCTCCCATAGGATCAAGAGTTTGCATTGCTTAATTAGGATTTCATTTATATTTTCATGTTTGTTCTTCTTTTTTCCTATTATTGAGCATTGTAAATGGATTTAATGGGGATTCCTTATCTTAAATTGCATATTGATCTAATTATGTGTTTGTTTCTTGTTTTTGTGCAGGTATAGGATTGGGGTTCACACAACTAACAGAGGACAATGTGTTTTCCAACAGGGAACAAAAAAATGCTCACATTATTTGCAGTGTTAGAAAACACATTGTCCTTTGTCAATTATTTCCTTATGAATTTGTAGTGTTGGAAAACACATTGTCCCTTGTCAGTTATGTAATGAATTCCACCTTCAAATTTTAGAACAACTCTTTGCTTATAGTAAAAATGGCATTTCACTTTCTTGATATGATTGGAACAAAAAAATGCTCACATTGTTGGCAGTGTTGGAAAACACATTGTCCCCTTGTGTAGGAAAAGTGGACAGGGGACATCATTAGAATGTAATATGTCTAGAAATAACTAACAAGGGACAATGTGTTTTCAAACAAGGGATAGTGTGTTTTCCATTAGGGGACAATGTGTTTTCCAACATTGGAAATAACTAACAGGGACAATGTGTTTTCCAACAAGGGATAGTGTGTTTTCCAACAGAGAACAAAAAAATGGCAGTGTGTATTTTCCAACAAGGGACAATGTGTTTTCCAACAAGGAACAAAAAAATGACAGTGTGTTTTCAAACAAGGAAACAACTAATTGAAAATAACTAACAGGGGATCTAGTGTGTTTTCCAACATTATTTGTAGTGTTGGAAAAAACATTGTCCCTTGTCAACTATTTCCACAAGGGACAGTGTGTTTTCCAACACTGCAAATAATGTTGGAAAACACACTGTCCCTTGTTAGTTATTTCCAATTAGTTATTTCTCTATTGGAAAACACATTGTCATTTTTTTTTCCTTGTTGGAAAACACATTGTCCCCTATTGAAAAACACATTATCTAGGCGACAATAGGGGAAAGTGTATTTCCAATATTGGAAAACTAACAGGGGACTGTGTGTTTTCCAATATTGGAAAACTAACAGGGGACAATGTGTTTTCCAATAGGGGACAGTGTGTTTTCCACCATTGAGCTTAGAACAAGCACGAGGGACAATGTGTTTTCTAACACTACAAATAATGTGAGCATTTTTTTGTTCCCTATTGGAAAACACATTGTCCCATGTTGGAAAACACACTGTTGGAAAACACATTGTCCCTGACAATAGGGGACAATGTGTTTCCAACATTGGAAAACTAACAGGGGACAGTGTGTTTTCCAACAAGGGACAGTGTTTTCTCCACCATTGAGCTTAGAACAAGCACAATCATATCACTCATAACTCACCGTTTTTTCTAACCTACAATTATTTTGTGCATTTATTTTTCCATCATATGAGAAAATCGAAACATGATTTTTTACTCTAGGAAACAATTGTGGTAAATTTTGAATGTGTCTTTCATTACATTAGTACTCTTTAAATAAGAAAAGGTTTTCATTACAATAATTATAGGTTAGAAAACACTAGGTGTTATGAAACTTAAAACCCTCTACACGTAACAACCCAATTGGTTAGTTTTATGTAACCCCCACTTGCAACTCCTCCTCGTGCTCTCCACCCTTTAAATTTCAACTTGGAGAATGAAATAACTAACAACCCACATTGTGTACTAAAGTGAGACAAAATATAATCATAAAAAATGCATACCCTACACTCTTAGTATTTATTTTATTCCTCTTTATGTGGGTATTCTAAGTACTTGGTCTTGTAAGATTTTAACTAATTGGATACCTCCTTTGATACAAATTCCTAACTATTCCTAAAAATAGAACTAAATTCATTTGTAGATATTTATCAAGTCTTAGATTATTTATTCCTTTGCAAGGTTCATTTTGTACCAGTGAGTTTGACCTATTTCAAATTAAAAAATTATCACGGATCCTCACCAAGTCCCTAAAATTTATTGGTTGTGTCATTTATAATCCAAGATTTTCAAAGTGGATGTCTAAGTATAAAAAGACAACACTTCTAAATCATATATAATACAATACCTACCTTGACCATATCACTCATCATTACATAATCACTAATTACTTTGACATCATTCTTGCATCTGCTATTTGTTAACCTTACACCATTAAAGTTTCAATATATTTTAAACTCCAACATATCGTTCTTAATAATATTATGTTCTTTCAAAACCTTTGGCATAGATGGTCATAAATAAAAAGATAGTGAATTCTAAGCATTATTAGTAAATTCTTAGGTTACATACTAAGGGATTAGGTTTCAATATATTTTAAACTCCAAAATATTGTTCTTAATAATATTATGTTGTTCTTTCAAAACCTTTGACATAGATCATGGTCATAAGAAGATAGTGAATTCTAAGCAAAAGACCTCTTTAATAGACAATTTTTCCAATCAATACTTATAAATTATAAAACAAATAAAAAATTCAATCAATGTGTGTCTTGTAGAAGAATTCAAATTCAAACGATTAGTATTGGAGGCATCAAGCATCTATGGACATCAATATTTCCCTTATATTAGGCCAATTGTGTCAATACACACTAATGCAAGGGCCAGAATTACTGGTCATTAAGAATCTTAAAGGTTAACAATGTTTAGTATATATCATAACGAATAATTGAATCGCCATTGAAAAAAAATTGTGTTCCTTATTGAGATCAACTAAAGAAAGGTCGTCAAGTATTTGGAATTATAAAATGATAAGCATTCAATTAAATTGCAAACTATAAGGACACAATTATGTATTTCAATGGTGTGACAAGGAGGAGACCTCTTCATCATGAAGCTTGCCATTTTATAAATATGTTGAAATATGGACAATACCCTTGATTTTGGTGTCGGGCTAGTCATGCAACATATATAAATCCTTCTTGACTAACATTAGGAATATAAGTCTAATTTCCATTGTTTGAGTTAAAATCTAGCTTGGAATGATTGATTATTCTTTTAAAAATTTGTTGAGGGTTATTCTTAAGCATCACCCAATTCAGTGGTCAAAGATAAATTTTAACGAATGAAAATAAAACAAGCATTTACTACTTTTTAACAAATATAAGGTGTAAAATTAGTATTCACTATTCACTATTGAAAAGTATGATATTTAATAGAATTGAATCTCAAGTGAGGTATGAGAAATCTCTTCCCAAGGCTTGACTTCAATTATACAACAATTTTCTATGCAAATGTTCCCGAGTCAAGCATATTGAAAACCATAAAGAGCATGATATTAACGCTTCAGGAATTTTAAACAAAACAATTCATAACAATAAAAGAATCTTGATACATGGATCAAAATTACATTTAACACGTCATAAACTTTTTGACAAAATTACAAAGTCTATTTCTTTGAACACGCATCAAATGATATCTTCTAATCTTCATCCACCATTACTAAATGTCTCAAACCAAGATGTTTCAGCCAATCTTGTAAAACAAATACATACCCACAATTCATTTCTACATGGGTTTCATGATTAATGCAGGACTAGGACTATGAATGCCTTCCACAAGGAGGCTCAAACAATTTACAAATTTGTATAAAATGTGTACATCACATTTAATTTTAGTATGTCAGAGAAGAACAATTTTTTTATCCTTGTAAAGAAGACAACCAGAAGTGTGAATCCTCCATTTTTCAATCATTACGCTCCACATCGAAGTTCAAATTCATGTCATTGAACTGAGGCATTTCATCTGCACACTAATCAAAGATTGGGAAGTAGGCCAAGCTCATGTGTTGAATCCCATGTAGATTGATGAATAAATGCAATTTGGAGTATGCCAAACTAAACAAATGTACCATCGCCCCTACTTTGTGATGGATGCGAGATCATAATAGAAAAGAGAATGTTGTCAAGCATTCCATCTTTGTTTGATAATCTATTGTCCCTTATTGCAAGGAGAATTTCCAATAACCATCTCATTGGATGCCTACCCAAGTCATGGTTTACATTCTCAAATCGGCATGAGGGGTGGGATCATCTTGCCATAAGAGGACAAAAGATTGATAGAGATAAGAGTCAAGCACTTCCAAAACCTAGGAATGACATAGGATGGAGGAAATCGATGAGGAGATAAGAAGGATTGAGTATAGAATAAGTCATACTTATTTGAGCTTTTAGGAGGAACAAAGATTGGTAAATCAATTAAGTAATCTCCAGAAGTCCGGTGATTTTGTCCATGGGTATATTGCAAAAACAAAAAAAATCAATAGATCAAATTGAATATCGTCTTGAAGGTCTGATATAAAAAAAATCTATATTCATTATTAACTGTAAGAATGAATATTCAATCAAAATAAAGTCAGTGGGTGTCACATACATCTAAAAGATCAAGCAATCAATCAAAATGCCTTGGGCAAAGTCAGAAATTTGAATCTGTTCATGGTCAATATGTTGTTGTTGAAAGTTGTCTCTAACACATGAGGATCAACATTTAGATGCAACAAGAATCTAGTTAATCTTCTGCAAAGTGTTTATATAACAGATTTTCCCTCTCAGTTAATCAACACAGTTAAAGATATATCTATGAAGGTTAAAATGGCACAAAGTCAATCTGCGGTAAAATTAATGTTGGAAAAGATATGGGCAACATTCTTGCTAATGTCAATTGGCTGCCCTCTGTCTTTCTTCCCTAAAATATCATTGGGGATGTAGGGATTCCCATTAAATTGACCTTGAAATTCATCGACTATAAGTGATGCAGTCCAGGATTAGGAACCCAGTGAACAGTAGCTAATCCTAGCAACCATACGTCCATCACTTACAACTGCTAGACAAATCAGATAACTATTTCCAGGCCCGACCCAAATATGCATAATGATATTAATAAAGATATTAATGTTAAGCTAAAGGAAATTGGGATTAGAGTTTGCAGACGTTGTTGACACAGTCACGAGCAACCAAAGCTAGATGTTTGCACACGACACAATTCCACTGCAGGGAGCCTCCACTCTCATATCAATCCTGTGAAAAATTTGAGGGACATATTAGTA
The DNA here is from genome assembly GCA_007115665.2 of Sequoiadendron giganteum. Lineage (NCBI taxonomy): Eukaryota > Viridiplantae > Streptophyta > Pinopsida > Cupressales > Cupressaceae > Sequoiadendron > Sequoiadendron giganteum. The sequence continues at coordinate 155,261,537 of CM021107.1, read as the reverse complement.
ATTGTCAAGAAAGTAATTATTAATAATGAGAAAATATGGAGGTTGGAGAAGCTAAGTTGACGTAGCCAACCATTCTCCCTACAAAACTACCGCCAATAATTTTATCCAACTCATTTTTAAAAATCCCGCTTTTAAAAATCTTGCTTGATTTTAAAAATCCTGCTTGATTTTAAAAATCCCGCTCATTTTTAAATGGAAACTTCTGTCCCGTCTTCGTTTGTTTGTGCGGCCATCTGTTTCGTTTGGTCCATCAAATCTTTTTGTGGTGCGTTTTGTCTAAAGTTTGACATGGGATAGGATGTTATGTAACAATGTTACATACATAGGTGAATTTTGTTGAGGAGTTAGCTTGCTCCATTGTTTAACTGTCCTATATTAAACTTTGTTTATTTCTCTTTACAAAGTTTTATTCCCCATTGAAATTCTAAATAGTACTTTTACTAGGGTAGAGGACCCAGTAGTTGTGCACCCTAACTTTGTACTTTCCCAAAATCCTACGTGAAAATTTCAAATCACTCCAATTTTTTTACAGCAGCTTACATGGCAAGTCCCTTGCTTATAACTTTCGTTTCAAGGCCACATCATCAAATATGATGCCACATCAACATGCTTTTTGTCAAGGTGTCCAAAAAGGCCCAAAAAAAAGTGCTACCAATACTTGTGCATTCACATCATGAGTAGTTGAACGCTGATGTGACATCACATGATTGGTTTTTTTTTAGATTTGAGGGATACATTTTGTTTAAGTTAGAGTACTTATACCACAATTATTGAATATTATATAAACAATTATTAGACATTATATAAACAACTATCATAACTATTGGAACATGCTCAACTACTAGATCTTTTCCCTAATTAATATTAAAAGTGAAATCTAATAGTATTTTTTCAACGAACAAGATCATTGTTTTCCAAAGCACAACCATACCTAAGTGCTTAAAGCAATGATGGTTTTTATCCCACAGTTTGGTGACAGTTCTGACAACGCCTATTTCTATCTGCCAGACTGACAGTCACATCACTGAATGTTATTATTGAAAGAGTCACGTCAGCCTTTACAAGTCCGAAAATGATTTTGAAGATGGTTGTATTTATCTGCAAGCTTTTGAGTGCTTAAAGGAGGCTAGAGAAAAATCCTCCAACCCAAAAAGGGAATAACCACAACCCTGTGATGGAATAGAATTAATAATTTCACATATGCCTACTTGGCAGTTGGCAGTAAGGATTAAACCACCCAACTGGACATAGGATCAAACTAATAAGATAAAAAACCGGTCTTTTGAGAAGGCTATATTCTGTTATTCAATCAAGAGCGAACATCCTTTACATGCTAAAATTGTAAAATATTGAGAATGATTTGAGATTTTGAAAAACATGAAATTAGAATATTCAATTATCGGAATCCTCTAGACGTCCCCTATATTCACTCTTAATCATGAGAAAATATCAAAACCAAGAGTCTTGACATAAAAGCTACAAAACAGACTATTTTTGTATGGCTTCTTTCCTTAATCTTACTGAGATACATAGGTAATTGCATGTCGTTTGCATTGGTACGAAGCACACATCAAACATTGTTAAAAAAAAATAATTATATATATATATATATATTATTTAGCTTGCCATCAACATTCAAAAATTACCGACTCTGAGAACAATCGTGCAGATATTTAACAAATACGGTAGCAACATTTGTAATCAGGAAATACCCCATCTTCACTCATACTCCTGACAGTAGCAGCAGCCATAGCAATAAATATTGGTCTTTTGAAGCAAACATAGTACACTGGAGCTTATTTCTACAGTTCAGCTAACCGTCCCTCTTAGACTATGCACTGGACCAATTTCTTACATTACTAACAAATAGGAAAATTAAATTGGATAGAGAAACAACATATATAGAGACTCTTTGACAGCTAATGCAGAGAGCAGGCAGTGCAGAAGCACAGAAAACAAAGGGTGCGATCACATAGCTTCATGTGGAACCCCCTCCTCTTCCTCTTCTTCATAACCATCCTCGTCCGCAGTTGCATCTTGGTACTGTTGATACTCAGAAACCAGATCATTCATGTTGCTCTCAGCCTCAGTAAACTCCATCTCATCCATGCCCTCACCAGTGTACCAATGCAAGAAAGCCTTTCTCCTGAACATTGCAGTGAACTGCTCGCTGACCCTCCTGAACATCTCCTGAATGGAAGTGGAGTTCCCAACAAAGGTGGAAGCCATCTTCAGTCCTGTAGGAGGGATGTCGCACACACTTGACTTCACATTGTTGGGGATCCATTCCACAAAGTATGAGGAATTCTTGTTCTGCACATTGATGATTTGTTCGTCTACCTCCTTGGTGCTCATCTTTCCTCTGAACATGGCAGAAGCTGTAAGGTACCTGCCATGTCTTGGATCAGCAGCACACATCATGTTTTTTGCATCCCACATCTGCTGCGTGAGCTCTGGGACTGTCAAGGCTATGTATTGCTGGGAGCCGCGGGAAGTTAGGGGAGCGAACCCCACCATGAAGAAGTGAAGACGTGGAAAAGGAATGAGGTTAACTGCAAGCTTCCGGAGATCCGAATTGAGCTGACCAGGGAACCTCAAACAGCATGTAACTCCGCTCATGGTTGCAGATATCAAGTGGTTCAAGTCACCAACTGTTCCAAATACAAATTAAAACAAAACTGAGATGCATTTCCCAACAAAACACATCGTAAATATAGTTATATAGTTAAAATTGGTGATCTAGGGGGCGGCGGGGGGAGAGTTCAGAACTTCATTGGATTGCATGAATACAGTGATCTGCAATTCAAATGAAATTATCTTTCAGTGAAGAAATGTACCTACAGCTATGCCCACCTCTAACTAGGCAACTAAATAATCTTGATCACAAGTCGACTTACAATTGTCATTGCAGCATTCAGATCTAACAGAGTTTTAAGAATACCACAATCACGCATTTGAAAATGATTCTAGAGAGGAGGTTACTAACCAGAATTTCAGCAAAGGTTATTTAAGAAATATTAAATCAGGATTGTTGATGAAAAAATAGCACTTATTGTTTAAGAAGATATAACCTAGTGAAAAGCCTTTAACTACAAGTCAGCTTCCAACACCACCATTACAGTATTTACGATCAGTGTTAATTGAGGTGCACATTAAAGAACACAGTATACTTACAACTGGGTGTAGTCAGCTTGAGTGTCCTGAAGCAGATATCATACAGAGCCTCATTGTCCAAAACCATGCACTCATCTGCATTCTCCACCAATTGATGAACTGACAACGTAGCATTGTAGGGCTCGACAACTGTATCAGAAACCTTGGGCGAGGGAAATACAGAAAATGTCAGCATCATTCTATCTGGATACTCCTCCCGGATCTTCGAAATCAACAGGGTACCCATTCCAGATCCCGTACCCCCTCCTAGTGAGTGGCACACTTGAAACCCTGCACAGAAAGAAACAATTGTAAGGCCTAAAAATCTCAAATCCCATTTCACAGTGCAAATGGAAAACCCCTAAAGCATGCCCACTTGAAACCCTACACAAAAATAGAAAGGGTAAGGCCCAAACACCTCAAATTCCATTTCATAATGCCAATTGAAAACCCCTGAAGTATTGACATGATACAAATTAGGCGTTGAGGACTACAGATATCCCATAACAAATTGTGTACGGTATTTTTCTCTGATTTCAGCATCTCATAGATTTCAACTAATGCCAATTGCAAACAAAATTACTGACAAAAAATATAATTCCCCATTTTACACATCATTTTTCATAATAAAAAAATGTATAATTCCCCATTTAATATATCATTTTTCATAATAATTTCTTACAATATTAATCCATTTTTGAGTAGTTATTTTAATGGCTCGTTTCTCATTGCAGTCATTAAGTGATGTTAGCACAAGTGAAGCAGAGAAATCAAAACTAATATAATTGAAAATTAATCCATTTTTCAATAATAACTTCTTACAATATTAATCCATTTTTGAGTAGTTATTTTAATGGCTCGTTTGTGATTTTAGCACAAGTGAAGCAGAGAAATCAAAACTAACATAATTGAAAATTATCATCCTATAGCATCAGTAGTCACAGGCTTGCACTTTACTTGGGTTCCCTGTCACACAAAAGTACTTCAACCGGAGTCGAGCACATCATCGCCCACTGAATTTCCTGGTAAGTCACTTAGCCTTATACAAGTGTACTTAACCACCATTTTCCCCCACAACCTGGTCCACTTATTTTACTATCTCATTTGCAAAACCCCTGTCTTCCGAGCCCAATTACTCAATTCATTTTGTAACCCATTCAAGTTTCAACTCTGTTTCGTCATTTTAGATGTAATTTCCCACGATTAACTGCAATCATTTATTAGCACTTAAAAGATTGTTTGATAACCCATCTCTCCTAAGCACTCATATCACCACAAAAAGAAAAGAAAGTTATACCATTTTTTGAAAAACAAATGCCCATACAATAAACCCCACTTTTCCTCAAACAGGCCCCGTACACAAAACAGTCAATCCCACTTAACGCATTACCCTATTTGCAAAAATCCCTAAACCAACGTCGCACCCTGTAAACAATTCATAAGCAGATTTCCATTATTCAAATTTTAAGGCAATTAGAGTTTCCAGATACATTTTAAACTACTCAAAGGACCAATGCACATACCTTGCAAACAATCACAATTCTCAGCCTCCTTTCTGACAACATCCAGCACGGAATCAATAAGCTCAGCGCCCTCCGTATAGTGACCCTTGGCCCAGTTATTTCCAGCCCCAGATTGGCCAAATACAAAGTTATCAGGCCTAAAGATCTGACCATACGGTCCCGAGCGCACACTATCCATGGTACCGGGCTCCAAATCCATTAGCACAGCCCGGGGAACAAAGCGCCCACAACTGGCCTCATTATAATACACATTTATTCTCTCCAACTGGAGAAGATTGTCACCCTCATTTCCCCTGTATCGCCCAGTCGGATCAATGCCATGCTCATCACATATCACTTCCCAGAACTTGGCGCCGATCTGGTTTCCACACTGTCCACCTTGAACATGCAATATTTCCCTCATTTTCTGTCAATAAAAACACAGCCCACCAGTTTAGAAAGACCGACTTCCTAAAGGCTGCTTGTGCTTCTGCTATCTATCAGATGCTTCTGTCGTTCCACTCTTATCGCGTCTGGCAAGAGTAAGGGGTGTTCGGTTATAATATTGGCTTTCCGTTTCGGTTACCCGGGTGGCAAAACGGCGGGACCGTTTTGAATCGGGTGGACTGGCCGGGCCAGTTCTTGGGCTTCGCTTGCATCCGACGGCCCGTTGGAATTGTGGGGTCCGCTTGGGGTTGGCGCGTGAGTCAGCACACGTAAGCGTCATGTGGGTATGCCTGGTTTGTCAGATATTACTTGGCATTTAGGTTTTTAAGTTCTGTAATTTCATATCTGATGTGCATGCCCTGTCGTGGGCTGTCAAGGATGGAGTAGGTGAAGCGCACTGCTGGCTTAGGGTCCATCTTGTCTCCTTCCTGATAGAATGAAATGGCGGTCACAGGTCAATTATGAGATGAGATGGCGAAGTTGTAACTACAGTAAGAATGGGGAAGCTGATGATTAGCTATTGCCCCTAACTTTTCCTCTGCGTACACTACCACCTATGGAAGTAATGTATAAGGATAAGGAGAAGGCTTATCATTCACTGTCTTTTCAATTGTATCTTTGTAAGGACCTAACAGAGTTGTTGACGTCAGATTTAGGAATTAGAATTATCTTGACGAGTGAAATGTGATAGGCAACTAAGAAAAAGGGAGAATAAACTATTATTGGTATCAATATACTTTTCTACTTAGAATTAGTAGTATATCTTGAATACTATTCGGAGAAATATTACTAATTATAGGTTTTAATTTAGAGGAATATTTTATAGTGACAATAAGGAGTGGAGTGTAATGAAGTGAGCATGTTGTTTATTTTGTCACACACATAAAATTATGAAGCATATTTTTTGGAATTGACAGTTGATTAAAAGGTTATAGATTATGTGTTCATTGATTTTTTTGTTATTTTTACTCCTAAATTTTACTCGTAAAAAAAAATCAAGACAATGTCAAAATAATCAACTACAAATATTAACTAAAAATAAATTTATTTTGAGTGCATCCTATAGTGTGATGGTTAAGTGGTGGTGTTGTTGTTGTGGCCACTAGGATTCAAGTCTTCGTTGGGCTATTGTGATCGTAGGCACTATGTCTTTGTTCATCCAATGTGCTTGTAGACTTGACTTGCAATGTTAAGGTTGTTATGGCATTCATGCCATGTGCCAGGTGTTTATTCTTGAGGTCCATTCCCTCACTGGCTGGTGTGCTTGCAAGCTAGGTGCCCTGCTGGACTACCGAGCTCGTGGGAGTACTTGCATTCACCCATTTGAACCTCCATTCTAATTTAAGCCAAACTAAAAACTCCAAATTTAATTGATAAATAAATAATTTATTTTTAAAACACATTATAATCAATTAAGTTACAATTTACATAATTATAATATATTCAAAATAAAATATAATATTTATCACATTTTATAGTCCATATAAAGTATGAAATGATATCATATTGTAATATATTTTTATATGCAATATTTGTATTTCATATTATAGTATATGTTTTATACATAATAGAAATTAGATAGTATACTTTATAATAATAGAATGGGCATCATATGGTTAACGATTCATATAAAAAAAATTGGTTAGAGGCGAGCTTGCAACTTGAGCTAGGGTAGACACACCCTAGCTTTGTTTGGCGTCTGCTGTGCATGCGACGAGGGGGGTGGTTTTGGTGTTTGGGGGGCATTAGTCTTGTTTTCATTTACATGTAGGTTATTCCCAGTTGGTGGTTGCATTGTGGTGAGCCGTTTTGGTGTTGCGATCTACGTTTGGGCTTCTTGTCTGAAGATCATCCTCAGGCTTGTGAGGTTGTGTTCGGTGTCTTCAGCGACGGACATGTGCTTTATCCTTGTGTCTTGATTGAGCGGGGGTGTCTGCATACCACGCGCGACGGTTACCTCCTCTATCAGCTCCTCTTGTTCAGTGAGTCTGTGCTTGAACACGCGGGGGGCAGAGTGTGGCATGGGGTCTCCCCAGTTTGTGGTGGCTAGTGATTTTGCATGATGGTTGTATCGATGGGTGAAGCTTCTGATGCAACTCCCGAAATGAATTTTCGGGTTGTGATCAGTTCAAAATCTCTAAACCAAGGGATTAAGACTTTCGACAATAATTTATTTGCCCCGAATCTAGGGTTTGTTGGAGTAGGTTCATCTAACGGTGCATGGGTTACGAAGATTAACAACTGTCTCGAGCATTGCAAGGAGAGGCCGAAACTGGTCATTTTTCCCAAGATGATTATAGAAGATGTTGAATATTATTGAAATCACTCCTTGTATTGCAAATTTTTGGGGTTGAGGGCATCGTTGAAGTTTTTGGGATCTTGGGCCCAAAGGACTTGAGCGCCAGAAGGAGAAATGGAGATCATACTGTTGGCCAATAGTTATTTTATGGTTACTTTTAATTGCATGGCTAACCGTAATAGAATCTTTGCGGGGGGCTTTATTTTCACAACCAGGTGGGGTTATTTATCAAACCGTGGCATGTTGGATTTATCCCCTCTGAGGAACTGCCAAATCGTGTTCTGGTGTGGGTTTGTTTACCTCGATTTTTTATGGAATATTGTCGAGAGGATACTCTACATCTGCTTGCTTCATTTTGGGGAAAACTAGTCGAATCTTCAATGTCGACTTTCGGGAAAAAGGTAATGAATTTTGCCCACATTTATGTTGAAATTGATCTTAGTAAGCCTTTGCTCGATGCTATGGATATGTGTTCAGGATCTTTTTCTTGGATCCAACAATTGGACTATGAGACTCTTCCTTTTCATTGCCATCTCTGCCATGAATACGATCATTTGTTGCATAGATGTCCATGTGCTAAGTCGATGGAGTTTCAAACTTCACAACCTCCTCGCTTCCCCTCTAGGGCTGATAAGGGAAAGGGACTTGCTTCTGGTGAGGTGGTCGATCTTGATGGTTTTGTTCAGGCCAAGGCTTGTAATAGGTATTGAGGTCAGAAAAGGACCCTAAAGGAAAGATAGGAGGAGGATAATTTTAACAAGTTTGAAGTATTGGATGATCTCAGCCAGCAGGAGGTGAACCCGAGCTTAATGATTTTGAATCAGGGGATTGTTGGTTCAGCTAAGGTGGACAATATTTCTAGTGCTTCTTTAGATCCACAAGGTGATGATACTCTACACATGGAGACTGAACAACAACTGGTGGTTTCAGTGGTGTCGGTTCTTTCTATCGAAACTCCAAAAGGTGGTGGGGATTCTTCTCACCCAGGGCAGATCGTGGGTTTGGATGTGGCTAAGTGCAACAAACCCTTCCCCCGGTTGGGTCTTATGACAAAGGATCTTAAGAAAGGTGGGGCAGAGAAATCTGCAAACCTTGGTAGAAAGAAGGATGTAGAGAAGATTAAATTGATGGGTGAGACTTTCGTGGAGTCAGGGTCGGTAAAGACTCTGGATTCTCACTTTTTGAGCCCCTTGAAATCATTGTGTTATCATGGAATGCAAGGGGCTTGAACAACGACCCTAGACAAAAAGTTGATCATGATTTAATTAGAAATCAAGGTCTTGGTATCCTATTTTTGCAAAAGACCAAGCTGTCAGTTGAGAATATGCTTTGTTTGGCTCCGAAGTTGTGGAGGAACGAGGAGTGCCAATACACCGGTGCCTTTGGGTCCTCTGGTGGTATAGCTTGTTTTTGGAACCCATGAAAGATTCAGCCTCTCTGGTGGGTGTCTTCTAAGTCTTCTATGTTTATGGTTGCTTCTAGTTTTGAGATGGGGGAGGTTTACTCCTCTCTGATATCTATGCTCTTATTGACCTCTGGGGTAAGCAAGCGCTTTGGTCCCATATCAAGTTTGTTCATAGTTTGGTGCCTTTCCATCCTTGGATCTTGGCTAGATATTTTAATGCAATCTCAAAATTGGCTAAAAAGCATGGTGGTTTTTCAAGGTTGGATCCCTTTGTGTTGCTCCTACGTGATAAAATTGATGCTCTAAATTTAGTCGATATTAAGCCCATAATGGTCAGCTTACATGGAATAACCGCAAGGTTGGGGGATACTATATTGTTGAGAGATTGGATTATTTTTTGGTTTCCTGTTGTAGACACCGAAAATTGGTCTAGGCTTGCAGGCACCACTTTCGACATGATCTTCTAATATCCATGGTCATGATCAAATAATGTTAATTATTTAATTACCCTTTCTAACACATATTTCCTCTATTAATTAAATGCCCCTTTTTAATTAATTCATTTATTCAACTTGATTAATTAAATATCGCTAGCTAATTAATTCTTCTTTCTAAATTAAATATTTATTATTTAATTAGACCTCCTTTATCTATAATTAAATATTTATTATTTAATTATTCAATTTATCCTTTTCAATAGTCAATTAAATAAATTACAGTATTTATTTAATTAATCTTTCAATTTCCGAATGTTGAATTAAATTAACATTTAATTCATTTATTAATTTTTTATGTCGCATTCTTCTATCATTCAATTGACTAATCATTCACTCACCTTCTGACTCTAGATCTATTTTAAATCTGCCAGTTATTTTCGGGTTTGATATCTAATTGTATCTGCGAGAGGACTCTCTATCACAATTAGTCAGTTAACTAGTTCTAACTCATATGCATGAAAGCGTTTATTAATTAAATATTTTTATTTAATTAATTAAATCATATGTGCATTCAAATTCTTTATTCTTCAAGTTCTAACTTTGTCTTTGACATTCAAAGTCTATTTCTCCTATTTTTGTAGACTCTTAACTGAAGATTAAATTGTTTATTTAATCTAGAACTCTTGTTCTTTCTATTTTCAAACAGTCTTGACACAAGATTAAGTTATTGTTCTAATTTAATCTTTATCTTGCAAACTTTCCTAACTCATGTTCTATCTGACACATAACTCACATTGCATGACATTCATCAATCTCGTCCGTCAATCTCTCTTTGAATATGAGCCAATCGTTCAAAAACCCAAAATCTATAAAATGGCCTGTCATTATCATTATTCCTCCTCCCGTAATCAATACTCTTGAGAAGAAACTTAATCTTTGATATTTTTCTTAGACATTCAACAAGGTTATGCTTGCATCAATACTGAAAATCTGAGGGCAAGAATACTGATTCAACAAAATGGAGAAGGACCATCGAGATAATTCGAAGGAGTGGATGCATATTCGGTGAGATCTTTTCAGTTATTTGTTTTGATTGTTTTATGTTCATTTACTCATTCTTTGTTGCTTTTATTTAGATTATTTATTAGTTTTGATCATCTTAATTATTTTGTAGAACAATCTCTAGAAAATCTACGTTACATATGGTGAACCCGACGTGAATCATGCTTCAAAATCGCGCATACTTTTCATCTTTCTATTTCTTATTTTTGCAGGTTATCGTACGGCACACCGCATCCGCTCAAATAAACGATGCATTTGTATTTGTGAGCTGCATCTGATCCATCCCGTGACGCATCTGCCATTTTGCACCGCATCCGACTATCAACATTTCGCACCGCGTCCGACTTTCAAAACGAGCCGCACCCGCCTGTCAACATCGCGTCGTATCTGTGGCTCGAAAATCCGCATCTGCCTAGTAATAGATTTTTTGCTTTTTATTCACTTTTGTACATTCGCATTTTAATTTTCGTATTTTGTGTTGTTTCTTTTTTTCACTAATGTTTGTTTGTAACTGTGTTTAGAGGAGTAACGTAGTTTTTGCAGGACGAAGCATAGAAGACCAAATAAAACCAAAAACCAATATTTTATGCAGGATGAAAGTTGAAGACACAAAAACAAACTACTGATCAGTTTGCATGCAGGACCTAATGACTTTGATTTATTTGAAAAGCTTTATGTTTGGTAGATAAACAATTATCATTTGGATTAAAAAGAATCAGTGTTTGCTTTGTCTGGTGCGAAAGCACATTTTGTAACCCTTTACGATTCAATATATTGAAGTATCATCTCCTTTTGTGCAATCATGCAATCCTAGGTGTAAGAGAAACAGTTATTGAATCTAGAACTTGGGCCTATCTTGGTGGGAAAAATTACTCACCCCAAGATGACTTAGATTGGTAACACACTTTAGCCAGCGACTTCCACCTGGTATATAAAAATGGATTTTTGGGAGAAACCTCAGAAATCATGCTCACTGTTTCGACAAGAAGGAAAAAAATGGTCTCTCGCCGTACTGGATGGTGCCCCACGAATAGAATGCCCTTACTAAAAGCCATGTTGTAGTTTTTTCCAAAATCCTATCTATTTTTTGGTGTAGCAGGTTCGGACATGTGAAGTCATCTTACATTCTTACGGTTCATGTGTGGAGATGAGATGTATGCCATGGGAGTTTTATGGGTATAGTAGCTTGGCTGCCCCGTATAAGTGAGTGTCATGGAGGGGATCCAGTGGGGTCAAGATACTAGTCATTCGCCTTGAATATGCGTAGCTGGATTTATCCAAGTAAGAACTCAGTAAATATTGTCCAAAAATCTTAGGTTGTAAATTTTTATGGTTTTAATAAATCTATCACCACAAAATGAAAGGACATTGAATAATGTGATTTTTTATTTTTTGTATTCATCAAAACACTTGATCATCAAACGGAGTTAGTCAAAAAATCATCTTTAGAAAACTGCAATTGTCAACAAAAGTCGCATCTGTAATTTTCAAAATTGTTTTTGTCTTAGAGAGTCACAACTGTCATTTTAAACACCGCATGTGTTTGTCAAAAAAAGTTTGTTTCATAGTTTAAATACTCTGAGCTGCAACTGTCAAAATTAGAGTCGCATGTGTATATGCAAGCCGCATCAGTCAAATGGAAAATTGCAACTGTCTGTCAACAAGTTTAGGTTCACAAAACCCATATTTTGAGTCACAACTGTTACTATGACTCGCATCTGTCAAAACATAAATCGCATTTGTCACAAGTCAAAACTACCTGTCGACATTCAAAACCTATTTTTAGTCAAATCACCACATCGGAAAACTGAAACGCATCTGTTAAATGTAGAACCGCATTTGACTGTCAACAAAAAACAGAAAAATGCAAACCAAGTCTTAACGCATAACTGTCATTTTCGATTTTGTTTCTTAAGATCAACCTTGGATTGAAACTGGAAAAAAATTGCTCAAAACCTTGCATCATTAGGTGTCATATACGTCTTAGTCATAGTCATCCTAAGTTGCATGCATATAGATACTTCCTAGGAAATCGCATATCGCAGAATAGATAACTTTCCTCGTCATTGGATATGTTCATGTTCTGATTTGTCCTCATCATTGAACCTAGTCATTTGGTCCTATTACTGAATCTTTCCAGCTCAAGAGTCTAGTTTGGGAAATTCACCTTGTCAACAGTCTTTGTCCTACAATCAGGTTCCTTGGTCAACTCAAATCATTGCATGCATTTATTTCATAGGTGGTCGGTTATACCCATTTTTAGAATCATTTACCGTCATAGTCTACTCAAGATTTTTGCATATTGTTCATCCTACCATACGTCATCTTAAAGTCTTTAGCAACATCCTTTATTGTTAGAAAATCCAAAAAACATAGAAATAGGACATATTGGTTTAGACATAGTTTGCATTACCCCTTTTTGAGCAAATTTTCATGGTCGGAACAAGGTCTCAAAAGAAACAAAAAACAATGTCAGACCCTAATGAATTTTTCAATCCTTTCGCAAATCAACCATTGGGGAAAGAAATACCACACATATCTTTTCTTGAAAAATACGTTACTAGAGGCACACATGGACAAATTTATATTAAAGACATAGATGTCGTCATAAAAGATCCTGAATTTGCATCCTTTATGGATGAGTGTTTGGCAAATGATCCCCAACGATATCTAGCAAATTTGCTAGTAGAAGGTGCCACACTACCACTAGGATTTGATATTCATACTTTGAAAACACCGTCTACTCAACAAATACAAATTGTGGGGTGAGGTGTTTCTATTCCCCAAATCACCGCAGCAATACCAACTGGCATACCAGCTCAAACATCATCAATTGTGAACCCAGCCCCTTTCAACATAACACAAGGTTTACAATTTATTGTGGGAGCAACTTCATCAAACCCCTTTGGCACCAACACGATTGGTAAGAGACCCAAATTTGGCATGAATATTCCTATACCAAATTAGACCATTCAGACAACAAATATTCCTATATCAAATCAGAACATTTAGACAGGGAAAATTCCTATACCAAATCAGACATTCAGATAGGACATATCCTCATACCGAATCAAAACATTCTAATGGGATATATTCCCTCGCCAAATCATAACCCGTCATAGAACACAACATTTCAGAATATCTACATTGATCCAAACAATGCAAACAACATGTCCTTGACACAAGTAGATGTCCTCCAAAACCAAATGCAAATGCTTCAAAAACAGATGGACAACATGTCTATGTCAGGCAAACGAACTATCTCAATGCAAGATCTATGTCCATGTTCATTTGACAAAGTACTTTACATGACACCATTCCCCCATGGATACATTATACCGAATTTGCCTAAGTATAATGGGAGGAAGAATCCTTTGGAACACATTAGAGAATTTTCAACGACATGCATGGACATATCATATGACCCCACATACTTGATGAGACTATTTCCGTGAACCCTTATCAGGATAGCACTAGAATGGTTTTCTAAATTACCATATGACATACGATCCTGGGGTGAATTAGTTGAGAATTTTTTCGAACACTTTGCCTTTAACATAGATAATGAAGTAACAATAGCTACCTTGTGTCACACAACACAAGAAGACGGTGAAACTTTCACCACTTTCTTCTAGAGATGGAGAAATCTAGCTAGTAGATGTCCAGTTGAAATACCAAAAATATAGAAGGTCATGATATTCCTTGAAAAATCAATCCAAAACTGAGAGGTGACTTAAGGGTACATTGTTGTACTTCATTCCTAGACTTGGTACAAAAGGGCATCATCCTTGAAAAAGGCCTTATTGATAAAGGAGAAATAAAAGTACCAGGCAGAAACCCCATAGTTCAACATCAAAACGCACCCAATGATAGAAACAAATTCTAGTCTAGAAACAAAAATGTTACAAATGATGGCATTGTTGATGCTAAAACCATACATACGAGACCAATTATCACACTTAGAGGTTACAACCCCAATCAAAACATGATGAATAGTCCAGATCAAATGGCAAAATTTGTCCAAAATTCACAACAACAACGACCGCAAAGGAGATTTCCTACATGTGAATTTACCCCTTTGGGGCAACCAATTGAGACAATTTTCAAAGAGTTGATTAAACATGATCTCATTAAACCTTTGGAACCAACAGAATATGATCCTGGACAGTTTAAACCTTCATGGTGGGATGACAATGCCTATTGTGATTATCATCCAACAAAAAGACACAACCTACAACAATGTCGACAACTAAAGAATATTATACAAGACTTTGTTGAAAATGGAACCATAAAGGTCAATGGGTAGAAAAATACCAAGAAAATTGATCATAAGGTCTTCATAGACCCATTACATGACCACACAAAAGGAAAAGCCTCCAGTTCGGGAACCAAGAATAATCCCTCAGCCAATTATACCAATACCAAGTATGACTATGGTAAAGGACCAATTATAAATCACCTCTGAGCTGCAAATGAAAACATCCATACCATCATCATTAAGAAGCATCCGAAATGTGTTGTAAACACACACAAAACTAAGAAAATTATTCCAGGTCCTTCTTCTGAGCCACCTACACAGTCTTCCAGATCTAAATACAATCTTCGTGATCAACTGAGCAAAACCCCCGCACAGATATCCATTTTGGAACTATTGACTTTATCACCTGAGCATCGCACCATTCTTGACAAAGCCTTACAAAAAATGACTGTTTCTACAGACTTAGATGTCAATCGTTTCAAAGAAATGGTGGGATATTTAACCAACTCACATCATGCCACATTTTCCCAACAAGATTACTCAACCGAAAAGTCTAATCATAATGCCCCATTACATCTTGAAGTCCTAGTCCATCAAACCCAAGTCAAACGAGTCTTGGTAGACAGATGAGCAGGTTTGAACCTATGTACCCTAAAATTGGTTAAGGCATTAGGATTCTCAAAATAATGTGTAGACACCTCTAAGATTATAGTCATCAAGGCTTATGATGATGAGGAAAGATCATCCAAAGGAGTTGTCACACTCCCTATCAGAATTGGCCCAACAATTATGAAAACCATATTCCAAGTCTTGGATCTCACCCTTTCGTATAACCTGTTGTTAGGTAGACCTTGGATACACGCAATGAAATTTGTACCTTCCACGTATCACCAATGTATTAAATTCTCGTATAATGGCACTGAGATCACGATTGATGGTGATCCAGATCCTTTTCAATATTGTACGAGCCTAAGGGAAATTCCACAACGATAAATACCAGTTAATCAAGAAGCTTCATCATCCACTTTATCCCTATACGTTGACCCATCACATCTTACCAAGTCCATTTAATTCAAACCACCATCATCCACTCCTAAGGTCGAGATCCAAGACAAGGGTTGTGGAGAATATTACATGAAGGCATCATACTGTGTCAGTCACTTGATTCCACCTAAGGCATATGGCTTACCCATGGTATATAGAAGATAGTTAGTAGTCACATTTCATGTTCCCCCTACAATGACATTGACAAAATGGGGAGAGTTAAGTGAAGAAATTGTGGATCAAGGTGATATTACCTCTTGGTTGTACCAAGAAGACAATGAATACCCCTCGCCGTCTATTCAAATAGCTAAGGACCAATATGGAAAAGGATTTAAGATAATGCAAAGCGAAGGCTATGACGGGCATAGTGGGTTAGAACTACACCAAAATTGAAGGATGAAATCGATCACTGTCTCACCATGACCGAAATACTTAGGGCCAGGATTTCAACTGCTTAGAATTGGTTTTCCTAGTACTTCGTCACCATTTCAAGAGGAAGTGAGTGCTTATGCAGACATCGAGATATCTCACAAACCACTTCCCCTAGTTTACGATGAATCTCACAAACCACTTCCCCCAGTTTACAATGAATCTCCCGACTCAAGCGATTGTGAATGGGATTCCCTTTCCTCTACTAGTACCATGATTATAGATAATCTATTTGGAGAATTGGACCTAATGATAAAACCCTTACCAAAACCATCTAGTCCCTGTCATAGGAAGCACTTGTCCAAAGAAGAATGGCATAAGCACTATTATTGGGAAATCCTTGATCATGCATCTTGGGCACCTGACAAACCATCTTCTGATGACTCAACCCTTACAATAGTCCCACGTCAAAGTAAATCTACCCATAGGAAAAGAACAAGAAGGAGTTAGTCCAAAAATTTTGTGACCATGTCAACCATTCTATATTCACCTTGTTAGTTTCCACCTTTGATAACTCTGATGATGACATGCCTCTCATATATCCCAAACTTACCGAATGGGATGAACAAGGTACACCCATCATAGACACATTCGAGAACGATGAAGCAATAGCTGAGTTCATGGGACTTCGAGAAGGCATACCAAGAGGGGATCATAAAGCTGGTTTTACCATAGACTTGGATGACAAAGCATATTTTGGGGAGTCTATTTACACCTCTAGTCACAAAAATGAAAATAAAAGGAAAAAAAAGGAAAATGAGAAAAATGACAAGTCCCTAGGTGAAAACCGAAAGGCACCTTTGGATGAGGAAGTCAAAATAAAGGACGTATCCGAGGGCGAAAACCTCTCTGAGGCACCTAAGGATGGAGGTTTAAATATTCTCCTAGTTGAATAGGAAAAGTCACCAATGTTGGTATAAGATTATGTTGAGGTCAATATAAACACAGAAGAGCACCCTCAGAACATATACTTTGCAGCATCATTGACAGGGACAAAAAAACAAGAATTTCAAGACTTCTTCACAAAGAGATGGATAAACTTTGTATGGTCATACTCTGACATGCCTAGGCTAGATCCAAACCTAATATTGCAAAATTTACCATTACAACCAGGTATTAAGCTAGTCAAATAGAATTTAAGAAAAAATCATCCACAGATTGCTCTACTGGTCAAGGCAAAACTTAAGAAACTCTTGGATGTCGGATTTATAAGAACTATATACTATGCAGAATGGATTTCAAATCTTGTACCAGTGACTAAAGCAACTGGGGGCATCTGCATTTGCACAAACTTTAGAGACATCAACAAGGCATGTCTTAAGGATGACTTCCCTTTGCTGAACATAGACATGATAGTAGATCTTACAACAAGATACGAGATGCTATCCCTCATGGATGGTTTCTTTGGATATAACCAAATCAAAATTGCAACTGAAGACCAACATAAGACAAATTTTATGTGTCCATGGGGGACATACTATTGGAATGTTATGCCTTTTGGGCTTAAGAATGTGGGACCTACCTATCAATGGGCAGTGACTACTATTTTCCATGACTTTATACATACTCTCATGGAAGATTATATAGATGACATTATAGGTAAATCAGAAACAAGGGCAGATCATTTGAAGGTTCTAGACAAGATATTCTAGAGGCTAAAGAATTACAACGTCGGGCTGAATCCAAAGAAATGTGTCTTTGGAGTGAAATCAGGGAAACTTATAGGGTACATCATTTCCAAAAGAGGCATTGAAGTAGATCCAGAGAGTTAAGAGCTATCAAAGAAATGCCTCCTCCAGTCAACATTGGTCAACGAAGAACACTATAGGGAAGATTACAATCCATCAAGTGTTTCATTGTACAACTGGCAGACAAAATACACCCATTTCAATATTTACTCAAGAAAGGAGTATCATTTGTGTGGACACCTAAATGTCAGGAAGATTTCCAACAAATTAAGGATTATATGCTTACTCCACCTATCTTAATGCCACCAACAGATGGAAAACTGTTGATACTATACATTTCAGAAACTCAGTCAGCATTAGGAGCTCTTCTCGCACAAAATGATGATCAAGGTCATGAGAGAGCGGTGTACTACATCAGTCGTACCTTGGTAGAATATGAATTGAATTACAACAACATAGAACATGCCTACCTTGTGGTAGTCTTTTCTACTCAAATTTGACACTATATGCTCAATCGCCAAACAATGTTGGTCGCAAAGATTGATCCCCTCAAATATCTCCTAAGTAAAGCAACATTAATAGGTTGATTGGCTAAATGGGTTATGATACTTAGCGAGTATGACATCCAATATGTGAAGAGGAAGGCTATAAAAGGACAAGTGATTCCAAATCAGTTAGCAAATGCACCCATGAAGGCAAACCATCCTTTAGTGGCGGATTTTCCTAATGAATTTATCTTCACAGTTGACACTAGAACCGAATGGAAATTATACTTTGACGGGTCACATACACATTGTGGTTCAGGAGCAGGTATTCTATTTGTTACACCTCAAGGTGATACCATTCCTAAATAATTCAGGATTGCTTTCCCTTATACCAACAACATAGCAGAGTATGAAGCCTTAGTGATAGGATTAAAAATGGCAGCCCAGTGGAAGATTAAGAGTCTACATGTTTTTGGCGATTCTCAGCTAGTAGTCCACCAAGTAAATGATGATTATGAGGCTAAGGATGAGAAACTTGCCCCCTACAAGTGCATGGCTGATAGTTTCAAGCAGTACTTTGTTGACATTACCTTTCAACAAATACTACGTATTCAAAATAGGGTTGCAGATGCTATGGCAATCGTGGGTTCCTTATTGGATATTCCGAGCAATGTGCCTAAGTTTGAGTTTTTGGTTGAACAACTATTGGTCCTCACCTATGGTGTCCCCGATTTTGTGATGGTGTGTACAATTGTTGGTCCTACTTCCCCTTGGCATAAAGACATATACAATTATCTAAATGACGAAACCTTACCTCTAGACCTGTCAAATAACCAACACAAAACCTTTATCTGTAAGTCCGCTAAATACACCATCATCGGAGATACCCTATATAGATGTACCTTAGATAACATCCTAATGAGATTTCTTGATATTGAAGAAGCACAAACAACCTTGCGAGCGATACATGAGGGTATATGCGGATCCCATTCAAGCGGTCCTACTTTAGCCCATAAGATTATGAGATTAGGTTATTATTGGCCTACAATGGAAAAAGACTCATATATCTTTGTAAATAAATATAGATAGTGTCAGATACACAAAGATTTGACAAGAGCACTAGCATAGGAGCTTCATCCGATTACATCACCATGACTCTTTGCCCAATGGGTACTTGACCTCATAGGTAAGATACACCCTCCATCATCCAACGGCCATAAATTCATCATAACTGCCACCAAATACTTCACCAAATGGATCGAAGCTATTCCCATGACCTACATCACCAGCATGCAAATATCTAAGTTTATCTTAAACTATATCATTTGTCAGTATGGTGTACCCCAATCCATTATCACAAACAATGGCCGCCCATTCAAAAACCAAGAAGTACGCCATTTATGTGAAGAGTTCCATATCAAACATAATTTTCCCACCCCATATTACCCACAAGGTAATGGCCAAGCTGAGGCATTTAATAAAACTATTGTCAGAATCCTAAAGAAGACTATTAATGATGCTGGTCATGATTGGCACCTATAGCTAAATCATGCCTTATGGGTTTACCGCACAAGCATCTGTACTCCCACTGGTGCCACTCCATACTCCCTAGTATTCGGATCTGAAGCTATCTTACCTATAGAGGTTGAAATTCCTTCCTTGAGAGTATCCTTGAAGGGTAAAAGCACAAAGCTATGTCACACTTTCTGCCAACATATCAACACAACTGAATTAAGTATTTCTAACTAAAAATCAATTTTGGTAAAACATATGACCTAGTAAGATTCATTCTAGCTAATTTAGATAATTCCAATTTTGGTAAAAAAATATGACCTAGTAAGCATACTAGAATCATCTTCATCGTAGCTATAATAGGAAGGTTCTAAATAGACACTTTGACATTGGTGACCTGGTCTTAATGGAGAATCCCAAGAATCAAGTTGAACGATAAAAGCTAGGTAATTTTGAACCTAACTAGTTAGGGCCTTATATTGTCACAGAAGCTTTTGGATCTAGAGCATACCAAATCTTCACCCTTGAAGGAGAGTCACTTTTGTCACCAATCAAGATCCTGCATCTGAAGAGGTTCTATGTGTAGCTTCTGAGAGTCTTTGTCTTAATCAAAAAAATACAAAAAAAAATGGTTACCTTGATGAAAACCTGGCAAACAGGCATCTTTGTAACACCAAAAAAATTAGAAAATCAACAAAATAGTAAAAAGAAATAATCCGTCCAATGGTGAAAACCACTTCGGTGGCGCTATGGATAAGTACCATGGTGAAAACCTGGCAACAAACACCATGTATAGTCAAACTCGCTCTTTCGTCTACCATCATTCCAATAAAAAATTTTCATCATCCCTCATAATAAATGGTCTTCCTATCCCTTGCTTGGAACGATTGACATCAAGTCCATTCCGTCATATTCCCCACTCCATCTCGCATGTCTTATTCCCGATTGGGGGAAAATCATTGTTATGTGCCAAGAAGACCTTGTACATAGAATTCACCATCAAAAAATGTCCTGAAAAAATCCAAAAACATTAGAAAACTTCAAAAAGACAAAAAAATCAAAACATGTCAGAAAATCCCAAAAATGGAGTCAGAGTCAGTTAGTTGTAGACATAGTCGAACTACATTGCCTCTTCGATGAGATGTAGGCAAGGCCATCAGTTGATTTGCCCCTGAGGCATTAGGTATATCTGTCTAGGTTTGTCATGTATCACACACATTAAAATCATGACTCTTTGTACATTCAAAGGCATTGGTCGTGTCGAACTATGAGGTCTCTGCGTGTACAACTTAGGCAAGGCTAATCAATTGATGAGCTCTCGAGACCGCACTAGGTCATTTTGATAGGGTTTATCACATTCACTATCACACAATTTTCATATCATCAAATTAAGTACATATTTTCAGTCAGTTATGTCAGTTAACGTTTGGTCAAACTACGTGGTCTTTGTGTGTACAACGTAGGCAAGGCTAATCAATCGATGAGCCCCCGAGGCCGCATTAGGTTAGTCCTTTAGGTTATCATCTCAAGTCATACACTGTCAATACACACACTCTTTTAAATCAGTCAAGGAATCAAAACAAGTCATGCATCAAACAAGGCAACATCTCAAAACCGTCATCAAGTCAATATGAAACACATTGTCAAAGTGATCAACTTATGTCTTAGCAAGATACGTCCTTCTTGTCAACAAATGTCGTCAAATTTTCATAGCCTCATGTAGCTTGTCGCATCAATGTCATTAGGCTCCAACATCTATATGACACGTGTCTTTCTGAAACTAGGCTTTGTCATGCCTTACATAGATAGTCACCAAGTCGAAACCAGATGCAACGTCTTATTGTGGTATGTGTCATCCCTCACATTACACTATGTCAAACATCAAACAATCAAATAATTCCAAAAAGATCAAGTTTTGGCAAATACTTTCATTTGGCTTTATGACTTTATATCTTATTTTGTCTTATCTTTTTATCGATTTGTGAATCAGTTCGGTTACTAGCTTTCTCAAGGATGTCCCTTGAAGGATTTAGAGAAGCAAGGATGTCTTTGGACTCTTTTTCTTTGGCTGTTGTCTGTCAATTGTATTTTTAACATTTTTTTTTGAGTCATGTCACTAGTTTCCTCAAGGATATCCTATCAAGGCTTTAGAGGAGAAATGACGTCTCATGACCTGTCTTCTAGTTGTTTTTTTGTCTATGGTTTGTCTAGACAAAACGACTGGGGCAATCCTATCCTTAGTATGATTTAAGAAACTCCTTGTCTACGACTGTCTATTTTTTGCAGATGGATGAGTTTGTACACTATGGTCTATCTCATATCATGGTGTGTATTATCCATTTGTGTCATGTCCTGCCCAATGATGATAAAAAAAAGCAAGCATAGCATATTTGGAAAAATATCGAAGATCAATTGTTTCTCAAATCAATCAACCTTCGTTGTTTCTTACTAACGTTTCTCTTTTCCAACATAATGATAAAGTCCTGTAACACAACAAAAACATTAGATAATTTGCATTTGCATACATTCTATAAGTATTTCATATAGTTACATTGCATTAACATCTTCATTGCATATCTACGAAATCATTGCATAGTAGGCATTCCATCATCATAATGTACATAGTGGAAAAATTACATGTATATAACATCATATAGAGAATTACATCCATTATCATAAGCATATAGAATCATCCATAACATCATAAACTGCATAAACTCATCACATCTAGAAACATTCATTCATAACACATATACATACATCATCTAGGAAACATAATCATATAGAAGCAATGCATCACCATAAAATAGAACTCCATATTATATAGAATCCACCAAAATCATATATATATATATCCCTCAAATAACATGTCAAAGTACAATGTTTGAATGTATCCATAAATAAAAACAAGCTCTGAGGCTCTTTGATCAAAATATAGTGTCTACATATATAATAGTATCAACGTGTCCCACTACCATTGTTATCACGTGGTGAAGGTGGAGGAAACTACCTCGAAGGTAATCTTTGTGAGGTGGAAGGCCTGTCATACAGACCTATCCTTACTGGTCCTACCACACCCTCTATACTCTGTGTCCTAGTTTGACTCCTACTCAGTGATCTCTGGCTGCGAACCTTTGAAAAGCTAGGATCTCGTCTCTCTGTTGGCATCACTGCCTCATATAGATCCCTGTAATAGGTAGCTCTCTCTACTGATATGTAGCTTGTGTACCATACCATTCAATGAAGTGCCACTGCAAAGGCATCTAACCTCTGTAAAATGCTGCTCTATCTCCTGTCTCCAAGCTATGGCCTGATCTCTCTCCATGAGTACACTATCTCTCTCCATATGAGCACTATCTCTCTCTATCTGCATCATGTCAAGCTCTGCTCTAACCACTCTCAACCTCTCCTCTAAAGCCTCCCTATCATTGTCTCTCAAAGCCTCCTCATCCCTTCTCCCCTCAACAATCTGATCTCAGAGCTCTCTCTCCTACTCCTCCATAGGTACCTCCTCCTCAATATCATCCTCCCCATAACCTACCAGAATACCAAGAGGATCAATATCCATGTCACCCTCTTCATCCTCTATTGGGTCTTCTCTTCCAATCTCTACCTTTTTTTTCTCCTTTGCTACTACCTCCTCGGCAACATTCTCATCACCAACTTGTGCCTCTGCTCCATCTCTGAGGTCCAACATCGGTACATCCTCTGCCTCTACCTCTTGAATAGGTGTTAGTCCACCTATCTGACCTCTTTGTCCTCACCTACCACCACCACCTCTTCCATCATCACCACCACCCCTACCACCACCTCTGCCACCACCTCTCCCTCTACGTCAACCTCTCAGCCCTATACCTCATCTCTCTATTGGTGCTAGTTGATCCGGATCTGTATACAGAATCGGACGGTGCTTTGCCCACCATGTATCATACGCAGCTGTAGTCCCAGGATTTGCTAATCCATCTCTCCAACCCCAATGTACAGGTTGTAGTGCTTGAATCTCTGCCTCCGTAGTAGCAAATGGAATCATAGGCACCCAATAGGGAACCTCTCTAGAAGAATGAGAAAACTCTACTCTACCTCTAGGCTCATCTTGAACCTCCTCGAATTATCTCATTACCCGATCAGGAAAGTGTCTCTCAATGATATGAATGCTCAAAATAGTCCTCCCAATCAGGTACGATGTCTACCGACAAAAATTCAAATGCTCATCCTCATCAGACCATCTCTCACAATCCATGTATGGCCTCCAAATGAAGCGATCTAGTATATCTAGTGCATGTCTCCAAAACCCTATATCTCTGACATGGCTTTGAGTAATGTTTCCCATAACCCGAAAAACATGTGGAGATCTAGCCTCCCTCTTTATAGTAACCAGAGGATGAAACACAACTATCCTCTCTCAAGCCCAAACCATCACAAGAGTAGTCCCACATCTCATCGATTGTGCGTCTCTGTACACTATATCATGTAAGTGGAAGTATAACATGCCCAATAAGCACGAACCCCAGGTATACATAGTCTCTCTCTCTAACATCCCCACCAACATCTCTCCCCACCCGACAACCATGACCCCATTGATCTGGAAGGACTATAACTCCTATCAATGTGCATAGGATACAATCGATCCTCTAATACCTATCCACCAATACCTACCATCTAATCTCATAATTCTCAATACCTAGCCTGCTAATATCGTCATATTGATAAAATTTGGCAAGCTAGCTAAATCCACGCTGGGTATCGTACATCACCCGCTCTCCTCTAATAGGAAGTCTCAGAATCTTGTAGACATCCTCTAATGTAACTGTAGCCTCTCTTTTCGGTAGATGAAATGACGATGTCTCTAAATGCCATTGCTTGCACAATGTAGTCAACATCCCTCTATTTTCCCGAATTGTGGGCATCGCCAGAGCATGATGAAGACCGACTCTCCATAATAGTCATGTCTTTGTACTAACCAACGAATCTCTCAGATCGAAGGTATCAGGACGTGACTCCTAAGTATAAATAGGATCTAACACAACCTGCATTTCAACCATGATGTCAAGTTTTTCAAATTTTTACTTAGAAAATGTTTCCAAAACTTTGCATCCAAATGCGGCTCACTATCACAAATGCGGTGCATTCATACAAATGCGGTGCATTCATACAAATGCATTGCAACACTAAGAATTTGCATCGCTTATTTCATATGTGTTCTACAATTTCATTCCATTTTCTCCTAAATGCAAATGCAATTCAACCATACAAATGCGGTGCATTATTTAACCTACCCACAAAAATGCATATACGGTTCAAAATATCATATGCGATGCATTATCCTACATGCGTTTATCCTAAATACAAATATGTTTCCAAACCACAAATGTGATGCATTTTCTATCATATGTGTTGCATGCCCAAAATGACCTATCTTAGCCTAAGCATGATTTAACATATGCGTTGTTCCACAAGCAAATGTGTTGCGTACGATAGCATATGTGTCGATCTCGAAAGACTGCATTTATGAATTAAACTTTATATGCCTCAAAATAAATGCAAAACAAAATTTCAAAAGCTTGTTTTAGGGTACATACTGGTGGTCCTGCGCCGGCTGGCCGTCTGAAGGTCTGGATCCGATAACCTCGATGTGCAACTTATGGAATGGGAGCCATCTTCGTCTAATACTCAGAGCAACTTTCTCAATTCTTCAACTCTTTCGGGTGCAAATGAATTGGTTTTTCAACCTAATTCCTATTTATACCTAGGGTTTGGGTGGCATTTATTCTGACCTTGTCTATTGGTCGCTTAACCTTCCAACTTCTAATGACCCGTACACGTTCGTAACACATCCAAATTCAATTCTGTCAACTCCATAGCATTTTTTACCATAAAATGGAGTTATCGGGAATATTTCCTGATTTCTTTTGAATTTTCCAAAAATTTGTCAATTTTTTCGAGGGGGCATACCCTAACCTATTTCATACTGGGGCATGATCGGGGCATATTTTCTTTGACACAATGTTGAAATGACATTGCATCAAAGAGGGGAAAACTGTAGACACTGAAAATTGGTCTAGGCCTGCAAGCACCACTTTCGACATAATTTTCTAATATCCATGGTCATGATTAAATAATGTTAATTATTTAATTACCCTTTCTAATACATATTTCCTCTATTGATTAAATACCCCTTTTTAATTAATTCACTAATTCATTAATTCATTTATTCAACTTGACTAATTAAATAAATCATATTTATTTAATTATGTCGCTAGCTAATTAATTCTTCTTTCTAAATTAAATATTTATTATTTAATTAAACTCCCTTTATCTATAGTTAAATATTTATTATTTAATTAAACTCCCTTTATCTATAATTAAATATTTATTATTTAATTATTCAATTTATCCTTTTCAACAGTCAATTAAAAAAATTACATTATTTATTTAATTAATCTTTCAATTTTTGAATGTTGAATTAAATTAACATTTAGTTCATTTATTAATTATTTTTGTCACATTTTTCCATCATTTAGTTAACTAATCATTCACTCACCTTCTAACTCTAGATCTATTTTAAATCTGCCAGTTATCTTCAGGTTCAATATCTAATTGTCTCTACGAGACGACTCTCTGTCACAATTAGTCAGTTAACTAGTTCTAACTCATATGCATGAAAGCGTTTATTAATTAAATATCTCTAATTAATTAATTAAATCATATGTGCATTTGAATTCTTTATTCTTTGATTTCGAACTTTGTCTTTAACATTCAAAGTCCATTTCTCCTATTTTTGAAGACTCTTAACTAAAGATTAAATTGTTTATTTAATCTGGAACTCTTGTTCTTTCTATTTTCGAACAGTCTTGACACAAGATTAAGTTATCGTTCTAATTTAATGTTTATGTTGCAGACTTTCCTAACTCACATTCTATTTGACACATAACTCACATTGTATGACATTCATCAATCTCGTTCGTCGATCTCTCTTTGAATCTGAGTCGATTGTTTGAAAACCCAAAATCTATAAAATGGCCTGTCATTATCATTATTCCTCCTTCTGAAATCAATACTTTTGAGAAGAAACTTAATCTTTGATATTTTTCTTAGACATTCAACAAGGTTATTCTTACATCAATACTGAAAATCCAAGGGCAAGAATACTGATACAGCAAAATGGAGAAGGACAATTGAGATAATTCGAAGGAGTGGATGCATATTCGGTGAGATCTTTTCAATTATTTGTTTTGATTTTTTTATGTTCATTTACTTGTTCTTTGTTGTTTTTATTTAGATTATTTATTAGATTCAACCATCTTAATTAGTTTGCAGAACAATCTCCAGAAAATATACGTTACACCTGTTACTGGGTTGGTGGTATGTGGTCTTCATTTCTAAAATCTTGGATTGGAGAGGTTCCGATAATTGGCCTATCAAGCTTGATATTGGGTCAAATCGGGTGCCCCGTTCTCCTTCTTTTCCATTTCAGCTCAAGTGGTTGTGGGACCAATCTCTGTATGATTATGTGGATAACTTGTGGGGGTGTGGTAGACCCACTTTTGGTATAGAAATGTATACCTTTGCTAAAATGCTTCAGTTTGTGAAATATCAGCTCAAGCGTTGGAATTCTCAATACTTTGGGAATGTATTCCATGCTAAGGCGACAACTTAGGCTAATCTGGATGGTATTACAAGGTTGATAAGGGAGGATGGGGTGATTGAAGAATTACTCCAAGATGGGGCTTTTGCCCGTAAGGCTTTGGAGGAAGATGAGTTGTGGGAGGAAATTTATTGGAAACAAAAGGCCCGGATTGAGTAGCTTCAAGAAGGGGATAAAATACCATTTTTTTCGTTACTTCAGTGAAGGCCAGGGGACACAAAAATTCTATTTTTGTTCTGGTGAATGATAGGAAAGAGTAGCTTTCTTCCTTTCCCAAAATCTCGGCTGAGGCAGTGCAGTACTTTTCCAATCTTTTTAGGGAGGATTTGTTGGGGGGGCCTCTTCAAGAAGCCTAGGTTCTTTCTTGAATTCCCTCTTTAGTGTTTGGTGAAATGAGTGCACAACTTATGAGTGAGATCACACTTGAGGATCTTCAAGGGATTTTTTTCTAGATGAAGAATGGGAAATATCTTGGTCTTGATGGCTTCCCGATTAAGTTTGTTTAGGAATTTTGGGAGATTATCAAGCTGGGCCTTTTGGCGGTTGTTTAGGAATCTCAATGGAATAAGAAAATGCTAAGGGCTCTAAATTCTACCTTTATTTCCCTCATTCCCAAGTGTGATGGGGTTGATAGGTTAAGTCATTTCCATCCCATTTCTCTTTGCAACATTGTCTATAAAATTATCTCTAAGCTAATTGCTGATAAGTTGAAAAAAGTTCTTACTGAGCTGATTTATGAGGACCAGAGCAGTTTTATTAAAGGGAGACAAATTTTGGATGGGATTTTTATTGCAACTTAGTCTATTCATTCTATGGCCAAATCCAAAGAAAAGGTGATGTTCATTAAACTAGATATGGCTAAGGCTTATGATAGGTTCAGGTGGTCCTTCCTTCGGAAGGTTCTCAGTGCTTTTAGTTTTGGGGAGGAATGGATTCTCTAGGTTTTGAGCTATGTTAATTCAGTTTCTTTTTTAGTGCTTATTAATGGGGATCACTCTGAGTTATTTGGTTCTTCTCAGGGGCTTCATCAGGGGGATCCACTTTCTTCGTATTTGTTTCTTCTCTTTGTTGAAGGTTTGGGGCGATTGATTAGAAGAAATGTGGAGGTTGGTATCATCCAGGCCTGGTTGAAGGTGGGGCGGGGACTTGCCTCCATAGTCTCACATGTAGTTTGTGGATGACACTACTTTAATGGGCATGGCTACTATGAGAGAATTTGTTAACATTCATAGGGCATTGGGATATTTATCTGATTATCTCGGGTCAATTGATTAATGAAGATAATTCTTCCATCATCTTCTTCAATCCTTCTGGCCCCATCCAGTGGCGGATTTCTCAGACCTTGAGCTTTCAAACTGGGGCTCTACCTCTAACCTATCTCAGTATCCCCATTTTAGTTGGTAAAATGCCTAGAGAGTCTTGGCAACATATTCTGGATAAGTTTCGAGTGAATGTTAATCACTGGACTGATCGTTGGTTATCTTTTGTTGGGTGTGTGTAGTTAATTAAGTCTATAGTGCAAGTTTTTCCCATTTACATATGCATGCTCTAGGTTGCCCCGATGGGATTTGTTATGGAGTTTGATTCTGTTGCTTGACATTTTTTGTGGGCTGGGAGTTTGGTTTCTTCTAAATGGATTTTGGTTAGATGAGAAGTTGTTTGTAGCCCAAAGCAGTATGGGGGTCTTGGTTTACGGCAGTGAACTTTGACTAGAGTGGCCTTCACTGAGAAGTTGTATTGGTAGTGGTGCATTGAGTAGGACAAGATGTGGGTCAGGATTCTATCTTAGAAGTACTTCTCAGGGATCCCTCGCTGTCCTCTAGAGGGGAAAGGCTCGGTGATTTGGGGTACTCTCAAGAAAGGGGTTGCTCTTGTTAAGGAAGGCTTTTTTTGGATTTGCATGCAAGGGACTGAGGTTCATTTCTGGTCTGATTCCTAATTTTTTGAATCTTTTCCAAAGATTGCTTGAGGCTAGTTGGTCTTGGGTGAGTGATTTTAAATCCTTCTCTTCTTGTGAGTAGCTGGAGGTGGCTAGTTGGAAGTCTCCGACTGCTTGGCCGGTTAATGGTTTACAAGAGGAGTGTGTTGAGTTGCACAATATCCTCAGTAGTCGTCGATGTAGTTCCATCTGGGAGGATGATGTGCTTGCTTGGTATCCTAACCCTAAGGGTGTCTATACTATTGCATCTAGGTATCAGGTGTTATTGTCTCATAGGATGGAGGGGTAGGAATTTTAGTGGTGGAAGAAGGTTTGGCATAATTTTTTTGGCCAAAGTGCCATTGTTTTATCTAGATGTTGACTTGGAATAAGTGTTTGACTTGGGATAACATTCAAAAGAGGGGTTTCCAGGGTCCTTTTGTTTGTGTTTTGTGTGGGGATGCAAAGTTTTTTGCACACTTGTTTTTTCGCTACCCTTTTGCTCTTCATACCTGGCATTTATGGTGGGGTGTCTGGCAGAGCCCTTGTGTTCATGATTTCTCCATGATTAATTTTTGGAATAGTATCGGTAGGCCTCCATCTATGGCTTCTTTCTTGTAGAATGTGTGTTTAGGGGGGCCTACCTTCTTGCTATGATAGATTTGGTTAGAACAGAATCAACGTATTTTTTGTGGAGAAATGAAGTGTGTGCATCAAGTCTGGTAGCAAATTTTGGGCATGATTCAGGAAACGGTGGAGGGTAAGTGTGATGTTTGTTTTCATGTGGAGAAACATGATGTTGTGGTGGTGGAGTGATTGGGGATTCAGGGATTATTTGTGACCTTTACTTGTGTCAGGAGAGGTTGCAAGGTAAAGCAAAAAGTTCATAGGGTTGGTAGTGTTGGTGTAATTAATTTTTTAATTTCAATTTATTAAGTTTACTTAGGTAATAATTAGTTTACTTAATTAATAAGTAATATTTATTTAGTTGAGCTATTTTTAGGTCAAAATTAGGTTTTACCTTTAGGGTTATGCATACTTTTCTTTTATTATGCAATCTATCTCTTTTAATTTCTTAATTCCTGAATACAATTCATTTGCACATCTTCATGCAAATTGCTCTTGTTTTTTCTATTTTTCTCTTATGGAAGGTATTTTATGGTTTGCATGTTTGATCTTGGTTTCTAACATGGTATTAGAGCATTGATTTGCAGCCCCTTCTTAGTTTTTGGAGAAATTCATTGCAGAGCATGTTCGGGGTTCTTCGAGGGTTTCATGCCTTGAGCTTATTTCTGGAGCATTTTGGATCAGATCGGGCATCTCTATTGGATTCAAAGCACTAGAAAAGTCAGGATTGGATTTTGTTTCATTGATTTTCATTTTTGTTTATCAAATCTGTGAGGGTTTGAAGCTACAACAATCTTTTTACCAGATTAGAGGGTTTTTCCATCATTTTTAAAGATTTTTTGACCTTGATCTCTCAAATGGTGCATTCTAGTGTAAAATTAACCTTATGGGTGCACTCAAAAGGCCCAAAAACCCCTATTTTCATATAAAATATGATAGGGTTTGCTAAAAATTGATTTTTTAGTGTTTTTGGGGATTTTAAAAAACATTGCCAAAAAATCCGTACAACTGTACGGATCCGTATGGACGCCTCGATTTTCATGCCATATTTTTTTGTACCCAGATCAATTTTGAACAACCTCAATTTTTGTGCCATTTTCCTCAATTTTCATGCACTTTCCATTTCCATGTTGCCTCAATTTTTGTGTCATGAAGGTACCACTCAATATTTTATAAATTTTTTAATCTTTAAATTAATAAAATATTTGGTTTAAAGCCTAAATGAGCATTTTTTTTGTAAAATGGGCATAAGTTGAGCATACGATCTCCCTTTTTCACAAACGAGATACCATTGGAAAGCTGGTTTTGAGCTCGATCCAGTGGTCCAGGTATTTTTACAGATTTTGCTCTAGATATATTTTGCAGGCCTTTGAAGTTAGATGAAGCAGTTTTCGCTTTGCGGGGCATAAATTTTGTCTCAGTTATCAATTTTTTGTGATTCAAGTGGCACCAGAAAGCTGATTCAGTCCTCTACACAGATCTAAGGTTAATTTTAATCACGGACAAAGATGTAAATATTGGTTTGTGCATGCACTCTTTCTTGTTTTCATGCATTAGGTTTGCATCTTCTCTTTGATTTATGCATGTTTTGCATGTTCTCATTTTACAATCTTGGGGTATTGTAATAAATGAACTTTTATAAAGTTCCATCAGGGGGCTTCTTGCATAATAATTTGATTAGAGTGTAGTTGCATTGCATGCACTTTGATCTCATCTTCATATTGAAGATAACTTGCATGAGTTGTATCTAAATTCTGTTGTTTCTTTTGGCCACATCTTGCTCATAGCTTGACACATTTTGGTTCACATCTCAAATTGAGAGCCTATGGTTAATGATCCTGAATCACATCAGATTCACATCGAGTCACATCTTAGTTTGATGGTCATTCATTTTATGGTTAATTTTCCAAAATCTTCATGGTACTTGCTCCTATGGATCAATTTTAGTCACAATTTGGCATTGGCATCGAGATGCTCATATATTTTGGATTCTTTCATCATATTATTCCCTTTTATGGGGGCACCATGTATTCATCTATTATTGTTTCACATATTCTAGGGTTGTTCCAGTTTGTGAGTTTTATAGTGTTCCTTGGCATCGGGTCTGGTGTTGCATTATCATGATTTTTCCTGAGCCCTTCAGTGACTCTCATGTGGTTTCTTGTAAACATAAGTATCTTTCCTTGCTTTCTAGATTCAGGATTCCAGTGTTACTCCACCAGTGTTCTTCCAGTGCTTCTTTGCATTAGGTCATCTCATTAAAAGGGGGTTTCGTCCCACTGGGTTTTCTCCTCTTTCTCATTCATTGCATTTGTACATGGGTACCTAACATGGACTAGTTTCTAGGATCCATTCATCCATTCATCCTAGCATTAGGTGCATGATTTTTAGTCTCCCTAAATTTCACTTAAGGGGGTTGTTGGTGTAATGAAGTATTTAGTTACACTTTATTAAGTTTACTTAAGTAATAATTAGTTTACTTAATTAATAAGTAAGCTTTATTTAGTTGAGTTATTTTTAGGTCAAAATTAGGTTTTACCTTTAGGGTTATGCATACTTTTCTTTTATAAAGAAATTTATCTCTTGTAATTTCTTAATTATTGAATATAATTCATTTGCACATCTTCATGCAAATTGCTCTTGCTTTTTTTGGTTTTCTCTTGTGAAAGGTATTTTCTGGCTTGCATGTCTGATCTTGGTTTCTAATAGGTAGATGGTAGCACCCTCCCAATGGTGTTCTAAAGATTAATATTGATGGTTCCTCTAAGGGAAATCCTGGGCCAACTAGTATTGAGGGGATTGAAAGGAATTCTTCAAATCTGGTGATTTTTTTTTTCTTGGTCCATAAGGGCACACAAACTATTAACATTATGGAAGGTTTGGCAATTCTCTATGCCTTGGAGAGGGCTCATGCTCTAGGGTGGAGAATGATTGTTTGTGAATCAGATTCCCAAGTCTTGATCAATCTGCTCATTGAGCAGAAAGTGGTGGATGTCAGTTGGTAGTTGGCTAGCATTGTGTAACAAATTTTGCAGGTTAGTTCGGTGATGGATATGGTGATTTTTGTTCATATACCAAGGGAGTGGAATATGGTTGTTGATTGTTTGGAAAAATGGGCTTCTGAGTCTTTTGGATGGCTCGAGTGTTGACGAGTGGGAGTTGGCTCCTCTAGTGGTTCGCCAAGATTTGGAAAGGATTCTTGTCGAGGATAGAGATGGATATGGTTGTCGCCTTTTATTTTGATTATTGATGGTTCCAGGGACTTTGGTCCACTGCTTTCTCTGTAATGTTCCATTCTGAATTCACCCCTTTTTTATAAAAAAATAAAATAATGAGCATCATATGTATTAGATTTTTACTTTTACATGGAATTTTTTTTAATAATTTTAGATAAAGCAAAAATAAGTTAAATAATAGATAATAAATTTAAAATATTTAAATTTAATCTCTATTTTATTATTATAAAATATTTTGAATATGAACATTTTATTATTATCTAATTTTTTTTTTTAAGCTATCATTTAATATTATTTTATATGATACAAATTAGATTGTATATTCTATAATAATTGAATGTTTGATGTATGTATTAAATTTTTAATTTTAGAATCATTTAAATAAAGAATAAATAAAGTTAGATGATAGATAATAAATTTAAAATATTTAAAATTTTAAAAAATATTATTATAAAATATTTTAATTATTAATATTTTATTAGTATTTAATATATCTATTTAAAATATCATATTATGATATAATTTTATATATAATATTTATATTTTATATTATTATCAAATGTTTAGAATGTGTTAGAATGATGCAAGACTATTGAGAAAGATCTGGCCATAGAAAAATAGCTATTATCAATAAAAAAAACTTATTTAAAAAAAAATCGAATCTAAGTTATATTATTTTTTATTGAATCAAAGAGATGCTAACTTTTGTTATCAATGGTTCAGAATGTATTAGAATGAAGCAAGAGATTGAGAAAGATCTCACAATAGAAAAAATAGTTATTATCAATTAAAAACTTACTTTTAAAAATAATCAAATCTAAGTTATATTCTTTTCTAATGAATCAAAAAGATAATATCACTACTTTAAAAAACTATATTTAAAAAAAAATCAAATCTCTCCATATTCTTTTTTTTCTTTTCTTAATTTATATTTTCCTAATGAAGCAAAGAATAAGCATATAGTTTATTGTATAAATCATAGTTTACATTCATTACAAATCATTAGTATTGTTTTAATTATTCGATTTTTAAGAATTTTCTCCCTCTAAAATTTATGTAATCACATATTTTAAATTATTAATAAATATATCATGGTTATTATATCTACTTTCTATTTACATTGATTACAAATTATTCAATTACAATTACTTTTAAAAAATAAAAATTAAATTCTAGATTTTTGTATAAATCATAGTTTTACTTTCATTGCAAAGCATTTTAAATTCTTCATTTTGTAGTATTATTTTAATTGTTTAATTTTTAAGATCTTTTTCTAGAATTAATTTAATTGTGTATTTTTAATTACTAATAAATATATTATGTTGGTATTATATCTACTTTCTATCTATATTGATTATACATGGTTCAATTTAATAGTATTGTTAAATTTATTTATTTTATTTCTAATGCATAAGATTTAATATAGAAAAAAATTTCCATAAAATATCTACAAGAACGTGTAGAGGATCAAGATATAAATGATGACTTCACCAAGGTGATGAAGAGATAAAATCACTATTAAAAAAATTAAACAGTTTTGAGATCAAATATTGCATCCTTGCATTCCTTTTTAAATTATAATTATTTTAAGGAATCAAAGAATGGGCATCTAACTTATAGTATAAATAATAATTTTACCTTCATTACAAAACATTTGAAACTCTTTAGTTTGTAGTGTGATTTTAATTATTTAATTTTTGAATATTGTAATTTTGTAAAATTAATATTTTAGCAACTAATAAACTTAATCAAAGTAAAAATAATGGTATGTAGATAAATATAATTTATTCTATGTATAATTTTTTTTTAAAAATTGTATGTTAGATTATAATATTATGAGGGAGCACATATCTAAATTAGAAGTTATCATTAAATGGTTAAGTTGTCACAAGTAAATAATTCAACCCATCAAAATTATTCAAGGGTCGAATAAAGATCAATCATACCAAAAAATTAAACTTTGATAAACATCATTCTCACTATTTAAATACAACTAAATATCTAAAAAGTAGATACAAATTATTTAGGGGTCTAAAAGATAGACTAGGCCCACTTGAAAAGATAACTCCAACTCCCTACCATATAAAAGTGGGGTCGAGATAATTTTTCAAAGGGCCTATTTATGATAAAAGATAGAAAAGCATGATTACATACAAATAAATTTTATTGGCCTTTCAAAGATCATTGAGTGCCACTTCATCATGCAATAAATCCCTATGCTCAACAATCCAATTATGTTACTTAATGCACAATGGGCTTTGAAGATAATTTTTCTTTTAAAATAAATTTTCCTCTCCACCCATCTCTATCTTCCTCTCTATCTCTATCTCATTATCCCTCTCTCTCCCTCACTCTCCCCTCCTCTATATCTCCATATTTCTATCCCTACCTCTTCCTCTTCCTCTTTCTCCCTCTCTCCCTAAATTAAAAACATAACATGAGCCTATTTATAATGGAGCTTGATTATCTTCTTGATTCAAATATTTTATTTTGATCATGTTTGGATCCATATAAGTGGATGCATAGTTTATTTGAAGCTATCACTTCTCCATTTATAACTTTGTTGGAACATATTACAGTGACCCTAGAAGCTACATTCACTAGGAAATGTGTATACAAAATATGTGAAAGATATGATCCATCTCCATCTTCATATCCATCTCTATCTCTGTATTCCTCTCTATGTACCTCCCCCATATCTAACTCCTTATCTCTCCCTGCATGTCTCTCTTCCCCCACTATCTTTCCCACTATATCTATCTTTTTACTTTTCCTTCTCTCCCTCTCTCTCCCTCCATCTCTTATTTATGTATATCTCTCCCTCTCTATCTCTCTCATCACACACACACACACCATATTACTCCATCCCTATCTTTGTAACATGCCCATTTTTCTCCCTAGTAATTCTACTAAGCTTTACCCACATATAATTATCTATGCATCCATAGTTGAGCAATAAATTTTTTCTTTTCTGTTCAATAATAAATTCATCATTTGAAATATAAATTTATCCAAACTTTTCCATTGCATAATCAAAGAATCATTTCCAATAATATAATTAGGATGTAACTTTACATAAATATATTTCAGATAATGTTTCCCAATATAAATTCCATAAAGATGGACATGTGATACACACATAGCTTAAACAAGCTTACATGAACTAAAAATATAAATGGTTCATAATGCCCTTCTCCCAAATCTTGGTTGCCATCTGCATGAGGAGAAGAATCACTCAAATGATTTTTCGCCAACCATGGACTAACTATGGTCTCCCACACATCTACCAAACTGGTAGATGGCCCTACCCTTCGATTAAGATATTGGTTTGGTAACCTCATCTTTCAAATAGCCTTTTCTGAGCATAGTGATGTGTCCTACATAACTAGAGCTTACTATAAAGTCAACCTCTAATTCTATGACATTCTCAGTCTCGTATGTATTTAGATCATAGTGAATTGACATTGTAGACAATGTCTACCTACACTACTTTGGCCAAAAATTCAATACCTAGTACTTTAAGTGTAGGTCATTTATATTCACCACTACAATTGCTTGATTTGTATTTTGACCATTATTATTCTATTATATTCTTCATTATTCCCTTTATCTTGGATTATCTTAATTTTAGGAATAGCCTTCCCTTTGACTCACATTATATAACATGATAATCAATTAGTTCAAGTAGCTCTATCTCATGCAACACACCTAGAGTTTCACTATACATCATTATAAACTAACAATCTATGTATAGTACAAATATTATAATTATATTCGTATAATAATATACTCCATATACACATATCTATATGAGTTTTGTGCCTACAACACAATGCCCCATTCGAAACAGGGACCCTCTCTCTTTTCGCTTCATCAAGTCACTTTTTTCGCCACTTCATTTTTCTTTCCCCGTATTTTTGTGTCCTAAGTGGTCAGGGAATCTTAGAAGAATCATATTGAGTCGACCATTTTTTTCTACCCTCAAATTTTTAAAGTCTTAGGCCTTTGCAGAACTTCACTAGTTGTTTTCCTTCAATCCTTAAACTACCATCCTTGGTGCAGTTTGGATCCACCCCTGCAAGCTGCCTTGCACAAGTTTCCCTTGAGTCTCTGTCATTTCGAATGACTTTCCCTCGACGTCCTTCCGCATCGCGGAACCCGCACCCTCAGTGGCCATTTTCATTGTTGACTACTCAAGCGACTAACACATGACTGGCATCTACTCATCAGACTTTGGTGTTCTCGTCGATGTTTTAAAATTGCCTACTCACCAGTTGCAACCACTGTCATACCCACATTTATGAGGGGCATTAAATGCCACATTTTCTATAAATATCCCATCTTGAGCTATCATTTTCACCTACTAACTTTTGGAAGAATTGTCAAAGCCTCTTGCCCTCGCCTCCTTTGCACCTACAGCTTGCCTTTGCCAATTCAAGCATCATTGTTGCTAAGGTTCATTGCCATCCATGCGGGATTACAAGGTAGGGTTCTCGTCACCGCCTATTGCATATTTTTCTCTAAATTTCAAAAATGGTTAAATTTTCTTGGATGGAAATTGCAAAATTAGGTTAAAGATTGGCTCCCCGAAAAAACCCATGTGTTGAAACTTAGAGAAATATTTGAAATCAATCATTCGTCGCATGCGGTACTTGACCTCCCCACGACCAATCTTGATCCAGGGCGTTCGTGCCTTGCGGGCCTGCAACTTGACAAACGCCTTTCATTCCTCAATTTTTTTTAACTTCAAACAGCCAAAACCTTCGTTGGGCCCACGTTGGTGGGATGCCCCCTTTGCTTAGCCATTGCAAACTTCGTGACACTCACAAGTCTTGAAGGTTTGATCTTTCGACCCTCTTGGGTCTGTAGGCGTAGACCTCTGCTTGTGAAATGCCTCTAAAAATTTTTCATTCCAAAATGATCATCTGACCACATCCTCCTGGTAGGTGGGTACCATAGCAGTCACCTCTAGTTGGACTTGCTTGAGCTAAAACTGTTAAATTTTGGAACCCATTGCGGGGTTTTCCTTGTGGACCTCTATTCGCAGGTTTCAATCCAGGCTCCACCATTTTCAACGGTCATCCGACCGCATTCTTTCGCTCATCGGATCCCACGTTTCTAACCACCATCTAAACTCTTAGGTGAGGCAAAACCTTCTTATGGACCTTCATCCACGGAATTCCGCTCTACTCCATTTGTGTTGAACATCCAAAGGTTAATGTCCACCCACTGTGCAAGGCCCAACCCTATCATTTTTTTTCAATCACCCGTGGAGAAACCGCTAAGGCTTGCTTCTCCTATGGACCCGATGATGCGGGTCTCCTCAGGCAAACTTTCATCTCACCTATGCCATTTCAAATGAATGACACTTAACGACTTCCCACACCTTTTGATGCACAGTGGCTTGAGCTTTGAATGAACTATATTATCATACTCTAAGACCACATATCCCACATAGCGGAATGTCACTTGCAGGATGCAGCCTTTCCAGAGTTGTTTTCAATGACAAAGCCTTAAACAACTAAGCTACCCTTTGCTTATGCATGCCTAAAGGATGATCCCAATGCCTCCTAAGCTTCAAAGTGATCTCAACCCATATGCTAAAATTTCCTAACCTCCTCAATGGACCCCACCTAATGATCAAATCTTGGCACAATTAGAGCCATTCAGACCACCATGCCCTGATTGCCGCCTTCAGAATGACCGCCAGCCTAGGGAAGTTTGCATCCCCGGGCTCACATTGCCATAACTTCCCTAAACAAATGACTAATGGTGGTCTGAAAGAAATTTTAAAATCTTTAAGTGATGAATCATCTGATCTAACACTGTTTTGCAGGGTTTTGGCTAACATTCCTCATGTTTTATGCTTGAATTTTCTTACTGCTCCTTTGTCTATAGGATATATGAAACTGATTGTAAGATTTGTGAAGGCGGCCATGGAGAAAGACAAAGGAAAGAAAATTGCCAAACCACCCAAGGGTAAAGAGGATAAAGACCAAATGAGGTACAAGTTCCAAGGAGAACCTCTCAACTCTAGGGTCACCATAGATTTGAAGGAGATCTCAGATACTAATTTGGGACTTATCGATATTGATGAATTCAAGCAAAGGGTCTGAATCAACCCCACAACATAAAATGATAGAAGTATCAGAAGTAGTGGATTGGCCAAAGCTATTGGATTCCCACCTGCTCTCATAGCTCCTGAGCTTGTAATGGCCTGCGGGGAGGCATATTAGGAGGACACGAAAATAATAGTAGACAGGGATGGAAATGTATTAGCTGATTTGTTTGCCAAGTCAATAGGG
The DNA here is from genome assembly GCA_007115665.2 of Sequoiadendron giganteum. Lineage (NCBI taxonomy): Eukaryota > Viridiplantae > Streptophyta > Pinopsida > Cupressales > Cupressaceae > Sequoiadendron > Sequoiadendron giganteum. Next base: position 155,222,085 of record CM021107.1, on the reverse strand, counting down.
AATACCTTTCACATCCCTACCTTCAATGAGATGGAGGAAAAATCCAAAGAATATGGTAAGAAAATATGGGACATTGATCCCTTAAAATGAAAGAATCTCATCAATCAGTATTGGTTGAAGGAGAAGAGGTTCAGTGCAAATAAATTTCCCCAGGAGCTCTTTCAAAGCGATTTATATGAAGATTACCATGACTTGGTAACTGTATTGAATAGATCCATGGGCCTTCCGACCGCATCATTCTTTTAGGAGTGGATGCTATACTTTGTAGAAGAAATAATCCAAGGGGAAACCAAATTCTGTTGGGTTGGAATGATTAGTGGTTGCTTGCACAAGCAATTTTTGGTCGTAAAGAAGACTTCACAATTCTATATGACATCATATCTATTCTATTTTCTCATCGACTGTGCTCAATACAGGGGACTATTTGTGGCACCAAGTCAAACTCTAAGAAGGGAACTCAAATTATATGACAAGTAACCTCAGCTCCAATACAAGAATTTTAAGAAGGACTATTGTCGAGTCAATGATGCCTTCATCGGGCATATCATCAAGCTGCTTGGAGGTGATTTTGAAAGAAGGGTCTCACATAGTGCTAACGCTTTCATCTGCCGGTTTAGATTTTTTTTCATCCAATTTATGAAGTTTACATACATATGAACCGAGGTTTTCTCAGAGAAACCATATAATTTGCCCTGGTACCCAAATGACCGGCTAATACTACTCAAACTCTTTTGGTAGCTGCAACATGCACACACCCTCCTAAGTAGCAAGCATAGAGTGGGGATCCCTTATCCTCTCATGTTTGATCAGGGTATGTATGAACTTCACACATCCCAATGTGTAGAATACTCTGATACAGAGCTAAATGAATACAACTTGGAGCTTTACACCGCTAGACATCAAATGGACCCATATGAAAAGCTCAAGAAGATGGTCAGGATCAAAGGCACCCATCTACATAATGTAGAGGAATTTTGGGCCAATTGTAGAGATGATAGGGAGGTGCGTATGTGACACTACATGCACATGACAACATACTTTGTAAAAATGATGACCTGGATCAAGTTGTCGAAGATGAGAATATTGTGGTAGATTTGAGGCATAACGCCATTGCTAATCTACCACTGTCGTTGCTCGACTAGGGTGAAAAAGTGGTCGACAATCTTGAAATTCTAATAAATCCTATTGAGGCAAGAACAAAATAGTGGATTGATGAGAAATTTTCTCAGTTAAAGTTGCAAGGAGTAACCCTAACATACACATAACTCAAGGATCCACATGAGAGTGAAACTGATAGTGCCTATGCCACTGCTACCCCAATCAGGGGTACTTCAGTGTCTCCTCCCACTACATGGTCTAAGAAGAGAAAAGAGGAAATTGAGCAACAACTCCAGCCCTAGGTGTATTCAAGGAAGGCCTCAGAGGGTGAACCTTCCAAGAAGTCAAAGAAATCGAGCAGTTTCATAGAAATTCCCACCATCTAAGAGGACCCACTCCATGAAGGTGGAGAACAAGATGCCGAATAGCCAAGGTCCCCACCTATTGCCACCATTTCTCCTTTGCTTGCTTCTTAGGCGATGGTTGCCACCTATCCGCCCATGGTGGACATTTCGGTCCACCTTGCTTCTAACCCACCTGTTGCATAGGTCATAGCCATAGATTCCTCATCAGTTACCACTTCTCCACTCTCTTCCTCGTCCATGTCTCTGTCATCATCTCTTCCCCTTTCCACCACAATGAAAAAAATGCATACTCTAGCTCTTCTAGAGGCCTTCACCAAATACATGCAAAATATCCCCTCAGAGCTTTCTGGAATTTTTACGAATCCTACGGTGTAGGCTTCCCTTGCTCAGGTTGTTGCTGATTTCCATGCCCCTACTATAACAAAGCCCCCCAGAATGGAAGAAATGATGCAAATCTCTAAGAATTTGGATAGGTGAGAAAGGGAAGCAAGTAGAAAAATAGAGGAAGAGGCATATGACTACCACGGGCATCCCCTATATCAACATCTAGTGATTGATGAAGTAGTACATGAAGAGGAGGAAAAAAAATCCTCTGAGGAGGATGTTGAAGGGTTAGGCACTAAGTATATTGTGGAATCATTTGACCCAGAGTTCGAGGATGAATTGTCTCAACAACTCAAGGACATTGGGGAAGAAAAAAAAAATAGCTCTCTGATGAAGAGAAGGATACATATGAGAAGATGGAGGATACTAAACCTCCAAGAGGGGAGAAAGAATGGAGCCCCGAACATGATAAAGATATGCCTCCTTCAAGGGAACTTGAAGAAAAGGAAAAGAAAGGAGAATACAAGCCTGAGAAAGAGGTTGAGACAAGAAAAATCCCAAAAATGGAACACCATGAAGAGCATGGGCATGATCAGGAAGAACTAGAGAAGATAACTGAAGGGCAAGATATCCCAAAGGCACATGCACCCACCGAGTCCCCAAAAACGGAAGTGATATTCATTTAGGATTCCGATGAAGAAGAAGAAGAAGAAAAAATAGAGAAAAGGACTTTGGATGACAAAGTAATGCAAATTCAACACACCCACGAGGAAGAAGGTGATCACGAATCACTAAAAGGGGAATCTCAGGTACCTGAGTGGCTTGAGAGGCAATTAGAGAAGAAAACCCCGACACCAATGCATCTAAAGGCAAGGTTCGAGGCCATCTTGGCTTGAGCCCAAATAATCACCAAGAAAGAGAAGAAGCCAAGGGTTAGATCTTATATGACGATGGATGCATCAAGATCCACGATGGTGCAGATAGTTACTCCAATAATGGGAGAGGAGGGATTCCTCTATAGCATTTCCACCGTTGACTTAGGGACAACTACAAGAGAACAAAAAATTGACCATCTTCAGGGATTTATTATCATCATCATGCATAAAATGAACAAGGACGAGACTTCTAAAGAGGAATTAAAAGCATAGGTGGTGAATCTGGAAACTTATATTCAGCAATGGTCGTCAACATAGGAGCTTCCCACCACATCATTTTCTCCCCCGTTGTTGTTGTTGTCCGAAGAACATATCAATAAGCTAGAGAAGAGAGTGAATTGGACAAAGGCTACCGAAGATTGGTTCCGACGTGTGATATATAACAGAGATATGGGCATTGGAGTTGCCACCAGAACAATACAACATTTTTAAGATCTGTAGAAACAACTAGAGTCTACTAAAAAAACCTAACACCACTTCACAAAAATATATAGGATCAATTATCTTAAGCTTGAAGCTATCTTGAAGATACCAGAAAAATTGTGGGAGAAAGAGCTGGATCTGGTAAAGAATGATCAGTGGTTTGTTGAAACATGGAAAATGAGCTTAGATCACTAGGGAGAGGTCTTGGAACAAGTGCTCCATGAAGTGGAGCTTGATTTAGAATGGGCCAAGGAACATATAGCAGAGGTTGAGGACTATTTCAAGCTAATGACAAATTATGAAATGTCGGCTCTTGAGCTCGATGTAGGAAAAATTAGGTCATACTTCCATAAGAAGATGGAAAATGGGACCGCGGATGTGCTAAAAATGGATTTCATGGACTTCACTGCTAATTCTTCCATCCAGTCTGAGAAGATGGCCAAGGCAGCACCCAAGTGTTTAAAGAATTGGTAACAAATAATAGACCAATCATAGAAGTTATCATTTCAAATCCTGCAATCAGACATAATAGAGTGGGATAAACTTCAAACAATGATTGAATTTTTTTTTGGAATACACTACCCCACAAAAGGAAGTTGGAAAGCTTGTAATAGATGATGAATTCCTCATAGTGTAACTCTGACAAAGGAAAATAACTAGAAGACAAGAGCTACAGTTTTGCTTACTAGAGGACAAAATAGGCTAGAGGATAGGATGTAATTTTATATTGTCATATATTTGGGGGTAGGTGAATCCCTAGTTTGTAGTGAACCTTGGCCACATAATGAGATTAAATCCTAGCCATTCATTTTTTTGTTGAAAACTACAAATAGGGGTCTCCTCTTCTCATTTTAAAGAGAGTTGAATTGTTGTAAAGACATGTTGCTAGAATGTTAATAGAAATTAATTGATTTGGTGGATTCTTGAGTTCTAGATTCATATTGCATGATTCTTCTTCTCATAGTTAGTGAATATGAGTGGATTAAATTTGTTATTTAATGTGTTGTTACATGTGTGAACCCCTAAACCTACACATGCACAAGAGAAACAAACATGTCAAATTGTTAGCTCAATATGCAAATAAGAATGAGAGATTCTCCATGAAATCCATCTATTAAACTTAAACTAAGAAATGATGAAGAAAAAAACTTAAATAAATGAGTGTTAATCCTAATTAAGCAAATAGAATAGTGATCCTATGGGGGAATTGGTGCCAATTGAATGTTGAAATTGGCCCTTTCCCAACTCCTAAGTTGCAATTGTGAGTGATTGAGAAATGGTCAAATCTCTCAAAGAGATTTGAGCATAACCTTGCTACAAGTTGTGAAAATGATGGATGGTTGAGTGATAATGGGAAAAATTAGCTCTCAATGTGGAGAGAGTAACTTTGCATGCAATTGTGGATGAGAAATGAGAAGAGAATCCTCCACTTTATAGATTTGAATTTGGAAGAATGAGAAAGATTTGAGCAATGTGGGACTAACTTTCAATCCAATGGTTGGATGCCACATGTCATGATGTGAATGGTTGATGGTTGTGTACATTTTGGCCAAAGTGCCAATAAATACATTTAGTTTGAATTTGAATTTATGAAATGACTTGTTGAAGAGGGAAGGGAAATGAATTTAATGTCACTTGGCTCAAGGCCAAGAACCTGTAAGAGGCCTTAAATGCCTTGTTGGAAGGACCAAGTCCACTTGGCCTTTTTGAATTCAAATGAGGGAATATTGCCTTTTGATGCCATGTGAGGGAAAATAGAGAATTAAATAAATCAAAGTAATTGATTTATTATGCAAGTTGCATTCTCTAGAGGATTTTAGTGAGAGGGATTAACTTAATCAAAGTTTTGATTAATTTAATGAAGAATTAGATGATTTGACAATTTTGACTTAAATAGATGAATTAATTTAAATCAGAATTGAGAGGAAATGATTTATTAAATAAATGATTTGATTTATTTAACCAAGAAGGAATATGTTAGATTAAATCAAATAAGGTTTAATTTATTTAATTTAATAAGAGGACTTTAGGGATTTTAATCAAATAAAATGATTTATTTAATTTAACATAAATGTAAGGTTAATTAAATTAAATTGATTAATTTAAACAAAGGAGGTGATATACCTAATCAGATGAATAATGATTCATTAGATTAAGAGACTAAATTATGATGAAATGCTGAGAGTGTGATTCAGGAAGGAATGTTGTTAGTAATTGGGATCAAGTGTGCCAAAATGACATTTGTACATTTTCCATGTCTACATTTTGCCCCTCTTTGAAGCAATGTACTTGTTACATTGATTCAAAGAATAAACTGTTATGATCAAAAGTTCAAAATTTTCTCAAATTTTTCAGATGCCCCACTATTGGCTTAGTGAAAGGATATTGCTAGATATTTCCCCCTCGAGAGATCAGATGAAAAATTTGATTTTTTGGATGATCTCATGAAAAAAGTGGATAAAGTGCCGAACATGCCAAAAATGCCCCAGAATGCCGAAAAAATGTATTAAAATGTTAGAAAGGATGCAAAATGGCCTTCAGTTGGATGAAAACGGGATCGGGGGACCAAAACCCTAGTTGGAAGGTCAAATTAGGTTAAAAAAACCCTAATTTTTAGGCTTAAATAGACCTCAAGGGGTCACTTTCAATGCATTTGCAATCTCAATCCTTCGAAAATTTGACACCTTGAGCTCTGAGCCTTGGATAAGATGGCACAATAGAAGCTTCCCAGGCACTTGTTGGAGAGGGTACAAGTGCATTAGCGACCAGTCGTCACGGGGCCCGTGGTATGTACCCCTATCCAACTTTAAATTTTCTCATTATTCATGCATTAAATAGGGTTTAGGTTAGGTTGAGGCGACACAACACTATATAGTGTCGTGGAAACTACTAAGTTAGGGCCGTGTAGTCTGATATAGAACCGCTTACACATAGAGTATCACACGACGTAGTTTAAGAATTTAGGGTTTTGGCTCCAAACCCGGCCGCGCGCACAAGTAGCGCCACACAACCAATTTGTCCAAAGGGTGCACAAAGTCAACCGCACAGCATAGTTTGGAACACTACAAACTACGCCACTTTTGAGAACAGCGCCGCTTTTGCTGTTCCAAAAGAGAAATACGATATGGGTAGCAGATTTTCATTAGGGAAACTGACGCGACACCTGTCCCTACGCAAGAGAGCTGTGAGGTACTTCACTCGAAGGAGCACCAGTGGCCAGTACTCGAGATATTACAGGGTATGCATGTATATCTCCAGGAGTAGCTTGGGATTCTCGAGTATGGCACATTGCATATGTCCTTGTTGTTCGGACACATTTGGGTATGATGACTGCCCTAGCTGAGTGGTGCAACAACGAGATGTCATCCTTTCATCTTTCTACTGGAAAGGCCACTGTTACCCTTGAGTATGTCTCGCGCATCCTCCGATTACCCATTCATGGAGCTCGAGTGATCTATGATTTGGAGGAGGGTAGGGATGCCTGCTTTGATGTTATGGGTGTTGATGAGCTTATCCTTTGTGATGGTCAAATAGACCTAGAGCGGTATTGAGGTAGGGCTCCTACCTACAGGTTGATTGTAGCCACTATTATTTCTAGTCTTGTAGCTCCTGATAGGCGTGGTCGATATTGTAGTCCAAGTTGGGGATTAGCATGGCAGCAGATGTGCATTCACTGAGAGTGCTTTGCCTGGGGACCAGTATTGCTAGCCTCTTTGTACAGAGATTTGCACGAGTTTTCTTACTTGGATGGTCGAGCTTTCAGGGCCGAAGTGACTCTTCTACACATTTGGGCATGGGAGCAGATCCCAGTGCTTCACCCAGTTCTGACACTAATTATTATAGATATTGATGATCCTGTTGTGTGGCAGTATGACAGGGTAGAGATCCACTTTACCCATATCGGTATGAATAGTGTGGCCTACTGGCGGCGGGTTTTGGATGAGATGACAATGTTCATATGGAGGTTGTGGATGGGTATAGGTCCGTGGTATGATGATGCACAACAACTTTTCTTTGCTCATCAAGACAGGTTCATGTAGGGTCGAGAGCATTCTATGGTGGAGAGGTACCTTCCTGAAAGGGTAGCTTGATAGTTTGGTGAGGTGCAAGACAAATCTAATGATCAGTAAGTGGCACTCTTCGCCTGTACCCCAGAGGAGATAGCATGGGGCCAGTCGAGGCAGTATCCTTATTCAGACAGTTAGTGGCCTGACCATGGCCATATGATTAGGGGCCAGCAGATGTAGGGGTCACTCTAGTGTGTAGGGCATGGTTCCAACCTCCATTGGGGTTGATAGTTCCCGGGGAAGTGATCCCACGTCGAAGGGCCACGGGCAGGGCAACAGGTAGAGGTCAGGGAGGTGTACCACCTCCTCAACAGTCACCTCTGAGAGACCCGACACAATAGGAAGCAGGAGGGGTTGTGGTACCACAACATCAACCAGTAGCATAGCCAATGGGATAGCCAGATCCTCTGGATGCATTAATTCAGTAGCTGCAGGGCTAGGTACAGGTTTTGAAAATAGAGCGGGATGAGGCCCTACAACAAGTTATGGCAGTTACAACTAAGAGAGATTAGGCACGATTCGAGAGGGATCAAAAGATTGGTCGGTGGAGATAGCTAGAGAGCACAACCTCCACATCCCAGGGCCGATCAGTTGATATTCGAGAGTATAGAGAGGCTATCAAGGAGGCCGAGTACTATCAACAACATTACCGATAGGCAGTGCCAGACTTCTCCCAGCAGACAGGGAGGCAGCCGCCAGAGGATCATGGTGACAGGCAGGAGGGCAGTAGCCAGCATGGCTAGCCCTTTTGATCACAGACAGTTTTGCACTTTTGATTTATGAGCCATATTGTTGCCCCTATTGTACCATGTATTTAGATGTATACTTGATCCAATTTGTATCATAACAGTTTATTTTTGATGATATATATGAGATGGTTCACCTTTCATGATATGTATGGATGCATTCTAATTTGATGTGATGCTATGAGATGTTTCTATTTCTCATGTTCATGTAATGTGATGTATGGATGCATTTATTTTTGTGCCTTTTTCATGTATTTTAATGATGATCTTATGGATGTAATGTATGTTAATGATGGTAAAATGATATGCAAATATTAATGGATGCAACTGATTATGTATGATGCAATGCTTTCTTAAGATGCTTAGAATAAAAAAATTATATTATTCTCTTAAGATGATGATATGATGCAATATGCTAATGATTATGTAGATGCAGAGTGTATGCATTGGTGATGTTTTGATTACTATCATGATACCATGTTAGTATGGAAGGAAGATAGAAGAATTTAGAATCAAAGAGTTAGTTAGGATGATGGTGATTTGCATTGGTAGGAGTTGGGATTTTCAAAGGGTCAATTATGTTATGTTTGATAACACACATAGTTACAATGCATCAAGGTATAAAGGACCATGATAGCGTGGTACCTAGTGTGATGGACTTTGACTTGTCAAACAAATAGGAGTATTATTTTTCACACTTAGCATACGTACTTCGTTCAAGATATAGTTTAGACATTCTAAACATCTCAGGCCAAAACACAAGAAAGCAAACTTTCCTATGTGGTCAACAAGATATCTAAAACATCATCCCCACATACTAGATAAAGTGCATATAACTAAGTTATTTTACAAGTGTATCCCATAAGCATAGTAAATAAAATAGACAATGATCTTTGCCCCATTCCTTTCTCTCTCTAAACCTATTTTGTTTTAGGCATCATTGAGAGGTCCTTGGAATGAGCACAAAATAAGATAAGTCAATAAAAGACCAAATAAAGCAAACCAAACAAGCTAATGTTCTTCATACCACTAGCCAAGACTAAACTATTGTGGGGTACCTGATGCTTATGTCCATCGTAGGAAAGCTTCATCCTAGGACATGTTGTGATCAGGGTTTTGATGGGACATATTTGGGTGATGATCAATTGATATTCCGAGTTGACCAACTTATTGACTCATTGATCTAGACTTTCAAGACTCTTACGATTAGAGTGTTCACTTTTGAACCTGCTAGACTTGCTTCTAGCTGACTTACCAAAGGGTGAAGGCGATGATGCTTTATTAGGAATGATGACTATCGCGGGTGAAAGCGAAATGAGATGGATGCACCATTTTGGATTTTCAGATATTTTGAGGCTATTTTGGGGATTTTGAAATTTTATACAATTTTTTTTGGTATTTTCAAGATTTATGACGAAGAGACTAACTTAAAAAATCTATCCTAGGGGTCTCGGGAGCTGATCCATAGATTAGCCTTGCCTGCATTATACATGCAGAGACCATGTAGTTTGACTGACGACAGATTGAATTGATGATAAGATGGACAAACGGATTGCCATTTTATAGCTTAAAGGATTGACCTAAGATGTAGACTAGATGGGCAAACGGATTGCCAATGCGATGGATGCCTAAAGGACTAACCTTACTATCTCAAGGGATGATCAAAAATCAACCTTGCCAACCTTCATGCTCAGAGATGATGTAGTTTGACAAGGTGAAATACTGACAAGACCCAATGATGAATTTTTTGAAGATTTTCTAATATTTTGACATGTTTTTGAGTTTTTTGAATGATTTGGATGTTTTTATTTTTTGATGATTTGGGAAGAGCACAAAAATATACACAAATCCAATCCAATTCCAGTTTCAAGGACATTCGCCCAATGTTAAGCGATAGACTACTTCAAATAGGCAAGACAAACTGACCTTAGGAATATGCCAAGTAGTACTACGGTGGAATATGATATGGGCATCAGCTCAGGCTATGGTATGGATACGAGCGGATGGGTGGATGGATGATTATTGAAATGTGATGGAATGGATGAGTGATTCGTGTAGATCCTAGTGGATAGAGAGTGCTTTATTTACGCTTGGCACCTATTTTCCAGCTTTTCACCAAGGTACCTGTCCAAAGCACCACCAAAGTGGTTTTCACTAGAGGACGATTTTTTTCTCTTTATTGTTTTCAATCATTTTTTTGATTTTTTAAGGATTTTTTTGTTGTTCCCAAGAGACTTGTTTGCCAGGTTTTCATCAAGGTAACCATTTTTTCAGGACTTTTTCTGATTGTTTTTGTATTTTTAGGTTCTATACCTTGCAAGTTCTTAGGCATAAAACTTTTTGAGGTGAGAGTTGTTCCTGGGCTCCTGTAGAGGATCGCCCTCTGGTGTTGCAAATTGATATGCCCCTGATTTATAGCTTGTCATGATGATGAAAGGTCTCAACCAGCTGGGCTCAAATTTTCCTTTTCTCTCAGGATTTGGCACATTTTTTTGGTTCTCTTTTAGCACAAGGTCACCAACTTGGAAGGTGTGTTACTTGATCTTCTTGTTGTAGCTCTGTTTCGGGCGATTCTGGTAGACCTGTAGATGATTTAGGGAATCCATATGTCATTCATCCAGTAACTCCAGCTCATTTAGTCTTGTAACCCTATATTCCTCATCTTTGATGAGGTTTTGCAAAGATATTCTCAGGGATGGGAGCTCATTCTCAATTGGGAGTATGAATTTTGATTCGTAGACCAAGGAAAATGGGGTGGCACCTGTCGGTGTGCGGATGCTGGTGTGGTAGGCCCATAAGGCAGGATTTAACTATAGATGCTAGTCACGGCTGAAGTCATTGACTATTTTATTAAGGATCTTCATAATGGTTTTGTTGGTAGCTTCTAATTGGCCATTGCCTTGTGGGTAATATGAATCTATGTTGTTCTTGGATCCAAAGCAGACTTGCGTGGTCAAGACAATGGATAAGAGGTAGATCGGGAAGACTCAGGTGGTTTCAGCGATGAGCTTTAAGAAGTTAGCGAAGAGGAAGGATGAGGAACCCATTTTCCTAGCTACACTGCTTGGGGGTTGGGATGAGCTGGATGATGTGCAAGAGACACCAGTCCCACCAAAAGTAGGAGAGATCATCATTGAGTTTAAGGATGTGATGCTAGTGAAATTGCCTGCACAACTTCCACAAAGGCGGGCCGTTGATCATAGAATTGTGCTAGAACCGGAGGCAAGGCCTCCAGCCCAAGCACCTTATAGGATGTCGGGACCAGAGATGGTCGAACTTAAGAAACAATTAGAAGAGCTGTTGGAGGCGGGTTACATTAGGCCATCTCGTTCTTCGTATGGGGCGCCAGTGTTGTTTCAGAAAAAGAAGGATGGAACACTGAGGTTATGTGTGGACTTTAGGGCCCTAAACAAGTTGACCATCAAAAATAAGTATCCCCTACTGCTGATTGTAGACTGCTTTGATCATTTGTCTGGGGCAAAGGTTTTTAGTAAACTAGATTTGAAGCAGGGGTACTATCAGGTGAGGATAGCGCCCAGGGATGAAGAGAAAGTTGCGTGTGTGACTCGGTATGGGTCATACGAGTTCATGGTGATTCCCTTTGGGCTCTGCAATGCACCAACTACATTTTGTACACTCATGAACGATGTGTTCAGGCCATTCTTGGACAAGTTTGTTGTGGTATACCTGGATGACATTTTGGTCTACAGCAAAAACATGGAAGAGCACAAGCAACACTTGGCAGAAGTCTTTGAGATGCTCAAGGAGCACAAGCTATTTGTCGAGAAGGACAAATGTGTGTTTTCTTAGGAAGAGGTGCACTTTCTGGGTCATATCATCGGAAAAGGGATGATTAGACCAGAGCCGAAGAAACTACAGGCAATCAGGGATTGGGAGCCGTTGCAGAATGTTCACGAGGTGAGACAGTTCTTACGCTTGGCTAACTATTATAGAAAGTTTTTGAGGGGTACTCCAAGTGTGCCGCACCTCTCACTGATCTCCTCAAGAAAGATAGAAAATGGAAGTGGTCAGACAAGTGCTAGGCAACATTCGATACATTGAAGGAGAGGTTGACTACGTCACTTGTACTGGCATTGCCCGATTTCACAATGCCTTTTGAGGTGCAAAGCGATGCATCTGATTATGCTGTTGGAGGGGTGCTCATGTAGGACGGGCATCCGGTTGCTTATGAGTCAAGAAAGTTGAAGGATAGGGAGAAGAACTACCCTGCCCACAAGAAGGAGATGACCGGGATCATACATTGTCTCAAGGTTTGGAGACACTATCTCTTGGGTACCCAGTTTGTAGTGAAGACAGACAATGTATCCTCAACATATTTCAAGACACAGGCTAAGCTGACTCCGAAGCAAGCCAGATGGCAGGAGTTCATTGTGGAATTTGATTTTGAGATCCTTTACAACCCAGGTAAGACCAACATTGTAGCGGATGCTCTTAGTAGGAAGGCTCAGTTGGCGGCCATAGAGGAAGTGGTGTCAGATGCAGGTCCAAGGGAAAGCAAGGTGACACTATCTAATGAAGTATTGGAATCCATCAAGCAGGGCTATGAGATGGATCTTCAGGCAGCTGAGCTCTTCAAACAGGCAAAGGAGGGGAGAACTCGAAAGTTCAGTGTGGAAGATGGAATGATGGTATTTACCCAGGATCGAGTTTACATCCCCAAATGGAGGAATTTGTGGAGGGAAATTCTACATGAGTGTCATGACAGCATTTGGGTTGGGCACCCAGGTCAGAAGAGGACCCTCGCACTGCTAGAGCGGGGCTTTTATTGGCCGAAAATGAGGCGAGATGTGGACAAGTATGTCAAGAGCTGTCTCATTTGTCAGCAGGATAAAGTGGTGACAAAGCCTCCGGGAGGTTTGTTGCAGCCCTTACTTGTTCTAGTTAGACCATGGGCAAGTGTAAGTATGGATTTTATAATAGGATTTTTGGAGGCAGACACATATAGCAGCATCATGGTGGTGGTCGATAGGTTCTCAAAGTATGCCATCTTTGTTTCGTGCAAGGCACAGTGTAGGGCAGAGGACGCTGCTGACTACTTTTTTAGAAATGTGATAAAGCATTGGGGTGTGCCGTTGAGTATCATCAATGACAAGGATGCAAGGTTCACCAGTGCATTTTGGAAGGAGTTGTTCAAGCTGATAGGGACGAAGTTGCTAATGTCAACCAGTCATCATCCGAAAATAGATGGTCAGACTGAAAGGATAAATGGGATTTTAGAGGATTATCTCAGGCACTTTGTTTGGTCGGACCAGTCCAATTGGCCGGGCTTATTGGACTCTGCTCAATTTTGTTACAACCTGCAGAAGAGTGCATCAAGTCAGTTTTCTCCATTCGAGTTAGCTATGGGGCAGCAGCCACTGACTCCTCATACGGTTTTGAGTGGGCACACGAGCAAGTGTCCAGGTGTGATGGAAAGATTGAAAGATTGGGAGGATTGAGTTGATTTGGCTAGGCACAACTTGGTCAAGGCTGCAGAGCGAATGAAAAGGTATGCATACTCTGGGAGGATGCACGTGGAGTTTGATGTTGGTGATAAGGTCTTTTTAAAGATGGATCCGGTTCACTTTAGGCCACCCAAGGGGTTGAGTCAAGCAATGACTCACAGGTTTGATGGGCCTTACCAAGTGACTCAGAGAGTGGGTAAGGTCACATATAAGCTGAAGTTGCCGAATCACATGAGGGTTCATGACGTTTTTCATGTCAGCCAACAAGGGGACCAGCCAATGTCTTGGATAGGCCGGGTATGGAGGTGCAGGAGGTGCTTGCTGTTAGGGAGAGGGGATTTGGAAATCGGAAGTGGAAGGAATTCTTGGTTCATTGGCAGGGCCAGTCCATAGATGCAGCATCTGAGCTGAGAGTTTGTGGAAATACGAGGACAAGGTGTTGGAGTTCTTTGAGAAGGACTCCACCACACCCTTCTGAGTACTCAAGCTGAGTTGAGTACCTTCACGGCAGTGTCAAGGACAGTGTTGTCGGCGTCGAGGACGTCACCTAATTTAGAGTGGGGGAGGATGTAAGGGGTTATCAAAAGCCAAGGGTGATTCTGGGGTGGGGCTCAGGGAGCTCACCCATATCAAAGCAAAGCCAGGGTTGGAAGCGTGGAGCTCACCCGGGTCCGACGCAAAGATGATCCAGGGGTTGCATCTGAGTTGTATCGGGGGTTCTGGGCAGGGCCAGAGCTAGGTTCCGAATGATAGCCAAGGTGGGTGAACTATTGCACCGAGTTCTTGGAGGGACTAGTGCGGGTGCTGTCATACTGCTAAGGGGAAGTTGGGATCCTCTGTGCACAAGTATTGTGATGGTTCCTAAGGCTAAGTATGGGGAGTCCAACTCAACAGTGGATTCCTTAGCCAAAAGCGAAAAGGTGGAAATTGGGGAATCTAGCAGTTTTAGTGGCACATCCTATGGAGGTCTGGGATTCAGTCGAAAAACTATTATGGGGGAGTTCTAATACCAAATTTCACGAGGCCAAACTCCCGTGCAGCACCAAAACTCTTTTCTTCACTGGTCCATGGGACTCAAGTGCACCGAAGCGATCCAGACTATGCCTCCTTCCCTTAAACCCCCAAGCTCAAAACCTGCAAGCACCAACTCGCCAAAATATCCAATGCACAATGGAACTTAACTAGCAATGCGAATATGTACACAACACAATGTAAACCAATATATACACAAGAGGTAATGCCAACACTGAAGGTAGGGTAAAGATAGCTTTATTGATTGCAACGGCCCCTGGTTCGGTCTACATTCAATTGCAACAAGGTGTTGCTCACTACCCCGAGCTCTTCCCCAGAACTCAATACAATTCCCACCCCTAGGTTCGCACCAACTCTTCAAGCTCTGATCACAATAGATCTCGCCCTTGGCTATAGCTCTTCACGTCAATTCCAAACCCTATGATATCTGATCACTCCGAAACTGCTATAGCTTAGTACAACTAGAAGACCTCTCATGGCTCCCAGAAGACTTCCCCACACAAGACCCAGGTCCCCGCTTGGGAACTCCAAGTCCAACTCTGCAAAGCTCGTAGCCTCTGCTTCACTCGCACATAACATAGCACTACTCCTCAATGCACCATCCACACTCTCTCTACTCAATCACCTTCAAACGCATCGAGCTCAATGATCACCTTTTTGTGCCTCCTTGGGTTTCCCCACCATGACACTTCGCTTTGAGAATATGAAGACTTTATAGAACGCAAGGGGTGGAAAAGAGGTGTTGGATTTTGAATTTTTCACACAATTCACGGACATACTGATTCTTGAAGGGTGTCTCATTATCTGAGATGATGAATTGGGGAACACCGTATCGATAGATGAGGTAGTTCAGGATGAACTTGGATATCTGTTTTCTAGTGATGTAGGTCATGGGGATTGCCTCGACCCACTTTGTGAAATATTCGGTGGTGGTGATAATGAACTTATGGCCATTGGATGAGGTGGGTGAGATTTTACCTATGAGATTGAGCCCCCATTGGGAAAAGGGCCAAGGTGTAACAATAGGATGTAATTCTTGAGTTGGTGCATGAATGAGGTCTCCATGTTGTTGGCACTGTAGACACCTTCTGACAAACTCGTGTGCCTCTCTCTCTCCATTGTCGGCTAGTAGTACCTAGTTCTTAGCAACTTCTTAGCCAAGGTCATACCACTCGAATGTGAACCGCAAGTTCCATTTTGTACCTCAATCAAAGAAGTCAGGGCCTCCTAAGGTTTTAAGCAACGTAATAGGGTTACATTAATGCTTCTGCGGAAGAGAGTTTCCCTTAGGATGAAAAAACGTAAGGACCTTTTGACAAAGGTTCGCTTGATGTTTTGGGTAATGTCGGTTGGGAGGATTCCTAATCTTAGGTAGGTGTAAATGTCATGGTACCAAAGATCACTGGGACCAACGAGTTCACACGCATATTCTGATTCTAGTACCTCGAAATTGGGTATGAGAAGCTGTTCTACCAAGAATTTGTGTTTTGAGATGTTGCAAGGGATATCTAGCAAGGATCTGATCTTTGCCATTGCATAAACTACTCTGTTGTTTTCCCTCGGTATTTTCTAAAAGGTGATATTTGATAAATGATTCCTTGAGGCTCTCTAGCACCTTCTTGTATGGTGCAAGCTTATCATCTTTAGTTTGGTATTCACCGTTGACTTGGTTAATGATAAGTTGTGAATCTCCATAGACCTTTAATGCCATGATTCGCCACTGTGCCACAATTTTGAGACCTATGGTTAAAGCCTCATACTCTGCAATGTTGTTTGTACAGGGGAATGCCAACTTGTAAGATCTTGGTATGCAATCTCCTTGTGGGGTGATGAAGAACACACTGGCTCCTGATCCATGTTGCGTGTGGGAGCCATCAAAGCATAGTTTCCAGTGGTTGGTTGCACCGAGATTGAAAAGGGACTCATCTGGAAACTCTAATATGAGCGGGTTGTCTGCATATATTGGAGCCTCTGCTCGCTGATCTGCAATTACTTGTCCTTTGATCGCTTTTCGCTCTACATAATCAATATCATGCTTAGATAGTATCATAACCCATTTAGCCATTCTGCCTATAAGCATTGCTTTTGACAATAGATACTTGAGGGGGTCTATCTTGGCAATTAGCTTAATTTGATGTTCTAGCATGTAGTGTTTCAATTTATGGGCTGCAAACACCACTTCTAGACATGATTTTTCTATTGATGTGTAGTTGAGCTCATGCCCCACCATTGTTCTATTGATATAGTAAATGGCTCGCTCGATTCCCTTTTCATCATGTTGGGCTAAAAGGGCACCAAGGGCAACTGTCGTTGCTGAGATGTATAGAATCAATGGTTTCCCTACGATCAGTGGCATCAACATAGGTGGTGTAAGTAGGTATTCCTTGATCTTTTTGAATGCTTGTTCGTACTTTTCATCCCACCTGAATGCTACTCCCTTGTGGAGTAGGTGTGAATAGGCAATCTTCTTATCTACCAGTTGTGCTATGAATCTTCGCATGGACTGGAGTCTATCTTGTAATCCTCTGAGTTGCTTTAGTGTTCTTGGTGCTCCCATATCAAGGATTGCTTTTACCTTTGCGGGATCCACTTCTATCCCTCTCATTGAAACTATGTACCCCAGTAGCTTTCCTGATTGTACCCCAAAGACACATTTCTTTGGGTTGAGTCTAACCTTGTATTTTTCCAGCCTATCAAAAATTACACTTAAAGTCGCTATGTGATCTTGTCTCTTCCTTGATTTAGCCAATATGTCATCCACATAATATTTGACACTTTTGTGGATCATATCATGAAAGATTAGTGTCGTGGATCTTTGGTGTGTAGCTCTTGCATTCTTTAACCCGAATGGCATCACATTCCAGTAGTAGGTGCATCAAGGACATGTAAAGGTTGTCTTATGCTGGTCCTCTTTTGTGATCATTATCTTATTGTACCCCAAGAATCCATCCATTAGGGACAACATCTCATGTCCAGCCGTCATGTCCACTATCATGTTAATATTGGGTAGTGGAAAATCATCCTTAGGACATGCTTTGTTTAGATCTCTAAAATATGTGTAGATGCGGATGCCCCCTTTCAATTTTGAGATTGGTACAAGGTTGGATACCCACTCAGGATAGTCAATCGGGCGTATGAATCCAACATCCAAGAGCTTCTGTAACTCTACCTTGACTAGCAAGGCTATTTGCGGGTGCATTTTCCTTAACTTTTGTCTAACTGGTTTCCCTCCAGGGTGAATAGCCGAATGATGGACCACCACCTCAGGATCCAAACTTGGCATGTCAGCATATGTCCATGCAAATTTTACCTTCCTTTCTTTCAGAAATGCCGCTAGCATTTTTTGTTCCTCTGTTAGGAGAGACTCAACATAGAAAGTGATTTGCGGTTCTGTTTCCATTCCCAAGTTGACAGGGTTGCACTGTTCTGCCAGGATTGCTGACTTTTCTTGATGTAGAGAAGTAGTGGGAGATTGAATCCTTCATCTTTCAATGCCTTAGAGAGGTTTTCACCATTGTATGTGTCCTTTATTTTTACTATTTTATGGTTAGAGAGCGCCACAGTGTGGTTTTCACTCAATAACTCTGAGCTTATTCTCGATATTTTTCTTTTGTGACTGAAGGACTCAATTTTCTCCCCATAATATGCCCTGGTGTCTACTGTGATGTTGAATCCTACCTTGTGATCCCCACACAGAATTGCATCCCTTAGTCCCATGAATTCCAAGAGGGCCTCATCATTTTTGAATGAGTCAAGAAATGGTGGTCCTCTTTTGTCATGATCAATGAGTTGCGGGTGTACTGAGGTGATTTGGTGGATTTGTTGGTTTGACTCAGCTAGTGAGGTACTAATCATTAGCAGGGTGGAATCCTCAAAGAGCTTGGGAAGGCCTACTATAGTATCATCATCATCACTACTGGCACAAACATTAGTGACATCAAAGGTGAAGTTGTCAAGTGGGATACCTAGGCATACTGGTGGTCTAAGGGTAGTTGTTGATATTTGAGGAGAGGACCTGATTGCCCTACTGGGAGTACCTCTACCATGTACAGTTATACTCGGAGGAGTACAATTGAGGCCAAGGTTCCACATTCTTCTTTTTGCAATGATGGGCTCCAGGCATCCATCATTGTTCCTTCCAAGGCTTTCATTCCTATTATAGCCCATACGAAGCATCATTTGTAGCCCTCTATTGGTTTCCTCCATCGGTAAGGTGGGTGTAGGTTCTGCATCATGGTATATTGAGCTTGCAATATCTTCTTCGTCAACACTTTCTTGACTTAGATCTCCCCAATGGTGAAATCCAAAAGGGTCTTCCCTAAGGGTGTGGATGGGTGTTTCAGTTGATTGAGGTTACCCATGTGACCTGGGAGATTGTGGTAACTCTCCTACAACAAATGCGTTCCTTTTCATTCTATAATCACCACATACATTGTTCTGGTTCATGTTTTTGATGTCGGATATGTTAGGGATGGTGGGTGTCTCTGTCGTAGAAATGGAGGTGAGGTTAGCTAGGTTGATGTATGACATGGATGGGCCTTCATCATTTTTCGATACTTGGGGGATTTTATAAAACTTGGCCTCCAAGTTTTTGCAATAGGCGAAAGGTTCGGGATCCCCATATATAGTGACCTCCTCATTTTGATGTGAGAACTTGATACATTGGTGATATGTCAAGGCCACCACCTTCATTCCATAGATCCACATACGTCCAAGGAGGATGTTATATGGTAGGTCGAGGTCGAGGACCTGACAGGTGGTCTCCATAGTTGCTGATCCCAATTGAATGGGGATTTTGATAGTGCCTTGAGACACTCTTTCTTGATCATTATTCACCCTTATTGTGATGCTCTTATTTTTGTTAATGGAATCCTCTGGGAATCCCAATTTCTTTATAAGTTTGAGAGAGAAAATGTTAAGGCCTACACCTCCATCCACCAGGACTCTTTTAACTTTCTTTTTATGGACTAGCACTTGAAGGTGAAGTGTGCAGTTATGAGATGGCTACAGGGGAAATCTTGGTCAGAGAATGTAAGGATATTTGGGGTAATGATGTTACCAACCATAGCTTGAAACTACTCTATGTCAAGGGTGGCGGAGATGGTGGATGCATCTAATGCTTCATCAAGGATCTTCCTATGGGTGGTGGAAATTTTCAATAGTTCCATGATGGAGGTTTGGGCGGGGGTTCTCTTCAGATGGTCAATGACATTGTAGTCATAGGGGATGACTTTTGTATTAGAAATGGGGGTCTTAGTTGGTGACCTTTCTGCCACATCTGGTGACTCCATAGTTGTTGTTGGCTCCTTTGACATTTATGACTATGACCATTTCATCGACACATCCGACTATTTCTTCATACACTAGATTAGCACTAGCATATTTTTGCTTGCCTTTATTGTTTCCCTAATTATTTCCTTGATTGTGGTTTGGCACCAGATTCATGTATATTTTCAGATCTTGGTTTTCGGCTGGCTATTCGACATTAATGATCTTATCCTCGATGAGCTCTTGGATGATGTTCTTTAGCCTCATGCAATTTGTGGTAGTATGGCCCTTGACTTTGTGAAATTCACAAAGGAGGTTCTCATTACACAATGGCGGTTTGGTCATGGGTTCCACGTATTTCTCAGAGTTAGACTTTGATTAGGTTTTTCTGGACCAAATTCTTCATTTTGGACTTGATAGATTCCCCAAGAGTCGTGAACTTCTGCTTGGGGCGATATTTTCCTCAGGGAGGTGGTCCTCCTTGATTACCCAAGTTATTGATTTGATTGGTGGGAAGTGGTTGTTGTTGTGCTACCACTACATTGATTTGTGCATTGTTGCGATTATGATTTTGTGGTTGATGATGGATTTCAATGTTTTGCTTAGGGGCATTGATGACCACTTTAGCATCGACCACAATGTCGTTTATGATATTTTTGTTCCTCGATCATGTTCAAGGTTTATCATTATAGTTGTTGGATGGGTGGTTATCTTGTGGTGGAGTGAATGTTGATGTGCCTCCTCGCATAGTAAGGGCTCTTTCGATGTTGAGTGCCTTTGGGATCAGTTGATCATATGATGTGATGTATTGCATTTTCAATTAAAATGCCAAGTTTTCATCTAGATTGGATATGATGGTGCAAACTTGTTGTTCTTTTGGCATGGTCCACTTGCTCTGATTGGCCTTGGATTGCCACCTTTGCAAGAATGATGCAAATAGCTCTCCTTTTCTTTGTTTGAGTGTTGATAGTTCTTCCAAACTAACATCCACACCCATGTTGAAAGCATAATTCTTAAGGAAAGCTTCCACGATTTCCTCGAATGTTTTAATACCCATGGGTAGGCGAGAAAACCATTCCATGTCTGGACCAATCAGACTTTGGGGGAATAGTCGCATTAGATACATTTCATCATATGCAACCTCCATGCAATGCACCTAAAATTACCTGACGTGGTTTTCAGGGTTACCTGTTCCATTATACTTGTCAAATTTGGGGATCTCAAATCCCTTTGGGAATGGTACCATGGTGAGACTTTTGTTGAAAGGATAAGGGCACAAGTTGCCCGGTGTTCTTGTTGTTTTCCCTGCTTGAAAGTCCAACACTTGCTGTGAGAGTAGTTTGATTTGTGTTGCAACATCTTTGTTTGGATCGAGAGTTGGAATGAACATTTTTTGAGGTGTTTGAGGTGTTTGATTGGTGGGAGGAGTACTAGTGGGAGTTTTTTGCAAGTTTTGTTATGTGTTCAAGGCTTGCTGATATGCTTGCATTTGTGTCAACAACGCTTATTGTTGATCTTGCTGCTGTTGTTCCAACAACGCTTGTTGTTGGTCCATCTGTTGTTGTTCCCATAAATCCTATTGTTGGTCAAATTTTTGTTGTGCTAACAAAGCTTGTTGTTGGTCTAGCTGTTGTTGTGCCAACAAAGCTTATTGTTGGTTGAGTTGCTGTTGTGCCAACAAAGCTTGTTGTTTGGCTTGTTGTTGTGCCTGAAAGTCTTGCAGGGCTTGTTGGTATGCTTGCAAGTGGATTTCTTGCAGTTGCACTTGGTATTGTGCTTGCGCCTATTGTTGGGCTTGTGCTTGTGATTGCTCTTGAGCTTGAGCTTGTGCTTGCACTTGAACTTGAGCTTGTGCTTGTGCTTGAGCTTGAGCTTGTGCTTGCGCTTGAGCTTGAGCTTGTTGCTTTTGTTTGAGTAACCTTTTTTGGTTGGCCTTTTTAATGGTTTGGATTAGAGTGGTGAATGAATTTTCCACGTTAGCTTTTTGTGGGATTGGTGGTGGAATGGGAATGATGCCAACCGTTGTGACAGGTGAAAGGGTTATGGTGGTGGTTGGGATTTGGGTTGTTGGAGAGGTGGTTGAGATGCTCGGTCCTTGAGAAGGTATGCTTTGGGACATTTGAGGATCGATTGATTTATTTTTCATGGTGGTTTGAATGGTCGCGATTTGTTGTTGTGATGCTATGGGAAAAAAGAGAGAATTTGATGTGATGTTCACATTGCCTAGATCTGAGAAACTATCAATGATCAAGGGAGGAAAACCCAATCTGAGAGGTGATGTGGTTGTGAATGGAAATGGGGGAAGAGATGGTATGCTACCCTAGAAAGAAAAAGGATTAGCAACTCCGATTGTTCCAAACAAACCACCTTCTCCTTATGGTAGATAAGTTTGTATGTTTGATTGACATGCTGGTGTAGCATGGAATGAAGATGAACTGGAGGGATTATGAAAGGTGAGTGGGATGTATGGGTGTGATGGACTTACCAGGACAGAATTATCCGGTGTGGTGTTGACAACCACCTCTTTGTTGGTCACAAGGCGATGCTTTTGTAACTCTCGAAACATGGCACTCCCCTTGTTTACCTTTGGCAAGGTTGGTGTGATGGCCAAGGTGGTGTGAGGCATTTCTTGATTTAAATTTTACATTGGGGATGCATTTGTAAGAGGCATGTCTGTACTAGTGCTTGCGTCAAGGTCGAAAGGGAACTGGACCCCTCCATCAGCTAATGTGCTTAATTATTTGAACATGGCACTGAAAATTTTGTGGTTCTCAGGATTTTGAACCATTTTCATCATTTTAGTTTGTGTCATCCCTATGTCTTCATTTGTGATGTCCTCTTCACATCTCTCCTCTTGAGGATTTTGTGATGGCAAAGGAAAGTTACTTGGGGAATCGCTTGATCCTGCAAGGTTTATTTCAGAGGTTACCTGACTCATGTCCATGAGAGTTGATATTTTGCTGATATTTTCCATGTTCTTCTTGTATTGTGATCTTGTTTGGACCATAAAAAAATAGGGATCGTGTGATCCTAACCTTTCAAGCTTAAAAGAGAAGAACTAGGGAAGTCAAAAATCAAAGAGGGTGGTAATGATGATGGGATAAATGGGTGAAGTGAGTGAGTGAAACCTTTTGAAGAACTTTTGAAGGGTTATGCTAAACTGTTAGGACTTAGATTGATTGTGATGGTTTGACTAGATGTATTAAGTCAAACAAGATTGTAGTGAAGTTGTAGTCCCTAGGAAGTTGTGTTATCCTAGGGGAACTTGCACAAGAGAATGAATTGGCTAAGTGTGTTAAGCCAAGGTGATTATGAACTAGTAGACATCAGGAAGTTGTGTCATCCTAGAGGTAAATTCATCCAAGAGTTTTGACTATTTTGGCTAGGTGTGTTAAGCCAAGATAGGGTGATGTTGGTTTAGCCCTTTAAGTTTAGCATGAGTGATTTTTTCTAAAGTTCTCAAAAATTTTGTTGATGGGATGAGATTTGATTGATGGAGAGACAAATGAGGATGACTACTTTGATCTTGGACTTTGACCTAGACACGACTCCTTTTACAAAACCTCGGTGTTGAAGAACATGCTAGACTTCCTATGTGAGGAAAGCAAACCTTTCAAAAAGTTCAGGATTTTGTTGATAGTAGAATGCATATAAAGTTGGATTATTCCTTGAAGCCTTCTTATAGAAGTTGTATACTAGTCTTTCTCTGACTTCAAGGAGCATTTCAATATGTTGTTCATGGGATTTTAGACTTATCCTTTTAAACCTTGGTTTTGGGATCTTGATCTTTTGGGAAATTATTTGAAACAACACATATGAGGTTTAATTTGTCCTTTTATCTTGGCTTAATGAATTCTTTTTACCAAAGGCACTTGCTTGCTTATGTTTCACATTGTATGTCTAATGTCCCACTTTCTTTTTCATCCCACAAGGTCCATTATGTGGAAATCAAGGAAAATCGGGCAAAAGTCTCATATGTTTAACCTTATTGAAAACAAATGATGATAGAATCCAAGCACTTAGAAACCTCTAAGGATATGATCCCTAGGGAAAGCAAGAGTACTTAAATTTGTCAAAAGGTATTTGTTTCCTCCAAGGGGTTTGAAATTCAAAGTTATTTGTGTATGTTTGTTTTCAAATTTTTTGAAGACCAAGCAATGTATTCTTCACTTCCAAACACTTTTTACAACCCTAGGATGATGAGACAATATTTTGTTGGGTTCCCATTTGGATGAATCCAGCTGCACATATTTTGTGTGGATGGATAAATGCTTGACCACACTGGCTCTCCTCCATGACACACACTTCTCGGGTCAACTAAGCATTAGTACCCATGAATCTCCCATGGCATACTTTCCATCTCCACAACCAAACCACATGTATAATGTGGGGCGGCTTCAAAGGACATGACCTTTTGCACCAACAAAATAGATAAGGATTTGGCCTTTTCTAAACAAAGGGTTTTAATTCAGGCATTCCGTTCGTAGGGGACTATCGAGTATGGCAAGAGACCATTGCTGCCCTTCTCATTGGAATAATCCTCGCAATTCTTGAACTTTCCTCAAGAATCCACACTTATATACCGGTTGGAAGTCGCTTGGCTTTAGCGTGTTCCCAGTTGGGTCGTTCCTTGGGTGAGTACTTTTTCCCACAAGGTAGACCCTCTAAGATAAACAATAGTGAGCTAGCATATCCTGTTTTTTCAATCAACCTTTGTTGAAAAACAAAAGGAGAACCTTCGCAATATACCATGCTCACACTCACATATTTTGTTCAATTTTATATCCAAAAAATGAAATGTGGAGGCAATATTTTATGCAACTTAGTATCACCAAAAAGAATTTTGATTCTCAAGATCGCTGTGAAGCACATACGCCTTTTTAAATGACACTACTTTGCAACAAAAATTACAAGGCACAAAAAACACATGTTCATTTTAAATCCCTCAAAGCAATAATGAGTTCTTTTTAAGCACCAAAGGAAATGTGAGATTGCCTTGTTCAATTGTTAACCTTTAAAAAAAATCTAGTATGTTGTTCCTAAGGTTCCTTTTAGCCCTTTTGCAAGTTTTGAAAAGAAATTTGATTGTTGTTTTTAAACCCAAATGAATTTTAGTGTTTCTAAGGCAAATGACATTAACAAATTTCTCTTAAATGGGAATCTAAAATCCTTAAAGAGTGTTGAAGAACACTTTAGTGTTTAAAAACACTTTGTGCATAATGAACATGGTGCCATAATGAATCTCCTACTTTATTTGGAAAGGGAAATTTGCTTATTCTTTTTAAATCCAAAATAAATCTAGTGTTTATAAGGAAAATGACATTAACAAATTTCTCTCAAAAAGAAGAATTCAAAATCTGTCAAGAAGTGTTGATCAAAACTTTAGTGTTTAAAAACACTTTGGGTATGATCAGCATGATGTCATGATGAACTTATTCCTTTGCTCCAACCTACAAAATTATAGAAAACCAAAGATCAAAAAGACAACAAACAAGGTCAAGAATTAGAAAATCCAAAATTCAAAGAGCACATGCCAAATTTCAGACTTGACTATTTTCTGTGGTGTAGTTTGTAAAATTGGCATAGTTTGGACAAAAAGTGGCGCTATATAGCACCACACGTTTGACTGTGAGCGGCACTCTACAGGAACAAAGACAGAATATGTGGCGCAATATGGTTAAGCAACATTTCTTATGAAGCGGCTAGGTTTGCAATTTTAAAATTTTACAGGCGGGAAAGTAGAAGTGGCATGATTTGGAAAAACACGGTGCAATATGGCATCGCGGTGCCGAGAGCGGTGCGGTATAGTGTCGTGGAGATGAAAGTGGTGCGTTTAGAAATTTTAAAATTTTACAGGCAGGAAAGTAAAGCGGCACAGTTAAGAAATGTTACACGGTTTAGTATAGCACTGCGCCACTAAAAGCGGTGCAGTATGGAGCCGCACTTTTGAAAGTGGCATAATATAATGTCGTGGGATTGTTCTCCTGTGACCTGCAAAAAAATGCTAAAAAATGCAGAAATTTTAAAAAATGTGATTAAATTCTTTAGTTTTCCCTCCTTCTAGCCCCAAAATGCGAACCCCTAAACCTGCACATGCACAAGAGAAACAAACATGTCAAATTGTTAGCTCAATATGCAAACAAGCATGAGAGATTCCCCATGAAATCCATCTATTAAACTTAAAGTAGGAAATGATGAAGAATAAAACTTAAATAAATGAGTGTTAATCCTAATTAAGCAAATAGAATAGTGACCCCATGGGGGAATTGGTGCCAATTGAATGTTGAAATTGGCCCTTTCCCAACTCCTAAGTTGCAATTGTGAGTGATTGAGAAATGGTCAAATCTCCCAAAAAGATTTGAGCATAACCTTGCTACAATTTGTGAAAATGATGGATGGTTGAGTGATAATGGGAAAAATTATCTCTCAATGTGAAGAGAGTAACTTTGCATGCAATTATGGATGAGAAATGAGGAGAGAAGCCTCCACTTTATAGATTTGAATTTGGAAGAATGAGAAAGATTTGAGCAATGTGGGACTAACCTTCAATCCAATGGTTGGATGTCACATGTCATGATGTGAATGGTTGATGGTTGTGCACATTTTGGTCAAAGTGCCAATATATACATTTAGTTTGAATTTGAATTTGTGAAATGACTTGTTGAAGAGGGAAGGGAAATGAAATTAATGTCACTTGGCTCAAGGCCAAGGACATGTAAGAGGCCTTAAATGCCTTGTTGGAAGGACCAAGGTCACTTGGCCTTTTTGAATTCAAATGAGGGAATATTCCCTTTTGATGCCATGTGAGGGAAAATAGAGAATTAAATAAATCAAAGTAATTGATTTATTTTGCAAGTTGCATTCTCTAGAGGATTTTAGTGAGAGGGATTAACTTAATCAAAGTTTTGATTAATTTAATGAAGAATTAGATGATTTGACAATTTTGACTTAAATAGATGAATTAATTTAAATTAGAATTGAGAGGAAATGATTTATTAAATAAATGATTTGATTTATTTAACCAAGAAGGAATATGTTAGATTAAATCAAATAAGGTTTAATTTATTTAATTTAATAAGAGGTCTTTAGGGATTTTAATCAAATAAAATGATTTATTTAATTAAACAGAAAGCTAAGGTTAATTAAATTAAATTGATTAATTTAAACAAAGGAGGTGATATACCTAATCAGATGAATAATGATTCATTAGATTAAGAGACAAAATTATGATGAAATGTTGAGAGTATGATTTAGGAAGGAATGTTGTTAGTAATCAGGATCAAGTGTGCCAAAATGACATTTGTACATTTTCCATGTCTACAACATGTTTTAGTATAGTAGTTAATGTTGTTCCTTGGTTTTGAAGAATTCTATTGTGTTGATGCCCTTCCTTGTTCATGATTTTTGTTGTTTATTGATGATAAAATGCAGTGTAAAGCTAGTCTAAACATTTTATGAATGTTGCACTTAAATTCTCTCTTGTTCATACTTTGTTATGAATGAAAAGTTGGAAATCTGCAGACCTTAGAAGATTGCACAAGTTTCATGAGACTATAATTCGATTTGGTTAAGTGGAACTTTGTTTTGGGAAGGTTGTCCATTGTAGGGTCCTCCACTATCACCGTTCATTGCTAGTTTCAGGTCTAGGAACTTCTTGTCTTCCCTGCCCCTTTTTCATTTTTTTTAAATAATGACTTTGAACAAGGTTCATTGCACATTTTAAAGCCAAATTTGAAGTTGAAATAGGATTTTTAGTCTATTATTTGAACCTACAAAAATTATTTAGTAATTTCCTATCTTAAGAACTCCATTAAAAGGACCAATTCTTCTCTAACTTACGTAAGTTTTCCGTGTGATTACTATTAAGATCACATTAAAACAACTGATGCATTCAAATCATGTCATGACCTGACACCCGAGAGACCTTGGAGTGATTTTCAACAACTTGTTGTTGAAGATTACCTTTCAAGAGAGGTAGCACACTTGTGTGCTACTTGTGTTGAGAAGGTACAAAAACACCTATCAACAATGAGCAATTATCAAAAGTAAAGTTTCACAAAATAAGGAACAACCAAGTGATATGCAAGCATATCCAAAAATTCCACACAAGTAAAAGATAATATTTCAACACAACAATAAAAAAAAAAATTCCAACAAAAGAATAATGAGGTAGAAATCAGTATGCTTGTTATAAGCTTCCAACTGAATAATCCTCTCGTCAAGATCACACACAACTTCTAATAAGTACTACTCAATCACCTCTAATAGCTTCACTCTAATTCTCTCAACAAATAAAATACAAAGCAACAATACAACTCTCAATCTCACAAAATCTTAGCTTACTTGCACTAATTTTATAGCAGAATAACTCTCAAGAAATCAGAATGAAAAGTGATGCATTTGGAAGAATTCACACCTCTATTTATACTAATTTGTGAGCAACTGAAGGCTACAAACAAGTAAGTATTTTTTCCACCTTTCTTCCTCATGCAATGACTCACTCATAGGTTTGCAACACATGACAATTTCATGGCTGAGTCGACTTAGGATTTTAGACAACAAGATAAAAACAAGTTTCCTAATTTGAGTTACATTTCAAAATGATGCCAAGTTTGCATTTGACTAATTCAAAACACTTATTTGTAGGCTTAGTCGAATTCAAAGACTTTTTTTTCATTACAACCTCTACTAAATATGGCGCCACCTCTTATCTTTGGTGTAGCTTAGACATGGCCAGTAGAATTCATAACAGTAAATTAACTATATTTCCTATTGTTTGCACAAAAACACTATATGTACTTTCCTTCATACTTTGACTTAGTCTTCAAAGACTTATTCATTGGCACCTCATTTTTTAAAGTTGTGCCATAAACACTTTATGCGTTGGATATATTTCATGCACCATATGTTTAACATATGCGCTTTGTTTTAAAATGTTTATCAATAATATACAATGCTTATTAATGCACTTGGAAACTATATCAATTGCTTACTCATATATATATTATATATGTATATATACATATACGCACATCATAATTGAAGTATATATATATATGTATATATATTAATTTCATAAGTTTATCAAATACATTTTATTAACAAATGTATTTATTTTAAATATAAATACAAAGAATACTCTTACATATATGTATATATATTCAATTATTTATAAGTATATATATGTTACTTTGACTTACACATATATATTAATATATATATATATATACGTAATTCCATTTTAATATTTTTTATGTGACACTCATACATGCAATCCCATTGATCAACATATGTTCATATAATACACACACACACACATATATATATATGTGTGTGTGTGTGTGTGTGTCACTAGTCCAAATGGTATTCCCATGCATATGGGTAATCCATCCATGAGCATGCGTAGGTACATCTACCTATGTATACTGATGTATGTATTTACTCATATGTATGAGTTTACCAAAGACGCATACACATATACATATATATATACATTAAATGCATATATCTCATCGATACAAAAATAAACACACAAGGAAGGATTTCACTAATCATCAAGACTCATCGCATACCTCATTCCATACATTCATAAACAAGATTGCAAATCAACATAAACATGCACAACTAGATTGAAGATCACTTACCATATACCCAATTGGATTGACTGAACTAAGACCATCTATGGTGTTATTGTGTGAATGCTTAGTAAGATTGAATTAGAGGTTACTAGACCAAGTTCTTCTCTTGAGTGATACTCCCCCTCTCTTTCAAAGGTTTGAACCTGTCCCTGCATTTCAACTTAGTCCATCATAGCAATAGTTAGCTAAATCAATACATTCATATACTTCTCATATACATGTCATATTCACATTATACATTTCATATATTAAATCATAAAGTATTCAATTGAATCAAACATTCATTGAAAATATTCCATCAAAATTCACAAATAAACACATTCACATTTATTGAAGTAGTTCACCATACAAGGTAATAGTAAAATAGGTAATAACACATGGGGTGTAACATATTCCCCCCTCATGAATCATCATCCTCAATGATTTTAAGTATCAATATGACCACAGCATAAAGCACACATCAAAAAATCAAAAAAATAGAATCATTATTTTTTTTCAAGAATTTTCAAATTCTTGCAAGACTTGTGGAAACTTCAATTTCATTTCATCATAGTCTTCCCATGTGGTAGATTCTTTTGCATACTGATCCCACTATACCTTGTATTGTATAACCTCTTGATTACGTAAGTTAATCTTACATGTTCTAAGCACCTTGAGCGACTCAATTGTTACCACTCCTGGATCCTACACTTGTAAAGCATTCCAATCAATAACATGGTCATCACTTGGTATATACTTCTTGAGATATAAGACATGAAAGATGTTATGAATCCTAGCAAGAGCTAGTGCCAAGGAAATACTATACACAATAGGGATGAATTCCTCAAGAACCTCAAAAGGTCCAAAATAATGAAGAGTTAGTTTGCATGTCTTCCTAAACTTAATAGAACTTTGCGAGGTTTAACTCTCAACAAAACTCTATCCCCTACTACGTAATTCCTAGGCACCCCTTTAAAATCTGCATAATTTTTTTGCCTATCATTAGCTTCTACTAATCTTTTCTTAATGATTCCAACTTGTTCATCCATTTTTGATAACATCTTAGGCCCAAGGCTTATCATATCTTCCAACTTATCCCAACTGATAATAGTTTGACACTTCCTACCATATAATTCTTCAAATGGGGTCATATATCTCTCCCTCTATATCTCTCTCTCATCACACATACACACACTCCATATTTTTGCATCCCTTTCTCTATCTCTATATCTCTCACTCACACACACACATACAATCCTTCTTTCTCCATCCCTATCTCTATCTTTATCTCTCAATCTCTCATCCCTTTCTCTATCTCTCTCCCTCTCTCTTTGTTACTTGTCTCTATATCTCTATCTCTACCCCTCTCCCTTTCTCTTCCCATATATATCTCTCCCTTTATCTTCCTGTGTATCTATATCTTCCTCTTCTATGTCCCTTTATCACCCTTATTTATCTCTCCCTCTCTCCATCTCTATTTGTCTATAACTACCTCTCTTTGTTTATCCATCTCTCAAACTCTTACTCCCTCTCCACATCTCTCTATATCTCCAAGTTATATCTTTATCTCTCTATCACTATATCTCACCATCTATATATATATCCATATCTCCCTCTCCCCTTCCTTTATATCTCTATCTCCCTCTACCTCTTCTTTTATATATCTCTATCTCTTCATATTTATCTCTCTCTTCTTTTTTATTTATATATTTATATCTCTTCATCAATATCTCCCTATCTCTCTTTATCTTTATCTCTACCTCTAGTTCTATCTCTATCTCTCTATATACTTGTCTACCTCTTCCTCTCTTGATCTTTATTCATCTTTAAAACTCTATCTTTATCTTTACCTCTATCTTCCTCTCTCCCCCTCTATCTCTAAACATGTCTCCATCTCTCTCCCTCTCCATCTTCCTAGACCTATATATATATATCTTTACCTCTCTATCTCTATCTCCCAATATTTCTTCTTCCATCTCTCCCTCTATCTCTATATTGTTTTTTATCCATCTCTCTACCCCTATAGCTCTCCCTCTCTTTATGTATCACTTTATATGTCTATATTTATCTTCATATCTCTTCCCCTCTCATTATCTCCCTCTATATATATTCATCTATTCCATATTTGTCTATCTCACACTCCTCTATCTTTATATCTCCCTCTCCTTCATATCCATCTCCTTCTCCTTCTCCATCTCAATTTTTGTATCTATCTCCACCTCCCTCTACTTCATATCCATCTCTCTCTCTCTCTCTCTCTCTCTCACACACACACACACACACACACACTCACTCTCACTCTTCCCTCCTTTATCTCTCCCTATAACATGCCCATTGTTCTACACAGTAAAAAAAATCTATGTTTTACCCACAAGTGAATAGTTTATTCATCTAACCTTTAAGAGCAATAAAATATTTCTTTTCCTTTGAATAATAAATGTACATTTGAAACATATCTCAAACTTTCTTATTGCATACAAAATAATTCCTTTCATTAATTCAATTAATTATGATACAGTACAATTTTCATATGACATTTCATATTCACAATTCCCATAGAGATGGATACAAGTTACATACATAGCTTAAACAAGCTTACAAAAGATATAAAGTACAAATGGTCCAGGTAGTCCCCCTCAAATATTGGTTGCCAAATAATGAAGACAAGAATCACTCAAGGACTTTTTTGCCAACCTTGGACTTACTGTGGTCCCTCGCACATCTACCTTACTAATAAGATGGCCCTACCCTTCAATGAAGAGATTGGTTTGGTAACCTCATAACCTTAGCATTTTCTGAGCATGGTGTTGTGTCCTACATGTCTATAATTGACATACAATGGCTACCCATACATGTATGAATATCCCTTTTCTAGTATGTAAACCTATATTGTGCAGTGAACTGATAGTGTAAATAGTGGCCACTTTACACTACTTTGACCAAAGTATTCATCACCTAGAATTTAGATTGGACGTCACATGCTCACCCACCTTCCTAGCTTGATTTGGATTTTTGACCATTCAAAATCTATACCTATGTTACCCCCTTTCTCATGGATTAGAAAAATCCTAGGAATAACCCACTTAACATCTTATAAACAAAATGACTTTACTACCAAAGTGATTCTAGCAACTTCTTACTATTTTCTACATATGTTTAGTACAAACATCCTACATATAGCGATGACAACTACGCATAGTATAAATACGTTGCATTCATACAAACTCCCATATATAGGGTACATACAAATATAAATAGTAAAATAGGCTCTACAAATGCATAACCAAGAAACACACAATCATAAACAAACATCACAACACATTCAAAATCATTATTTTCCAACATAGTAATAAAACTAATAAACCTTTCCAACATAAAAAAAAAAGGTATAGAAACTAGCATGCATGTGTAATGCTTCAATTGATTAAACTCCTTCCTAGTTTGAATCCTCAAGATTTATTTATATTTCCTTCAAGATCCACTTGATTTCCCTCTTCTAACTTCTCACTAACTCTCACAATAATCACAAATACAAAATAGAAAAAAAACTCTCAAATCAAAATCTCTCCACTCACTAACTTATAAATCACAACAAAATAACATCAAAATAATCAGAATGATAAGTTTAGCAATTGGTAGAATGAGCATCTCTATTTATACTAAATTGTGAGCAACCGAAGGCTATAGACAAGTTAATATTTTTGCCACTTTTCTATCCTCATGCAATGACTCATTAAACTAACTCATAGGTTTTCAACACATAAAAGTCCTCTCCATTTCAATGGTTGAGTTGACTTGTTATGAGCGACAAAAAGAGTCATTTACTAAGTCAAATGAGCAAAAAGCTCACAAATAAGTTTCCTAAGTTGAATTTCTTCATATAATGCTGCCAAGTTTACTCTTGATTGGTTCTCAAAATATTTTAACCAAATGCATATTTTTCAAACTTCTTATGCATTTCATAATCTACTAGATTGATGCCACATTCTTGAGTTGGTGCCCCATATAATAGCATAGGTTTGACTTATTCATATGGCTTCAAATTGTATTAACTTCTCATAAAAATGTATACACATCAGCAATAAAACTCATACGTGTGCGTTTACTTTGGTTGACTCAGTCCTTTACCTACTTTATGTGTTGGTAGATATATATCTAAAGGCTACGCCAAGTATGATATATGCGCTTTATCATGTATGTGTTTCACTTTAGAAAAACACTATTTAATGCACTTAGCAATTATCACATATGCTTCCAAATTATATATTATATATATGTATATATATATCCATTAGAATATATATATATATATATCCATTGGAATATATATAAATATATATACATATATATCAATATATACTTATTTCATAAAGTTACTAATTACATTTAATTTTTGAACAATAAACATATGTATAAACATAAACATAATAATATTATGTATATATATATTATATGATTATATATAAATATGTATATTAATATATATGTAACTATATTAATCTATAAATATATGTTAATATATATAATATATGCATACACATAATACCATTGCAATATCTTTATACAAACTTTCATACTCATAACCGTTGATCGATATATACACAAAATATATACATATACATACATATGTATATCACCTTTAGTCCAATTGTCATTCCTATGCATATGGGTAATCCGTCCATGAGCATGTGTAGGTATGTCTACTAACATATACTCATGTATGTATTCACTCATATGTATTTAAGTCTACTATAGACATGTACATATATACATGTTTATAAATTTTATGCATATATCTCATCAGTACCACTTTAAGCACAAAAGGAAAGACTTTCACACGACATCGAGACTTAATCACATTCCAAAATCATAGCATTCACATGTAAACCAAAGATTAGTTACCTTTTCCCAAAACTAGCTTGACTCACTAAGACCAACTAGGGTTTGAGTGTGTGAATGCTCAGTTAGGCTCATTAAGGGTTACTAGACCAAGTTATTCTCCTGAGTGATACTTCCCTTCTCTTTTGGAGGTTTGAACCTATTCCTGCACTCAAATTGGCACATTATAACAATAGTTAGCCGATCACAACATAATCATATATGCATCATATATTCCATAGTTAGAATAATTATAAAATATCAAATTGCATCAATCAATCATTCATCATATTTTCATTCAAGACTCATAAAACATATTCATATAAAGATTCATAAAACACATTCATGTAAAGATTCATAAAACACATTGATTTATTCAAGAAATTTAACCAAACAAGGTAATAATAAATAGGTAATATTACTCAAGGTGTAACATATTCCCCCCCTTGTGAATCATCATCCCTGATGATTATTAAGTATCTACATGGACATAACATGAAACATAAAACACAAATCATCATTAAAGCATCACATTACAAAACATCATTGTTTTCAAGAGTTTTTAAAATCCATCAAGACTTGTGGAAATTTCTTCTTCATCTTAGCATAGTCTTCCCAAGTGGCAGAATCCTCTGCATATTGATCCTATTAGACCTTGCATTGCAAAATCTCTCTATTATGCAAGTGGATCTTACGTGTTCTGAGAACCTTGAGAGGCTTGATTATTACCACTCCTGGGTCTTGTACCTGTAAATCATTCCAATCATTAACATTTTTATCACCTAGTATATACTTCTTAAGATACGAGACATGAAAAACATCATGCATCTTGGAAAGAGTTGGTGGCAAAGCAATCCTATATGCAATAGGGTTGATCTCTTCAAGAACCTCAAAAGGACCTACATAGCGTGGGGCTATTTTGGATGAATTTCCAAACTTGATATAACTCTTATGAGGCTTGAACCTTAACAAAACCTTTTGTCCTAGCGAGAAATTTTTGGGTACCCGCTTGGCATCAACATAATTTTTTTTCCTATCATTAGCTTATGCTAACCTTTTCTTAATAAATCCAACTTGCTCCTCCATTTTGGATAGCATCTTTATCCCAAGTCTTATCCTATCTTATAGCTTATCCTAGCTTATAGGATTTTGACACTTCCTACCATATAATGCTTCGAATAAAGCTTCTTGATCGCAAAATGATAAGAGCTATTATATGTAAGCTCAACTAATGGTAGGTAATCTTCCCATTTGTATTTTTGATCTATGCAATACATCCTTAGTAGGCCCTCTAACACTTGGTTTACCCTTTTAGTTTTTCCATCCATTTATGGATGATACACAAAACTTATATTCAATTTCATTCCAAGTGTAGAAAATAAGGTTTACCAAAATCTAGATGTCACACGAGCATCCCTATCAGATATAATCTTCTTAGGAATCCCATGCAATCTAAATATCTCTTGAAAAAACTTTTGAGCTACTATAGGAGCTTCATCAATCATATTTCCTAGTATAAAGTGAGCTATTTTAGTGAGCTTTTCCACTACTACCAGAGTGGCATTGTGCTTATTTCTCAACATAGGTAGTCCTTGCACAAAGTCCATGCTAATGACTTTCCACTTACTCTCTGTAATTTCATTTGGATATAAAATACTTGCATGATGATGATGCTTTTCCTTCACTCTTTGGCACTCTAAGAAACTTACTACAAACCTTGCAACATCCCCTTTATAACCCTTCTAGAAATATAATGGATTTACATCAACTAACACTTTGGATACACCAGGATGTCCTAAATATGGTGCATTGTGAACTTCTTTCCATACCAAGTTCCTCAATTATCCAAAATTAGGTAAATAAATTCTCCCTTTAAAACTTAGTAATCCATTAGGTTCAAGGTGATATCCTTCATACCTTTGATCTTGAGGATTATCTAAGAGTGCTTGCTTGAATTATTCACAGAAATCATCTCCCTTGGATTCTTCTAACACTTGATTGATACCATCAAGGATATATGCCTCTTACGACTTAGAGAATCGACAACTCAATTCTCCTTCTCCTAGTGATATAACTGATGTTGAAATCATGGTCAGATATCAGTTCGAAACTTCTTATTTTCCTTGCATTAAGACTAGGTTGAGTAAACAAATACTTGATACCATGGTGATCGATCTTGAGTTCAAATGGTTTCCCCAAAAGATAGTGTCTCCACATCTATAATGCATGAATAATTTCCACTAACTCTAAATTATGTGAAGCATAATTTTTTTCATAGGGCTTTAGCTTCCTTGATTCATAAGCTATGACTTGCCCCTCTGCATGAATACTCCACCCAATCCTTCCCCTAATGCATCAGTGATAACAATAAAGTTACCATATGAATCTAGTACCTTTTGTATACACCTAAAATTGGTCTAGAGAATTCGATTAATTAAATACAATTTAATTATCCTAAATTCCTCTACTATTGAATAAATAGAAATATTTATTTATATAGTTCACATTTAAATCCTTCTATTATCTCATATTAACTAAATAAACAAAATTAAATACTTTGTTTAATTTAATTATCAATTTCCCTATTTTATTCCATCACATCAAATCTTAAATTAATTAAATAAAGATCAAACACTTTATTAATTAATTACCATATTCTTCCATTTTAATTTAATAAACAAATTCCATATTTTGTTCTATTAAATTATTTATCCCTCTTTTGCTAATTTAAATAAAGGCATAAAGAATATTCCTCTATATTTCCTCAAAATTGAATTAGATATCCTATGTCTAATTTATGTCAAAATTAATTCATTGAAACTTCATGAGAAGTTTTGGAGACAAATTGGAATTTCATCCCTCAATTCTCTTCCATCAATATTTCATCTTCTCTTGCCTGGTGTTTTCATGGGTAGAGACAATCCCCAAAATCTTCTCAATCTCCTCCATCTCTCACCATTCAATCCTCCAGGTTGAATCTAAGCCTCTCTTTGCTATCCCTATGCATTTCTACTACCAAGAAATCTATAAATATAGCCTCATTCAACAAAGAAAATAATCCAAATTATCTAACTTAGGAAATCTTACTCTGCGGGAATTCAAGCATCAAGCACTTCAAGCATCCAACATTCTAGAATCATAATCATGGCTGACTCCTATAGCTTCATCCATCAATTTTTATGTCAATCAATGTCATATTAACTTATTTTTTCATTTAGTATTATCATATAGCTTCACATCATTGCATCAACATCATTTTTTTCTTGTGAACCCCTAAACCTACAAATGCACAATAGCAACAAAACACATTAGTAGTTAGTTAAAATGCATGCAAACAAGTATGAGAGATTCCCCATGAAATCCACCTATTTAAACTACTATTAGGAAATGAAGAACAAAAAATCAAACAATCATAAAAGAAAATCCTTATTTAGCCAATAGCTTGATGATCCCATGGGGGAATTGGTGCCAATGGAGTGTTGCAATTGGCCCTTTCCCAATTCCTAGGTTACAATGAAGGTGATCTAGAAATGGTCAGATCTCCCAAGAGATTTGAGCGTAACCTTGGTGCAAATGTTGAAAATGAGATGAGTGCTTGGATGAAATGAGAAAAATTAGTTCTCAATTGAAGAGAGTAATTTTGCTTGAAGATTGTGGATGAGAAATGAGGAGAGAAGTCTACAATTTATAGAATTCAATTTGGAAGAGGTGAGTAATATTGAGCAATGTGGGAAAAAAGATAATCCAATGGCATTGTGCCACTTGTCCACATGTGATTGGATGAGGAATGAGCACATTTTTGGCCAATGTGCATGATAAATGCATAAATTTGAATTTTTAAATATTGAAATAACAAGGTGAATGAGAAGTCAAATGGAGTTATGACCACTTGGTTCAATGCAAAGGACATGTAAGATGTCTTAAATGCCTTGTTGGAAGGACCAAGTCCACTTGGCCTTTTTGAATTCAAATGAGGGAATATTCCCTTATGATGCTTTGTGAGGGAAAATAGAGAATTAAATAAATCAAAATAATTGATTTATTGTGCAAGTTGCATTCTCTAGAGAAATTTAATGAAAGGGATTAAGTTAATTATGGTTTTGATTAAATTAATGAAGAATTAGGTGATGTGACAATCTAGACTTAGATTTATGGATTGATTTAAGTCAAGAATTGAGAGGAAATGATTTATTAAATAAATAATTTGATTTATTTAATCAGGAAGAAACATGTTAGATTAAATCAAATAAGGTTTTAATTTATTTAATTTAATAAGAGGACTTTAGAAAATTTAATCAAATAAAATGATTTATTTAATTAAACAGATATGTAAGGTTAATTAAATTAAATTGATTAATTTAATCAGAGGATGTGGTAGACTTGATCCAATAAATAATGATTTATTAAATTAAGAGATAGAGTGTGATGAAATGCTGAGAATATGTTTTAGGAGGAAATGTTGTTAGTAATCGGGATTAGGTTTGCCAAAATGAACTTGTACATTTTTCATGTCTACATTTTGCCCCTCTTTGAAGAAATGTACTTGTTGTATTGATTCAAAGAATAAACTGCTGTGATCAAAGGTTCAGGATTTTGTCAATTTTTTTCAGATGCCCCAATGCTGCCCCAGCGGAAGGATATTGCTGGATATTGCCCCCTTGAGAGATCGGTTGAAAATTTTGATTTTTTTTGGATGATCTCGCGAAAAAGATGACAAGGTGTCCGACAGGCCAGAAATGCCCTAGAATGCCAGCAAAATATATTAAAATGCCAAAAGAGATGCAGAATGACTCTCGATTGGATGAAAACGAGATCGGGGAATGAAAACCCTTGCCGAAAGGTCAAATTAGGTCAAAAAACCCTAATTTTTAGGCTTAAATAGACCTCGAGGGGTCACTTTCAATGCATTTGCAATTTTAGCCTTTAGGAAATTTCACTCTTTGAGCTCTAAGTCTTGGTTGAAATGGCGCGATGACAACTTCCTAGGCACGTGTCAGAGAGAGTATGAGTGCACCAGCGGCCAGTCGGCATAGGACCCGTGGTATGTACCTTTATCCAACTTTTATTTTTCTTATTTTACGTGCATTAAATAGGTTCGAGGTGTCATACAAGTTGCACGGCGCTATATGGCACCACTGAAAATGTTTTATCGGTGTCATGTGGTCCTGTATGGCACTGAATATGCGAAGTACACCGCGTGCTCCAGTTTGGACATTAGGGTTTTGCCGGTCAATGTCCACCGCAAGTGCATATTCCACCACATGGCGCTGTTAAGAAAACTAGGGTTTGCCATATACTAGACCGCATATGCGAATAGCCCACAGGGGCCATTTTGAAACTATGAGAAATGCAAACCTTACTGCTGCGATGCAGTTTGGGATTTTCCAAACTGCACCGCACCCGCAAACAGTGTCGTATTTGTTATTTTGAGTGCAAAAACGAGTGCAAGATGCAAAAAGATTTATTTTTTCTGACACGATGGCTTCGCTTGTGCAGGAGGAGCTTGATGTACTTTACTCACAAGAGCATAGATGGCTGGTACTTAGTAGATTATAGGATATGCATGAGTTGGTTCATGAGTATCTTGGTGCCCTTGGTCTTTGGTATGTTGCGTATGTCCCTCCTGTTCGGGCACACTTAGGCATGATGACAGCCTTGGCCGAGCGATGGCATAGCGAACCTCATCCTTTCATCTTCCTATTGATGAGGCTACTATTACCCTCGAGGATGTATGGCACATCTTTTGATTACCTATTCATGGAGCCCGAGTTATCTATGATCCGGACATTGGCTGAGATGCTTGCTATGGGGTTATGGAGCTTGATGAGATTGAGTTTGCTGATGGTCTGATTGATTTAGAGAGATATCACTGTAGCATGCCTGCTTATAGATTGATTATTGCTGCCATCATCTCAAGCCTTGTGGTACTTGATTTGCAAGGCCGATATTTTATTCTAAAATGGGGATTGGCATGGGATCAGATGGTTCACCACAGGGTGTGCTCTGCTTGGGGATTGATATTATTGGCATCTCTCTACAGGGATCTTCATGAGTTCGCCTTCCTGGGCAGTAGGTCGCTTGGGGCCGAAGTCACCCTACTACACATCTGGGCATGGGAGAGGATCCCAATGGTTCGTCCAGATGTTACACCAGTTCTCCTTGAGATAGATGATCCTCTCATTTGGCAGTATGGTGGGGCAGAGATTCA
Organism: Sequoiadendron giganteum; assembly: GCA_007115665.2. Taxonomy (NCBI): domain Eukaryota; kingdom Viridiplantae; phylum Streptophyta; class Pinopsida; order Cupressales; family Cupressaceae; genus Sequoiadendron; species Sequoiadendron giganteum. The sequence goes on along the minus strand of CM021107.1, from coordinate 155,181,659 downwards.
TTTTACCCATACTAGCACAAGTGGCCTTGCGCACTGGCGACAAGTTATCGATGAGATGAGAGAGTTCGTCTGGAGACCCTAGATGGGCATTGGCCCATGGTTTGATGATTTCAATCAACTATTTTATGCCAGATAGGATAGATGGATGCAGGTTCAAGAGCACACCATGATTGAGAGGTATCTTCTTGGTAGGGTTGCCCGACAGTTTGGGGAGGTACAAGACATACACGATGACCAGTATGAGGCCATTTTTGCTCACACTACCAGAGAGATAGCATGGGGTCAGCCCATCCCGACAACTGAGGTAGTATCCTCATTCAAGCAGTTGGTGGCCCGACCGTGACCATATGATCAGGGGCTGATAGATGTGGGGGTCACTCCAATTTATAGGGCATGGTTCAGGCCTCCACTTAGATTATCAATTCCGGGCGCAGCTTCCCCATGACACAGACTTAGGGGCTGGAGAGCTAGCCGAGGACGGGGCGGAGGAGGAGGTGGGCCACCTCCTCATCAGACACCCCCCAGGGTTCCAGTATAGTAGTCACCTCCCCAAGTAGGAGATCAAGATGGTCAGTCGAGGGCAGGTCCTCAGCAGCAGCCAACAGCATAGCCAACAACACAGCCAGCGAGTTAGCTAGATCCCCGAGATGTATTGATTCACTAGGTGTAGGGCCAGGTACAAGTTTTAGCAGCAGATTAGGATGAGGCACAACAACTGGTTGTTGTTGTTACTGCTGACAGGGACTAGGCATGATCTGAGAGGGATCGGGAGATTGGTCGATGTCAACAGCTAGAGAGTACAACTTCCACCTCCCGAGGCCGATCAAATGACATTCGGGAGTATAGGGATGCCATCAGAGAGGTCGAGTACTATCACTAGCACTATTGATAGGTAGTGCCATCAGTAGACAGAGTGCCAGATTTCTCTCAACAGACAGGGAGGTGGCCGATAGAGGCTCATGGTGAGAGACAGGATGGGGAGGGAAGCAGCCAGTAGGGCCAGCCCTTTTGATCATATGACAGTTTTTTCCATTTTTGATATACGGGCTACAATATTTTGGCCTTATTGTACCCTATATTCGGTGTACGCCTGATTCGATTTGTATCATAACATTATTTTTTGATGATATATGAGATGATTCGCCCTTTATGATATGTATGGTGGACATGTATGATATGCAAATGTATGATGTTATGAGATGTTTCTATGCTTATGTGATGCAATGTATGTAATGGATGCATTTCTTTTTGTATATTTTTTAATGATGATTCTATAGATGAAATGTATGTTAATGATGGTGTAATGATATGCAAATGGGAATGGATGCAAATGATTATGTATGATGCAACACTTTTCTTAAGATGTTTTTAGAATAACAACTTTATATTATTCCTTGTGACTTAAGATAATGATATGATGCAATGTGCTTTTGATGCTGACAATCTAGTGGATGCAAGATGTACACATGGGTGATGTTTTGATCACTGTTATGATACCTTGTTAGTGTGGAAAGACGATAGAAGAATTGTAGAATTTATGAGTTAGTTAGGATGGTGATGGTGACTTGCATTGCTAGGAATTGGGATTTTCAAAGGGGTCAATTGTGTTATGTTTGATTAAACACATAGGTATGATGCATCAAGGTATAAAGGACCAAGATGGCGTTGTACCTAGTGTGATGGAGTTTGACTTGACAATTAGATAGGAGTATTCTTGTTCGCACTTAACATACATACTTCATTTAGGATGTAGTTCAAACATTCTAAACATCTCGAACCAAAACACAGAAAAGCAAGCTTTCCTATGTGGTCAACAAGATATCTAAAACATCCTCCCTCCAAACCAAACAAAATATATATGACTAAGTTATTTTACAAGGGTATCCTATAAGCATAACAGATAAAAAGATAATGATCATTGCCCCATTCCTTTCTCTCTAAACCTGTTTTGTTTAGGCATCATTAAGAGGTCCTTGGAATGAGTGCAAAATAAGATAAGTCAATAAAAGATTAAGTAAAGCAACTAAACAAGCTAATGTTCTTCATACCGCTAGCCAAGACTGACTACTGTGAGGGGTACCTGATGCTTATGTCCATCGCAAGAAAGCTTCATCCTAGGACATGTTGTGATCAGGGTTTTGTTGGGACTGATTGGGTGATAAGCTATTGATACTCTAATTTGACCAACTTGTTTGCTTACTAGCTTTAGACCTTCACAACTTTTGACGATTAGAGCGTTTACTTTGGAACCTGCTAAACTTGCTTCTGAATGATGCATCATAGGGTGATGGCGATGATTGACTTTATTGTGAGTGATGACAATCACGTGTGAAAGCGAGATGAAATGGATGCACCATTTTCGATTTTCAAATATTTTGAGGCTGTTTTTGGTATTTTCACATTTTTCAATGTTTTTGGTATTTTTAAGATTTATGACGAATAGAATAACTTAAAGACCTATCCTAGGGGTCTTGGGAGTTGATCCATAGATTATCCTTTCCTACGTTATACACGCAAAGAACACATAGTTCGACTGATGACAACGGATTGCCCTTTTATTGCTTAAAGGACTGACCTAAGATGCAGACTAGATGGGCAAACGGATTGCCAATGTGACAGATGCCTAAAGGACTGACCTAAATGTCTTGGGGGATGATCAAAGATCATCCCTGCCTACTTTCAAGCTTAGAGATGATGTAGTTCAACAAGTTGAAATACTGACAAGACTCAATGATGAACTTTTGAAGATTTTTTGATATTTCGAGATGTTTTCGGATTTTTGAGTGACCTTTGAGAAGATCATGAGAATATACACGAATCTAATCCAATGCATGTGAGAACATGCCCCCAGTGTGGTGCGATAAACTACTTTGATAAAGGCAGGACAAAATGACCTTAGGAATATGCCAAGTAGTACTATGGTGGAATCGGCTCAGGCTATGGCATGGTTGCGAGCAAATGGGTGGGTGGATGAGTCACGCAAATCCTGGTGGATAGAGACTGCTTTATTTACACTTGATGCCTATTTTCTAGGTTTTCACCAAGGTACTTGTCCAAAGTGCCACCGAAGTGGTTTTCACTAGAGGACAATTTTTTTTTTCTTTACTGTTTTTAATCCCTTTTCTAATTTTTTTGGATTTTTGATTTTTTTGATTTTTTTGTTGTCACCAAGATGCCTGTTTGCCAGGTTTTCATCAAGGTAACCATTTTTTCAGGACTTTTTTTGATTTTTTTTGTATTTTCTTTTTCTGTACCTTGCATTATTCTTAGGTATAATTTTTTTTGAGATGAGAGCTATTCATGGGTTCTTGTAGAGGTTTCCTTCTGGTGTCGACAGCTGGTATGCTCCTGATGTGTAATTTGTGGTGATGATGAAGGGTCCCATCCAATTAGGCTCAAACTTTCCTTTTGTATCTAGATTCGGCACATTCCTTTGATTCTCTTTTAGCACGAGGTCACCAACTTGAAAGGTGTGCTGCTTGATCTTCTTGTTGTAGCTCTGTTTCAATCGATTCTAGTAGACCTGTAGATGATTTAGGGCATCCATGCACCGTTCATCTAGTAACTCCATCTCATTCAGTCTTGTAACCCAGTATTCCTCATTTGTGATGAAGTTTTGCAAAGATATTCTCAAGGATGGGAGCTTGATCTCAATTGGGATGATGGCTTCTGATTTGTAGACCAGGGAGAATGGAGTGGCACCTGTTGGCATGTGGATGCTAGTGCGGTAGGCCCATAGGGTGGAATTTATCTATAGATGCTAGTCACGACCAGAGTCATTGACTGTTTTCTTGAGGATTTTCAGAATGGTTTTATTTGTATCTTCTACTTGGCCATTGCCTTGTGGATAGTATGGAGTGGAAAAGCAATGTTTGATTTTGAAATTTTCACATAAATCATGGACATCCTGATTCTTGAAGGGTGTCCCATTATCAGAGATAATGGATTGGGGTACACCATATCAAAAAATGAGGTAGTTCAGGATGAACTTCGATATTTTCTTTCCAGTGACGTAGGTCATGGGAATTGCTTCGACCCACTTTGTGAAATATTTGGTGGCGGTGATGATGAACTTATGACCATTGGATGAGGTGGGTGAGATTTTTCCAATAAGATCAAGCCCCCACTGGGAAAAGGGCCAAGGTGTAACAATGGGATGTAGCTCTTGAGCTAGTGTGTGAATGAGATCTCCATGTTGTTGGCACTATAGACACCTTTTGACAAAGTTATGTGCCTCTCTTTCCATTGTCGGCCAATAGTATTCGGTTCCCAGCAATTTCTTAGCCAAGGTCATACCACTCGAATGCGAACCACAAGTGCCTTTGTGTACCTCCATTATAGTAGTCAAGGCTTCCTCAAGTTTTAAGCAATGTAACAATGTTCTGTCAATATTTCTACGGAAGAGGGTTTCTCCTAGGATGACAAATCGTAAGGACCATTTGACGAAGGTTCGCTTTAGGTTCGGTGTAATGTCAGCTGGGAGGATTCCTAATCTCAAATAGGGGTAGATGTCATGGTACCATAGATCATCAGGACCAATGAGTTTACATGCATATTCTGATTCTAGTACCTCGAACGTGGGTACGAGAAGCTGCTCTACCAAGAATTCATGTTTCAAGATGTTGCGAGGGATATCTAGCAAGGATCCAATTGTTGCCATTGTGACCGCTGGTCTATTGTTTGCCCTCGGTATTTGCTCAAAGGTGATGTTGATGAATGATTCCTTGAGGCTTTCTACTACCTTTTTGTATGGTGCAAACTTATCATCTTTAGTTTGATATTTATTGTTGACTTGGTTAATGATAAGTTGTGAGTCTCCATAAACCTTTAATGCCATGATTCGCCACTGTGTTGCAATTTTGAGACCTATGGTTAGAGCCTCGTACTCTACAATGTTGTTCATACAGGGGAATGACAAATTATAAGACCTCAGTATGAAATCTCCTTGCGGGGTAATGAAGAACACACCAGCTCCTGATCCATGTTGTGTGTGAGAGCCATCAAAGTACAATTTCCAGTGGTTGGATGCACCGAGATTAAAAAGGGACTCATCTGGAAATTCTATATATGAGTGGGTTGTCTGTATACAGGGGAGCTTCTACTAGCTAGTCCACAATAACTTGTCCTTTGATTTCCTTTTGCTCGACATACTCAATATCATGTTCAGATAGTATCATTACCCATTTAGCCATTCTACTTGTAAGCATTGCTTTTGACAATAGATATTTTAGTGGGTCTATTTTGGCAATTAGCTTAATTTGATGAGCTAGCATGTAGTGTCTGAATTTATGGGCTGCAAACACCACTGCTAGGCAAGCTTTTTCTATGGATGTGTAATTGAGTTCATGCCCTACCATTGTTCTGCTGATATAGTAAATTGCCTACTTGGTTCCTTTTTCATCATGTTGGGCTAGAAGAGCACCAAGGGTGACTATCATTGCTGAGATGTATAGAATCAATGGTTTCCCTACGATTGGTGGCATCAACACATGTGGTGCAAGTAGATATTCTTTGATTTTGTTGAATGCTTGTTCGCACTTATCATCCCACCTGAATGCGACTCCCTTGTGGAGAAGATGTGAATAGGCTATTTGCTTATCTGCTAGTTGTGCTATGAATCTCCAGATGGACTGGAGTCTACCTTGTAATCCTCTGAGTTTTTTTAATATTCTTGGTGCCTCCATATCAAGGATTTCTTTTACTTTTGTAGGATCCACCTCTATCCCCCTCATTGAAACTATGTATCCCAACAACTTTCTTGATTGTACCCCAAATACACACTTCTTTGGATTGAGTCTAACCTTGTATTGTTCTAGTCTATCAAAGATTGCACTCAATGTCGCTATGTGATCTTGCCTTTTCTTTGATTTAGCCAATATGTTATCAACATAATCTTTGACAGTTTTGTGGATCATGTCATGGAAGATCAGTGTCATGGCTCTTTGGTATGTAGCTCCTGCATTCTTTAGCCCAAATGGCATTACATTCTAGTAGTAGGTGCCCCAAGGACATGTAAAGGTTGTCTTATGTTGGTCTTCCTTTGCTATCATTATCTGATTGTATCCCAAGAAGCCATCCATCAGTGATAGCATCTCATGTCTGGTTGTCATATCCACTATCATGTCAATGTTGGGTAGTGGAAAATCATCCTTAGGACATGCTTTGTTTAGATCTCTAAAGTCCGTGCGGATGCGGATGCCCCCATTTGGTTTTGAGACTGGAAAAATATTAGGTACCCACTTTGGATAGACAATTGGTCGTATGAAGCCGATATCTAAGAGTTTATGTAATTCCAACTTCATGAGCAGAGCTATCTGTGGGTGAATTTTTCTTAACTTTTGTCTGACTGGTTTCGCTCCGAGATGAATGGCCAAATGATGAACTACTACTTCAGAATCCAAACTTGGCATGTCGGCATAAGTCCATGCAAATTTTACCTTTCTTTCTTTTAAGAATGCTGCCAACAGTTCTTGTTCTTCAGTTTGAAGTGTTTGAGCGTAGAATGTGATTAACGGCTTTGTTTATGTTCCCAAGTTGACAGGGTTGCACTGCTCTGCCAGGACTGCTGACCTTTCTTGATGTAGAGCTGTAGGAGGGAGATTGAATCCTTCATCCTCCGGTGCCTCAGAGAGGTTTTCACCATTGGATGTGTCCTTTATTTTTACTGTTTTGTCGTTAGAGAGTGCCATAGTGTGATTTATACTCAATAACTCCGAGCTTATTCTCGCTATTTTCCTTTTGTGACTAAAGGACTCAATCGTCTCTCCATAGTATGCTTGTGTTTTCAATGTGATATTAAATCCAGCCTTATGATCCCCACATGGGACTATATCCCTTAGTCCCATGAATTCCAAGAGCACCTCATCATTTTCAAATGAGTTGAGAATTGGTGGTCCTCGTTGATCGTGATCGATGAGTTGCAGGTGTACTAAGGTGATTTGGTGGGTTCGTTGGTTTGACTCAGTTGTGGAGGCACTAATCATTAATAGGGTGGAATCCTCAAAGAGCCTAGGGAGACCTGCTATGGTATCATCATTGTCACTACTAGCACAAACATCGGTGATGTCAAAAGTGAAGTTGTCAAGTGGGATACCTAGGCACACAGGTGGTCTAGGAGTGGTTGTTGTTACCTGAGGAGAGGACCTGATTGCCCTTCTGGGAGTACCTCTGCCACGTACAGTCATACTCGAAGGATTATACCCAAGGCCAAGGTTTTGTATTCTTCTTTCTATAATGATGGGCTCCAATCATCCATCACTGTTTCTTCCAAGGCTTTTGTTCATATTATAGCCCATACGAAACATCATTTGTAACCCTCTGTTAGTTTCCTCCATGGGCAGGGTGGGAGTGGGTCTTTCATCTTGGTATAGTGTGTTTGAAATGTCCTCCTCATCCACATTCTCTTGACTAAGGTCCCCCCAATGACGAAATCCAGAGGGTTCTGCCCTAACAGTGTGGACAGGTGTTTGAACTAGTTGGGGTTGTCCATGTGACCTAGGAGATTGTGGTAACTCTCCTACAACAAATGCATTTGTTTTCATTTTGTAATCATCACATCCATTTTCCTGGATCATGTTTTTGATTTCGGATATGTCAGGGATGGCGGGTGTCTCTGTCGCAGAAGTGGAAGCAAGATTGGCTGGGTCTATGTATGAAGTAGATGGTCCCTCATCATTTTTGGGTACTTGGGGGATCTATAAAAATTGGCTTCCAAGTTTTTACAGTAGGAAAAAGGTTCAGAATCCCCATATATAGTGACCTCCTCATTTTGATGTGAGAACTTGATGCATTGGTGATAAGTCGAGGCCACTGCCTTCATTCCATGTATCCACGGGCGTCCTAGGAGGATGTTGTATGGTAGGTTGAGGTCGAGGATCTGACTGGTGGTTTCCATAGTAGTTGGCCCAACTTGGATGGGGATTTTGATAGTGCCCTGAGACACTCTTTCTTGGTCATCATATGCCCTTATTTTATGCTTTTGTTCTTATTGATGGAATCTTTGGTGAATCCCAATTTCTTTATGAGCTTTAGAGAACAAATGTTAAGGCCTGCAACTCCATCCACTAGGACTTGTTTGACTTTCTTTTTATGGACTAGTACTTGGAGGTGGAGTGTGCAGTTATGAGATGGCTGCGGAGGGAAATCTTGGTCCGAAAATGTAATGAGATTTGGGGTAACGATGTTACCACCATAGCCTGGAATTTTTTTGTGTCAAGGGTGGTAGAGACGGTGGACGTAGCTAGTGCTTCATCAAGGATCTTCCTATGGGCGGTGGAGATTTTCAATAGTTCCATGATGGAGATTTGGGTAGGAGTTCTCTTTAGCTAGTCGATGACATTGTAATCATAGGGAATGGCCTTTGTATTAGAAATGGGGGTCTTAGCTAGTGCCCCGGTAATGGTAACTTTTCCGCCATGTGTGGTGACTCCACAGTCGTTGTTGGCTCCCTTGACATTTATGATTGTGACCATTTCATTGACACACTTGGCTATCTCCTCATACACTAGATTAGCACTAGCATACTTTTTCTTGCCCTTATTGTTCCCCTGATTATTTCCTTGATTGTTCCCTTGGTTGTGGGTTGGCATCGGGTTCATGTATATTTTCAAGTCTTGGTTTCTGGCAGGCTGCTCGATATTGATAATTTTATCCTCAATGAGGTCTTGCATGATGTTTTTGAGTCTCATGCAATTGGCAGTGGTATGTCCTTTTACTTTGTGAAAGTCACAAAGGAGGTTCTCATTATACCATGATGACTTGGTCATGGGTTTCGTGTATTGCTCTTAATTAGAGACTTTAATTAGATTCTCTTTGACCAACTTCTTCATTATGGACTCAATCGATTCACCAAGAGCTGTGAATTTTCGCTTGGGAGGATACTTGCTGCGGGGAGGTGGTCCTCCTTGATTACCCAAGTTGTTTATTTGATTGGTGGGAGTTGGTTGTTGTTGTGCTACTACCACATTAGTTTGCACATTGTTGTGATTATGATTTTGTGGTTGATGATGGGTTTGGGTATTTTTCTTAGGGGCACTAATCACCACTTTAGCATCGACCACCTCGTCATTTGTGATATTTTTATTCCTCGACCAAGTTTGAGGTTTATCATTGTAGTTGTTAGACGAGCGGTTATCTTGCGGTGGCGTGAATGTTGGTGCACCTCCTTGCATAGTAAGGGCTCTTTCGATGTTGAGCGCCTTTGGGATTAGTTGGTCATATGATGTGATGCACTACATTTTCAAGTAGAGCACCAAGTTTTCATCTAGATTGGCTATGATGGTGCAAACTTGTTGTTTTTCTGGCATGGTCCACTTGCTCTGGTTGGCCTTGGATCGCCATCTTTGCAAGAAAGATTTGAATAGCTCCCCTTTTCTTTGTTTGAGTGCAGATAGTTCTTCCAAACTAACATCTACACCCATATTGAAAGCATAATTCTTAAGGAAGGCTTCCACGATTTACTCGAATGTTTTAATGCTCGTGGGTAGGCAAGAAAACCATTCCATGGCTGGACCAGTCAGACTACGAGGGAAGATTCACATTAGATACATGTCATCATATGCGACTTCCATGCAATGCACCTGAAATTCCCTGACATGGTTTTTAGGGTTACCCATTCCATTGTACTTGTCAAATTTGGGGATCTCGAATCCCTTTGGGAATGGTATCATGGTGAGATTTTTGTCGAAAGGGTAAGGGCATAAGTTTCCTGGTGTTCTCATGGTTTTTCTTGCTTGTAAGTCCAACACTTGCTACGAAATTAGTTTGATTTGTGTTGCAACATCTTTGTTTGGGTCAGGAGGTGGAATGAAGGAGTTGTGAGGTATTTGAAGTGTTTGATGGGTGGGAAGAGTACTAGTGGGCATTTGCTGCAAGCTCTGCTGCGTGCTCAAAGCCTATTGGTATGCTTGTATTTGTGTCAACAATGCTTATTGTTGATCTTGTTGTTGTTGTTCCAATAATGCTTGTTGTTGGTCCATCTGTTGTTGTTCCCATGAAGCCTGTTGTTGATTGATCTATTGTTGGTCTAGTTGCTATTGCACCAACAAAGCTTGTTGTTAGTCGAGCTATTGTTGTGCCAACAAAGCTTGTTTTTTAGCTTGTTGTTGTGCTTGAAATTCTTGCAGGGCTTATTAGTATGCTTGCAGATGGATCGTTTGCAATTGTGCATGGTATTGGGCTTGTGCCTATTTTTGGGCTTGTGCTTGTGCTTGGGCTTGTGCTTGGGCTTGTGCTTGAGCTTGAGCTTGGGCTTGTGCTTGGGCTTGAGCTTGGGCTTGCACTTGGGCTTGCTGCTTTTGCTGGAGTACTTTTTGTTGGTTGGCCTTTTGAAGGGTTTGGATAAGAGTGGTGAATGAGTTTATCAGATTGGCTTTTGGTGGGATTGGGGGTGGAATAGGAATCATACCGACCATTGTGATGGGTGAAGGGATCATGGTGATGATTGGGATTTGGGTTGTTGGGGGGGTGGTTGAGATTTTTGGTCCTTGAGATGGTATGCTTTGGGATATTTGAGGACCAATTGATGTAGTGGCTTGAATGGTTGCCACTTGTTGTTGTGATGATGTGGGCAAGAAGAGGGAATTCGGTGTGATGTTTAGATTGCTTGGTTCTGAGAAACCCTCGATGTTGAGAGGATAAAAACCCAATCCAAGAGGTGATGTGTTTGTGAATGGAAATGGGGGAAGAGATGGGATGTTAATTTTGAAAAAAGGATTAGCAACATCAGTTGTTCCAAACAAGCCCCCTTCTCCTGGTGGTAGAGAAGTTTGTATGTTTGATTGACAGGTTGGTGTTGCATGGAATGAAGATGAGCCAGCGTGGTTATGGAATGTGAGTGGGATGTATGGGTGGGATGGATTTTCTGGGATAGAAGTACTTGGCATGGTGGTGATGACTGCCTCTTTGTTAGCCACAAGGCGATGCCTTTGCAATTCTTGAAACATGGCACTCCCCTTGTTCACATTCGGTGAGGTTGGTGTGATGGCTGATGTGTGTGAGGTATTTCTTGATTGATATTTGACATTGGGGATGGATTTGTAAGAGGCACCTCTATACTAGTGCTTGCATCAAGGTTAGAAGGGAACTGGACCCCCCTTCTGCTAGCGTATTCAAGTACTTGAACATGGCACTGACAATTTTGTGGTTCTCTCGATTTTGAACCATTTTTATCATTTCAGATTGCATCATCCCCATGTTTGTTTTCATGATGTCCTCTTGATGACTCTCTTCTTGAGGATTTTGTGATGATAAAGGAGAATTACTTGGGGGATTACTTGATCCTGCTAGGTTTATTTTGGAGGTTAACTGACTCATGTCCATAGAAGTTGATATTTCACTGATATTCTCCATGTTCTTCTTGTATTGAGATCTTGTTTAGACCATAAAAATAGGGATTGTTCGATCCTAACCTTTTAGGCCCAAAAGAGGAGAACTAGGGAAGTTAAACGATCAAATATGGTGGTAATGGTGATGGGATAAACGGATGGAATGAATGAATGAAACCTTTTGGAGAAATTTTGATGGTATATGCTAAACTTGCAAGGGATTTAGATTGATTGTGATAATTTGACTAGATGTGTTAAGTCAAATAGGATTGCAGTGAAGTTATATTCCCTAGGATGTTGCGTTATCCTAGGGGAACTTGCACAAGTGGATGAATTGGCTAAGTGTGTTAAGCCAATGTAATTGTGAACTAATAGACCTTAGGAAGTTGTTTTATCCCAAAGGTAAATTCATCCAAAGGTTTGATTATTTTGGCTAGGTGTGTTAAGCCAAGATAGGGTGATGTTGGTTTAGCCCTTTAAGTTTAGCATGAGAAATTTTTCTAGAGTTCACAAAAGGTTTGTTGATGAAATGAGATTTGATTGATGGAGGAATGAATGAGGATGACAACTTTGATCTTGAACCTTAACCTAGACATGAATCTCTCTCTACAAAACCTCGGTATTGAAGAACATGCTAGACTTCCTATGGGAGAAAAGCAAACCTTTCAAAAATTTTGGGATTTTGTTGACAATAAAATGCATACAACGTTAAATTATTCCTTGAGGATTTTTTGCAGAAGTTGTATACAAGTCTTTCTCTTACTTCAAGGAGCATATCAAGGCATTGCTCTTAGGTTTTTAGACTAATTTTCTTGAACTTTGGTTTTGGGATTTTGATCTTATGGGAAATCATTGGAAACAACACACATGAAGTTCAATTTGGCTCTTTATCTTCGTTTAATGAATTTATTTTTATCAAAGACACTTGCCTGCTTAGGTTTCAAACTATATATCTAGTCTCCCACTTTCTTTCTCATCCCATAAGGTCTATTGTGTGGAAATCGAGGAAAATAGTTTTGAAGACAAAAGACGATATAATTCAAGCACTTAGAAACCTCTAGGGATAGAATCCCTAGGGAAAACAAGAGTGCTTTAAATTTGTCAAAGGTATTTGTCCTCCAAAAGGGGTTTGAAATTTGAAGGTCTTGTGAATGTTTGTTTTCAAATGACCAAGCAATGTGTTCTTTTCTTCCAATCACTTTTATAATCTTAGGATGATGAGGCAATATCTTGTTGGGTTCCCACTTGGATGAATCTAGCTACGCATATCTTGTGTGAATGGCTAAATGATTGACCACACTGGCTCCCCTCAATGACACACACTTCTCAGGTCAACCAACCATTAGTATCCATGAATCTCCCATGGCATACTTTCCATTTCCACAACAAAACTGCATGTATAACGTGGGGCGGCTTCAAAGGACATGACATTTTGCAGCAACAAGATAGACAAGGTTTTGGCATTTTTCTAAACAAAGGGTTCTAATGCGGGCATTCCATTCATGGGGGATTATCCAACATCGGTGAGAGTCCATTGTTGTCCATCTCATCAGAATAATCCTCGTGATATTTGAACTTTCGTCAAGAATCCACACTTATATACCGATTGGAAGTCGCTTTGCTTTAGGGTGTTCCCAGTTGGGTCATTCCCTTGGGTTAGTAATTTTTCCCACAAGGCAGGTCCTCTAAGATAAACAATAGCAAATGAACATATTCGTAATTCGATCAACCTTTGTTTAAAAACAAAAGAAGAACACTCGCATGTTTTGTTCATTTGTTAAGTGCCCAAATTGAAATGTGGAGGCAATATTTTTAACAACCTAATATCACAAAAATATTTTTGATTCTCAAGATCGCAATGAAGTGCGAGAGAAGTGTATACACATTTTAAATGATATTAACTTGTGAAAAGGATTGCAAAACATTGAAAACACTTGTTCATTTTAGACCTCAAAGCAATGGTGAATTCTTTTTAAGCACGAAATGAAATGTTGGATTGCCTTGTTCAATTTTTACCCTTTAAACAAAATCTAGCATGTTTGTCTAAGGTTCTTTTTAGCCCCTTGGAAACTTTTGAAAAGAAATTAAAAAAATTGATTTTTTTATTTTAGAACCCAATGGAAATTTAGTGTCCTAAGATCAATGAACTTATCAAACTCTTTAAAGAGTGTTGCAAAAAACTTTAGTGTTTAAAAACACTTTGTACAAAATGAGCATGAGCATGATGTCATAAAAAAAAAATTGTTTTGTTCTTTTTAAATCCAAAGTGAATTTAGTGTTCCTAAGGCCAAGGATTTTTAACAAATTTATCAAAGAGTGTTGAAGAACACTTTAGTGTTTAAAAACACTTTGGATTTGGTGAACATGAGGCCATAATGAACTTCTTCCTTTGCTCCAATCTGCAAAATGATAGAAAACAAAGAGCAAAAAAAGATCAGCAAACAAGTGATAAGTTAAAAGGTCCAAAAATCAAAAAGCACATGTCAAAATTTAAAACCAGACTATTCGCTGTGGCAGAGTTAGCAGGTCCAATGCAGTTCACGGGTATGGCGTAGTTTGATAAACAAGCAGTGCTATATAGCATCGCACGGTTGACTGTGTGCGATGCTCTGCAGAAATAGAGACTGCGGGTGCGGTGCAATCCAGTAGGCGGTGAAGTTTGCAAATGGTAACGTCTGGGAAAATTTGAAATTTAAAAGTAGGAAATGATTGTGGTTCAATATAATTTCATGGATTTCAAGAGGTGCGGTGCAATACAGCGCCGCATCTGAGTAGGCGATGCAATACAGGACCGCGTGAACTACCCACGGTGCAGTTTCTTGTTTATAGCCAAAAAATGTTAAAACCACGAAATTTTTCACAAAAACGTGATGAAATTCTTGATGTTGCCCTCCTTCTAGCGCCAAAATGTGAACCCCTAAACCTGCAAATGCACAATAGCAACAAAACACATTAGTAGTTAGTTAAAATGTATGCAAACAAGTATGAGAGATTCCCCATGAAATCCACCTATTTAAACTACTATTAGGAAATAAAGAACAAAAACTCAAACAATCATAAAAGAAAATAATAATTTAGCCAATAGATTGATGATCCCATGGGGGAATTTGTGCCAATGGAGTGTTGCAATTGGCCCTTTCCCAATTCCTAAATTACAATGAAGGTGATCTAGAAATGTTCAAATCTCCCAAGAGATTTGAGCATAACCTTGGTGCAAATGTGAAAATGAGATGAGTGCTTGGATGAAATGAGAAAAATTAGTTCTCAATTGAAGAGTAACTTTGCATGAAGATTGTGGATGAGAAATGAGGAGAGAAGTCTCCAATTTATAGAATTCAATTTGGAAGAGGTGATTAATATTGAGCAATGTGGGACAAAAGACAATCCAATTGCATTGTGCCACTTGTCCACATGTGATTGGATGAGGAATGAGCACATTTTTGGCCAATGTGCATGATAAATGCATAAATTTAAATTTTTAAATATTGAAATGACAAGGTGGATGAGAAGTCAAATGGAGTTATGACCACTTGGCTCAATGCAAAGGACATGTAAGATGTCTTAAATGCCTTGTTGGAAGGACCAAGTCCACTTGGCCTTTTTGAATTCAAATGAGGGAATATTCCCTTATGATGCTTTGTGAGGGAAAATAGAGAATTAAATAAATCAAAATAATTGATTTATTGTGCAAATTGCATTCTCTAGAGAAATTTAATGAAAGGTATTAAGTTAATCATGGTTTTGATTAAATTAATGAAGAATTAGGTGATGTGACAATCTAGACTTAGATTTATGGATTGATTTAAGTCAAGAATTGAGAGGAAATGATTTATTAAATAAATAATTTGATTTATTTAATCAGGAAGAAACATGTTAGATTAAATCAAATAAGGTTTTAATTTATTTAATTTAATAAGAGGACTTTAGAGAATTTAATCAAATAAAATGATTTATTTAATTAAATAGATATGTAAGGTTAATTAAATTAAATTGATTAATTTAATCAGAGGAGGTGGTAGACTTGATCCAATAAATAATGATTTATTAAATTAAGAGATAGAGTGTGATGACATGCTGAGAATATGTTTTAGGAGGAAATGTTGTTAGTAATCGGGATTAGGTGTGCCAAAATGAACTTGTACATTTCCCATGTCTATAGTTCTTTAGCTTGTCATTTTAACAGTTATAATGTTATTTAAATTTGAGAGCAAAATAGTTTATTAAATATTTAAAGATAGGAAACAATGAGATGCTTTGAGTAGATTATTTGCTTAAATCTTTGATACAGTGTTTCATTAAGAAGTGTATTTCCTTTTGTTTACTTATTCACACTTACACCTTCAATATTAGAGTTGTGGTCAACTTTTCTTTGAGTAGAATAAATTTTGCTTGGCATTTCTCTGTCTACTCAAACTTCTTACCTTTCCTTTGTAAAGAAGTGATGGGAAAATCTATTATTGAAAAAATTAAAATAAACTTATGGTAATACCCAGCCAATCCCTTAAAACTTCTAACTTTGAGCCCATTCTTGGGCACCAACCACTCAAGCACTACTTTTATCTTTGCAGGATCAACTACAATTCCATCAGTCAAAATTACATGACCTAAATATTGTACCTCTTCTTGGAAGAAGGTACACTTTGAGATTTTCACATACAACTTATGTTCTCTCAATCATTGAAACACAATCTCCAGATGCTTATGATGTTCATCTTCATTTTTGAAGTATATTAAGATGTCGTCTAATAAAACCAACACAAACCTATCCAAGCAATCCCTAAATACATTTTTTTTTAGGTTCATGAATGTTTTTGGTGCATTCATGAGTCCAAAAGGTAGGACCATGAACTCGTAATGGTTATATCTAGTCCTGAAATCTATCTTGAAAATATCTTCGTCCTTGATTCTCAATTGATGATATCTAGAATGTAGATCAATCTTTGAAAACACTATCACTCCTCACATCTGATCAAAGAGATCATCAATACATGACAATAAATACTTATACTTCTTTGTTAAGAAAATGATATTCAATACATAAGCGCATTATACCATCTTTATTCTTTACAAATATCACTGGCACTCCCTAGGGTGAAAAATTGGGTCTTATTAGTCCTTTAGAGAACAATTATTCTAATTGTGCCTTCAAATCCATCAATTATGTTATGATCATCCTATATGGTAATTTTGATATAGGTTCCAACCCAAGAACTATGTCAATGGAGACATCAAACTCTCTCTTGGGAGGCAATCTAGGAAGTTCATTTGGAAATATATCCATAATTTTTTTTTAGGATAGGATATTTCTCCATATCTAATTTCCCTATTTCCACCACTTCTTCTTCGACTACTTGAGAATCTTGAGATTCACAATACATAACATCATCCTACAGGATGAATTCCTTGTATTCCTCAAGTTTCTCCATTTTTAATGTGAAGATTTGACAACCTTTCTTTTTCATCTTATGCATTTGCACAACTGAAATCTATTGGAATTTCACTTCTCTAGGTGTCCCTTGTAAAGACACTTGGTTACCTAGACCATCTAAGTATTCTACAGTTTTAGCATGTAAATCCACTTTAGCTCTATGCTTCCATAGCCAATTCATTCCTAGGATGACATCATAAGAACCTAAGGGAGATATGTACAAATTCACCTTCGTAGAGAAACTTGGAAGTTCAACCCTTGCTTCAAATAGATATTGACTCACCACAACTCTAATTTGGTTTTCATACTCAACAACCCAAGATTTTTCCATAAAACTAGCCTTTCTAGATATTTGAATTGCTATTTTAGGAGAAATATTTTTTTTTGTGGCACCAATATCTATTAAAATTGAGATAGGAATTCCACATGTACTTGAGACTTCTACCAAATTAATTTTGTACTTTGCTTGCCAGTTGTCTACTACAACATGTATCCTTTGCTAGAATGTAGCTTATTGTGGAGGAAGAGGATTCCCATGTGGTTGAGATTTCGTTGACCTGTTAGAAAACCGACTAGCAAAGTGATCTCCCCCAAATGTATAACATCCTTTCACTAGTCCCCTCCTCGTAGGTCTTCTAGAGTTACTAAAATTTCCACCAAAATTGTTGCTGAAGTTGTTGTTGCTTCTTCTTTGTTCTCTTCTTGGTTCATTCCAATTTTGTTGAGGTCTCTTGTCCCCTTGCTTCTAAGAAATTTTCCCTTCATTAGGCCTCCTTGGAGCTTTATTAGCTTGCACCAAGTTAAACTTCTCTATTCCTTTCTTGGTAGATTGAAATATACTTTAGCTTTTGTTCTTGCTTAATAGCTTTTTCATACACCAAGTCCATGGTTGTAGGACCGTGCACATCTACTTCACCACCTATTTGGGCATTAAGATCCATATTAAACTTCTTTATTTAGAATCACTCATCCTTTTGGTACATGGGTATGTACCTCAAGAGGCGAGTGAAATTTTCCCAATATTCATTTACTAAAAAATCTCCTTGCTTTAGATTTTGTAAATCAATGAGCTTTTGATCATAGAAGAGTTGTGATAACCACCATTTCTAGAAAATATCTACAAATTCCCTCCATGTTAGCCTCAAGGAATTGAGCCCTAGCTCCATTTTCTTATTCATCCACCAGTTGGATGCTTCACCTATCAACTGGAAAGATCCCCATACAAAATTTTTGTCTTCGAAGTAATTTCTAATCTCAAAGTATCTTTCTATATTTGTAATCCATGCTTCCACTACATCCCTAGTAGCACTACCCTCAAAATTTGGAGGGGTGATCTTCTTCATGTCATGGGATAGCTCATTGGCCAAGTGTTTCCTTTTATTCCCATTTTCTTTGACTGACTCCTCATCCTCTTTTTCAATAGAATGGGTGTTATCACAAGAATTCCCCCCTTCTTCATTGTTAGGAACCTCCTCATCATTATTTGGGACTTATTGTTCCACTCTTTCTTTACCCCTTACTTATTGTTCAAGGTTTCCTATCCTTGTTATTTTTTTATCCATTATAGAGAAGAAGCAGTCCAACTTAGCTTCAACATTCTCAATACCTTGTCCTACTTCTTGACTTCCCCTAATGTTATTTTGTGTCCTAACCAATTTTCGCAAGAAAATTTATACCTGGCGGTTTCATTTAATTAGATCTAAGAAACTTAATGACGGGTATGGTTATTAGTATATTTTTGTTGCTTTTCATATACTTTTAAGACACACTACCTATATTTTTAAAGTATCTTTTAGATAATACTTCCAAAATATGTTATCCTTTCATACATACCTTGCAACGTTGAACCCATTTTATGGAAATGGAATATGGTGGAAATATTCATAGAATTGCATAATTTAAATCTGGATATATATGTGTATGAATGAAATGTTGTGATTTAATTATGGTGGTTATTTGCACATGTATGTATACAGATTAATCTCTTTGCAGTTCAACATGTGGTAACAAGGAAGGAGTATTTGTAGCAATCATTGAAGTAGCAGAACATGGGATTAATGAAGTTCAATCCATTCAAAGTGTAGGAAGTTGTGGAGCTTAGCGTGGTCATTATGGAAGGAATAAATGTTGGAAAATATTTGTCTTCAATGTTGGATGTTTTCCTATGTGTTTCACATGCAAGTTGTCCTTATTTGAATAGGTCTCTTTTTCCTTTTTTAGTTAGATGAATAAGTCAATCATTATTCCATCTCCTCTTATGTAGGAATGGGATTTATGATTACAGTTAGTTAGTTAGTTGGTAGTTCGAATAAAACTCTCCTTGTTTTGTATAAACTCAAGGGATGAGTTCATAGTTCAGTTAGTTGATTTTGTTACAAGTTACTAGTAGTTTTTAGTTCTCCAGTTTTCTAGTTATTCCAAGACATGTTGTTACAATGATATTATGGAATAAAATCTGCAAGAAGGATTCTATCTAATATCTGGTATTATGCAATGAATGGAGTTGTATGATTTATGGATGCATGAGAATCTAAGTTTGATCTAGTTTTTAGTTAAGTGAGGCAGTCTTTTGAGTTGCCACTCAGGTATTGTTCTTCACTTTAATTATCTATTTTTTCATTTATGCATTTTCAGTAATTCTATTTTCATTATTTTACATGCAGTACAAGTAGAATGGCTTATGATTAGTTAAATTTGTAGTTGTTCATGAACAAAGATAAATCATAGTTCTTCAAATATTAGGAATAGTTATTTTTTCATTTTAAGTAGTTTTAGATTATTTTGCACTCGCAGATCTTTAGAATTTACCTACAACTTATGTTGTAGGTACTTGTATCCATTAGGTTATCTAGCCATTTTCAAGTTGTAGGTACTTGTATCCATTAGGTTATCTAGCCATTTTCATGTTTTTTGTAATTTTTTCAAATTCCAGCAAGGTAGAATAATTTGAATAAGTTTGTGTAGAGTAACTTAGGTTAACACAAGCTCGTGAAGACACATATAGTGGAGTACCATAATAAGTCTACACTCCTTGGTTGATAATTTAATGTAGGCTTGCAATGTCAAGAGGACCATTTGGCTTGGCATACCCCTAAATTGTGTAAAATTTACCAAGTCCATAACACATTATTTTGCCTCTACATTTTTGGCACCATTGTTGGGGATGGTGCTATCTTCATAGGCTTGTTTTTACAAGTTTTCATAGTTCAAAATTTTATAGTTAAAATTTATATTTTGCATTAGGGTGGATAGATTTCATATTCAAAAACTTGGAGTTATACTAACATTGTGTAGGTTCATTTCCATACAAAGACAAATCTACCATATGTAGAGGCATAGAGATAACCAAGGAAGATTCATCCCTTCTAACACTCAAGATAAAGAAGATACTGGTGATTTTGTTGATTATACCACAGATATTATTGAAAGAGTTAACACTACCTTTCCATATTCATCATCTTTAACATCATCAACATCTTCCACAGATATTGAAGGGACCTTTCAAACAATGGGAGATGCAACAATAGATCCACCAGAGCATGGTACTTTTGAGTTCCATATTGCTGACCAAGCTAAAGCTATTGTGCAAACAAACATTCCACCATCAACATTACCAATGGTTTATGGCTTGGTAACTGAAGACCCAGATACCTTTTTCTTTGAGTTTGATGTTGTGATTATACTTTTGATGCCCATCGACTCAAGCTCTTTCTATCTACTTTTAAGGATGTTGCCCTTTGATGGTTTATGGGGCTTGGCAGGGATGTTTTTCCAGATTGGGACATGATGAAGACAAAGTTATTGGAGAAGTACAAGGACTATTGTAGAGGATTAGACTAGAGAAGATATGATATTTTCTCAATGTCTCAAAAAGAGGATGAGCCATTGGAAGATTATATAGAAAGATTTCAATTTTCTTTGAAGAAGAACCCACAACATAAACTATCATAGGAATCCCTTAAATTGGTATTTTTAAGGGGGATTAATGAAGAATGTATGGATGCTCTCAACTTTATTGGGGGAGGAGACATTTCTACAGGTCTATTTGAAGACATCTGTAAAGTCCATCGAAATTAGTCAAGGACCCTTTCAAGAAAGCCAAGAGGGGAGATATTATCCATCACAAGCAAGTCCTCTAATGGGGTCTCCAAAGTTGAAATTAGTAATTTATTATCCAAAACAAAGCAGGATATAATCAGTCATCTAGAAAAATAGTTGGAAACCCTCCATATCAAGAAGAAGCGGAAAGAAGCAAAATCTATGCTCACTGAGTACTTTCCTAACTCTAGGCAAAGGAAAGCTAGTTGTAAGAGCAAATGAGTGGCCAGTATCCAACAAGAAAAGATTGAGAAACCAAAATTTTAGGAAATGGAAGGAGATGATGGAAAAAAATTCTACATAGCATAAAGGAGGCCTTTGTAGTAGACACAAGGTATTCCACCAGACCCTATTGCTTTTAATTCATATTTCCCTTTGGGGAATCAAACATTTTTTGCTTGGAACACCCAACCCTGGAAAACAAATCAGAACCAGTGATAGAGCCCTCAACAGTGGCCACAATCCCAACCAAATTTGAACCATCAACCAAACCCATGACCATAAAAAAACTTGTAGGGTTCCAACTACAATCCACAATGGCCAACCTAACAAAATCAATGGCACCCTCAATGGATGTAAGGTTAGCCATGGAAAAAAAATATGAATTACCAACAACCTATGCTACCTCCTCCTCCATGTCAACCTCAAGTTGTAATTCCCTCATAAAATCCCTAGTCTCAGCCACTTAGACCATCACAGATACCCACCCAACTTGCACCAAATCCTAACAGTAAGCCTATTCAACAGGATTACACTAATGAAGTTGTTCAATACCCCACTTATGGGGTAGAGGTGAGTAACCTTCATCTTAGATTAGGGAATAAGCTTCCAGGACCTCCATCTCCCAATATTACAGAATTAGATGATGAAGAACCTATAAATGAGGCCTCAGATAACCCATCTCTAGAATCTTAGTCCAATCTAGGGCTCCGAATTACATCACATCTGAAGCCTCCATTCCTTGAATGTTTGTATATCTAGCAACAACACACTTAGGCTAAAACAGATCTAAGCCAGTTAAAGGATGTCAACATTAAAATCCCTTTGATCCAAGCTATCAAAGATATTCCCATTGATATTAAGATTGTTAGGGATCTTTGCATTAAAACTCGAGGAAGGAAAAGAAAGGACCCATAAACAGTCCATGTTTTAGGTAACCTTACTGATATAATGTTGGGAAACATAACTGATCCCAAATATATAGATCCTGGTAGTCTAGTTGTGGACGTTAAAATCAATGGGACCCTTATTAAGAATACTTTGATAGAACTGGGTGCTGCAATTAATGTGATCACTAAGGAAACCATGCAACTAATACAGTTAGCCAAACTTAGGCCTACTCAGACAATTTTATAATTAGCTAGTAGGTCTACAGTTAAGCTTGATGGATTTATTGAGGACCTTGTCATTGCATTAGATTCTTGGGATTTCCCTACTAACTTTATAGTACTTCAACCCAAACTTAATCTATTTGGTTATCCACTAGTCTTAAGTCGACCTTGGTTAGCCACAATTGATGCATTCATAGGCTATAGGTTAGGAAAAATGATCATATCCAAGAACCTGGTACTCTATCCACTAGCTCACTCACATCAAGACCTTGAGCAGGCCATTTGGCCACATCTAGATGATGAGGAAAACTACTCATTGTAGACCTTAATGACCATTGAACATTGCCCTCTACTAGATATTCAAGATGAGGATAATTTGATAACTCATATCATCCAAAATGACTGTGGAAGGCATCCACAACAGTAGGGTTGTCTATCATGTTTGCATGATCCTTTGGAAATCATAATACCTACTAGTTAAACACAAGAGGTATCACAAATAATACATCTTTGTTTCCCTAGAAATGCTTGCCAATAATACCCAACCTTGATCTATCCTTTGTACAAGATATGTCCATGCAATTAGAGATCAAACTTGAAAAGTTGTTGAATGTTAATAATGCATTGACTGATGAACAACATAAATCCTTGCATGTTGTGCTACAGGCACATGTAGAAAATTTTGCATGGTACTATAGTGATATGAAATATATTGATCCTGCCTTATGCATGCACAAGATTTACATCAATGAAGGCTACATACCCATAAGGAAGCCACAGAGGCGCATGAATCCAACTCTCAGAGAAATTGTGAAAATTGAATGATAAAATCTTTTGAATGTAAGATTCTTATATCCTATCTTACATAGTGAATGGGTTTCACCATTGGTCATAGTACCTAATAGGGATGGTAAATGGAGAGCCTGCATTGACTATAAGGAACTTGATACTGCCACCAAGAAAGACCATTTTTCATTTCCATTTATTGACCAAGTTCTATATTCTTTGGCATAAAATAAATATTTCTCCTTTCTTAATGGTTTAGTGCTTATAACCAAATTAATATTGCACCTGAAGATCAATATAAAACCATGTTTACCTATCCCTAGGATACCTATGCATATTTTGTTTTACCTTTTGGTTTGTGCAATGCTCCAGCCACGTTTTAAAGAGCAATGCTTAGTATTTTTTTCTAATTTTGCACATGATAAGATGGAGATTTACATGGATGATTTCACCACATATGGTGAAACATTTGATGAAGCTTTGCAAAATTTAGAAATAGTCTTGAAAAGATGCATTGAGAATAATTTATCATTGAGCAATGAAAAACATTTTATGATGATGACCGACAACATTGTCTTGGGATATTTTATTTCTAGTTTAGGGATACAAGTTGACTCCAAGAAGATTGACATCATATCTACACTGCCTATCCCTTAAAATCCAAAGGATGTGATAAGATTTCTCAGACATGCAGGTTATTACAGGAGATTCATTCAAGATTACAGTAAAATAGCTACTCCTTTGTTTACTTTGTTGACAAAGGATATTGAATTTGAGTGGACTCTAGACTTCTAGAAATTCTTTGAGAAATTAAAAGTAGCTTTGGCTAATGTATCAGTTTTAAGAGGTTTGAATTGGACATTGACATTTCACATTTACACTGATGCATCAAAATTTGCAATTGGAGTTGTCCTGGGACATAAAGAGGGGAATGAGGAGTATGCCATATATTATATCAGCAAAAATCTACAGGGAGAAAAATTAAACTACATAATGACTGAGAAAGAAATGCTTACTATTGTTTATGCCATTAACAAGTACAAACACTACATTACTGGTTATCAAATATTCATACACATAGATCATACAAAAATTATATACTTGATGAATAAACCAATGGTAGGTGGAATACTTGTACGGTGGTTATTTTTATTCCAAGAGTTTGACATCATAATAGTTGATAAGCCTAGAAAAGCTAATGTGGTTGTTGATTTCATGTCTAGATTTCCTACTCAATCAGCTAAAGGGGTGGTTGATGATTCTTTTCCTAATGAGCATATATTTTCTCTAAATATACACACCCCATGGTATTTTGATATAGCTTACTTGGTAACAAGGTAGATTCCAACTTACTTCTCTCCTAGGGAGAAAATATTTTTCAAAAATACTTCCCTTATTCCTAGATTTATGGATTCTTATTCTACACTATCCTAGATAGCATTATGAGAAGATGTATTAGGGAGGATGGAGTGTTTGATATAATGAAAGTCTTCCATGATGAACCTTGTGGTGGAAATTTTTCAACTAAGAGGACAACTTTCAAAATCTTAACAATAGGATATTATTGGCCAACCCTTCACAAAACTTTGTTAAGTATACTAGAAGCTGTGAAAAATGCCAGAGAATGGGGAAATCTACAAGAAGTGGTGAAATTCCTTTACAGCCCCAACTAGCATTAACTCCTTTTGAAAAATGGGGACTCAATTTTGTTGGTCCTATATATCCCACTTCAAATAAAAAAGAGTATATACTAGTATGTATTGACTACTTAACCAAATGGGTAGAATTCAAAGCATTGTAGTTTGGTAGAGATGACAATGTTGCAAAAAAATTATATGAGGAAATATTCACTAGGTATGGCATTCCTAAGGAGATAGTGACTAATCAAGGGCCACAGTTCACATTATACCTCATAGCCTAGCTAGTGAAAGAGTATTTGATAAGGCACAAGAGTTCTACCCCATATCATCCTCGGGAAAATAGACAAGTTGAAGTTACAAACATGAAGATTGAGAACATATTGACAAAAATAGTCCAACTTCATAAAAGAGATTGGTTATCCATATTACAAGAATTTTTTCGGCATACAAAAGTACTTGGAAGAAAACTATAGGGTTTACCCCTTATGAGTTGGTTTATGGAAAAAAAACAGTGTTACCTATAGATTTTGAATACAAAACACTTTGTAAAATAATTGACTTAGGGATAGACTTAATAGAATCTCAGAAAGAAAGGTTGTGACAGTTGAATGCCCTGGATGAAATTAGATTGCAAGCATTGAACCATACAGAGGTTGTTCATAAATAGACGATTAAATAGCATGACCAGTACATTAAGACTAAATAATTTTTTGTAGGTGACTGGGCAATCCTATATGATTCTAGATACAAATATTTTCTAGGAAATTTATAGTCATGATGGCTAGGACCCTATGAAATACAAAATGTATTTCCTAATGGTATAGTACAACTATAGACTATTGATGAGGTCAATTTTTCACTTTTTCGTTAATGGTCATAGACTCAAGATATACAAGAAACCACTAGAGCATGATGATTTCATTATATCTCTAATGGATGAGTATGGTGTGCATAGTTCAGCTAATTCAAGATCTGGGACACAGGTTGATGTTCCACAAAATGATTTTCCAATAGGAAGTAACTTATCCACCACATCTGGTAGTATAGAGGTTGAGTTACACAACTCCACCTCTGAGATTACCTAGGCCTAATTTCCAATTTTATAAATCACATGCACACACATCACAATGTCCATAATGATGTTGTTCTAACTCCAAATGGACTTGTACTTCAATTTTATTTGGACTCGTTAAGAATATTTTAGTTGGGAATTGTGTGTGTAGTACCTGTAGCAATATCCATTACATGCATGCTAAAATCACTTGGAAGACTCAATTTTTTTTTCCTGCAAAAAATCCTAGAAAAAACACATGTCCTTTACTTCCCAGTAAAGCACATGTTGCTAGTACCACTACCACTTTTCATCGACTCCTATACAATCAATGCACATCACATCACTTGTACATCATGATATGTGTTATTTTAGTTCACAGCTACACCGATATATAATTTCCATTTCACTCGTATGATAGGTAACTTTGCATGATTAAAGCTAACTTTAATTTCATATTCATTGTTTAAATTATGCATGTGAATTTAATCACCATTAATTTTCATAATTATCCTATCACCCTAACCTAGTTATGCATGAAGTGTGATAACTTCACTTTAAGTTGGGGGAGGGGTATCATTGTTATAAAATTTTGTTTGATTTTTCCACCCAAATTTTGTCAAACTACATTAATACCATTCTTTAAAACTAGAAAAAATTCTCTTTGTTCCTGATGAATGTGATTCCTTCCCTGAGATGAGCTAAGGTATAATATTTTGGATACTAGATTGAATTTAGATAAAGGGTATTGTGAGTATTGGGTACAAATAAGGCATTTGGAGAAGCAATTGAATTTGAGGGATTTTAGGTGGTGGAGTTGAATTTGCATAATTTGAACTCTTTGAGGTTACAAGAATCAAAAAAATAATGTGAAGTGATGTAATTCGTAAAAAACCATTTGATCACAAAGAAATATTAGAGGATATGATGGTTATACCTCTATTCACTAGAGTAGGATGGCTAGACTATTTCTTGAATTTGACAAAATATGATAATGAGATGGTTAAAGATTTTGCAGCCACATTAAAGTATGATGAAGCAAAAATAAAGGGATTGGTGGTGGATGGCTCAGAGATGACAATCACTTAAGTAACAGGGTTACCTTGTATAGGCTCTGAGTACCCAACTCCTGCAGATGTGGTAGCAGCAAGGGAAGCATTTTGTGAACAGGGCAAAAATTTGGATTCAATGTCACAAGGTACTAAAAGACTTTCCCTTCCATTCTTTTGGGGAAAATGTGTTTCTTATATTATCAAATACCTTACTTGTGATGGCCGCCACAATCTATTATATATTATGCATTTCAAGTTGTTGAATCACTTACGATATGACCAATTAGTCAATGTACCCAATTTTATATACAACATGAGGAAAAGAACAACCTTTGAATATCAGAGGAAATAGACTAATACTACATTGTATCATCATTGTCTGATAACCTTACTAGTTAAGAGAAGTTTGATAATTCAACATCCCTAGGTTGATCGGGATGCTTTTAAATATTGTAAATAAATCACTGAGTTACTTGAGGCACCTAAAGCAGAAGATGAATCATTGCTTGAGCATAAACCAAAAACTGATCTAAAGCATGATGAATTTAAAAGAGAAGATTCCCCTATTACACCATCTGCTTCTCCTACCCACAACCAAAGTGGAATCGAGAAACATTATATGTCAGTTGTGGTAGTAGAGGAACCCTCATCTTCCAAAAACCATAGAGTTAGGAGAAGTATTGCATCAATGTCCTAAAAAAGTAAAAGAAAGAAGAAAGGAGTTTACAAGCAAAAGAATGTTGTAAAGGAAGAAGATGAAGGAAAAAATAAAGGGAGTTGAGGGTAAAGTTACACAAGAAAAAACTACTCCTCGGCACTCAAGAAGGCTAAAAAGATAGAGAGCTAAGAAGAGAGACATTGAGGAACCATTTTGGGAAGGAAAGTTTTGGGAACAACATCATATTCCACTAATGGTAGACACATATATAGAATAGGAAAGAGCTGGCCCTGACAGTATTTATGTTGAAAATATTTATTTGGTTGCTAAAAGGAGAAGATATATATCGTCTTCCTCTAATTTTGATTTGGAAGATATTTTTATTGCCAAGAAGACTAGAAGAAAAATTCCCAGTGACTCTCTTAGATAAGCTTTTGATGCCGCAGGTGATGACAGTGATGGTTTGAATTTTGAAGAAGAAAAGGAGTTGATAGAGGATACAAATATAAGGAAGGAACTTCAAGAAGCCCTTGAAAGGATAAATCAATTGGAAGAACAGGTAAAAGGGTATGAACAAAAATACAAAGAAAAGGAAATGTGAATTAAGGAGTTGGAAGAGAGAGTATAGAACTATGGCCATGGAAATAAGTTGGACCTATTGGTACAGATGGCCAAAGGTAAGATGGGAATTGAAACTAATTTGAATTTACAATAACTTGTTGTAAAAACACTAGCCTACCATACTAATTTGTCTTCAGGATTTGAATTGATGAAAATTACTACTCAATTCAAGCAAGAAAAAGAAAATTGGGAAAAAGAAAAGAAAATCTTGAATGAAACTAAGAATTTAGAGTTGAAAATACTAGAGGAGAAAGTGGCAGAAGTATTTGATAGAGCTATCCAAATAGTTGAATGTAGACCTTCATCTAGGGTATATGCATTGTTCTTAAAGGAAAATTTTCCTAGTTTTCAATTCAATAAATTTGTTAATGACCAACCCTTTTTTCTTTGGATAAGAGACACTAGGTTTTCTCACTTTCTTCAACAAAATCAATTTAGAAGAGCAAGTCCAGTTATGTGAGACCTCTTGCATCTTACTTCAGAAATGAATAGCTTTGTGGGGATTTAATGGATAAATATGAAGAATAGGAGAAAACAATGGCACTTCAAATTAGAAAGGAAGAAATGAATCTCGATATAGTAATTACTCAATGGGTAAGACTCCTTTCTCATAAGGGTCTAGGGAAAAAAATTATGGACTTAAGACACAAGGATTATAGAAGGATTACAATTGATAGTGACCACTCTTTAGAATTTCCTGGTACATATGAGGAATAGATGGGACAATCTGACTCTAGAATTATAGTGGAAGGAGCCTCTATCCCTCTACAATTTTATGAGCATGTTTAAGAGGTTACAAAAGTATATTGAGATCTCAAGAATAAGGGGAGTGGTGTGGATTCCACTGACTTACCACCTCCTATCCTACTTCACCCAATTCCACATTGGATTGGACAAATTACTGATCAGGATAGGAATGTAGAATTAGACAAGATTAATAGGATTTCATGCTACAATGGTTTCTACCTCAAATAGGGAAAGAGATTCAACACAGTCATGAATCTCAGGTAGATTACTTTGTTTTACAATCTTCTCCCCTAGGTGATTTAGTTTGATTTTTTTTCTTGAGGACAAGAAAAATGACAAGTTGGGGTAAATGATGGGTCTAGTTATTAGTATATTTTTTTTGCTTTTCATATAATTTTAAGACACTCTACCTATGTTTTTAAAGTATCTTTTAGAAAATACTTCCATAATATCTTATCCTTTCATGCATAGCTTGAAACCATGAATCCATTTTGTGGAAATGAAATATGTTGGAGAATTTGTAGAATTGTATGATTTAAATATGAATATACACATGGATGAATGAAATTCTATAATTTAATTATGACGGTTATTTTCATATGTGTGTATAAAAATTAATCTATTTGCAGCTCAACACGTGGTAACAAGGAAGGAGTATTTGTAGCAAGCACTAAAGTAGTAGAGCATGGGATTAATGAAGTTCAAATCAAAGTACAGGAAGCGGTGGAGTTGGGTGTGGTCATTATGGAAGGAATACATGTTGGAAGATATTTGTTCTCTAATGTTGGACATTTTCCTATTTGTTTCACATGCAAGCTTTCCTTATTTGAATAGGTATCTTTTTCCTTTTTCAGTTAGATGAATAAGTCAATCATTATTCCATCTCCTCTTATCTAGGAATGGGATTTATGATTACAGTTAGTTAGTTAGTTGGTAGTTCGAATAAGACTCTCCCCATTTTGTATAAATTTAGTGGATGAGTTCATAGTTTAGTTAGTTGATTTTGTTACAAGTTACTAGTAGTTGCTAGTTCTCCAGTTTTCCAATTATTCCAAGACAGGTTGTTACAATGATATTATGGAATAAAATCTGCAAGAGGGATTCTTTCTAATATTTGGTGTTATGCAATGAATGGAGTTGTATGATTTATGGATGCATGAAAATCTAAGTTAGATCTAGTTTTTAGTTAAGTGAGGTAGTCTTCTAAGCTGGCCACTCAAGTACTGTTCTTCCCTTTAATTATCTATTTTTTCATTTATGAATTTCCAATAATTATGTTTTCATTATTTTACATGCAATCCAAGTATAATGGTTTATGGTTAGTTAAATTTGTAGTTGTTCATGAACAAAGATAAATCATAGTTCTTCGAAGATTAGGAATATTTATTTTATCATTTTAAGTAGTTTTAGATTAATTTTGCACTCATAGATCTTTAGCAATCACATACAACTTATATTGCAGGTACCCATAGCCATTAGGTTCTATAACCATTCTCATTGTTTTTGCAATTCAGTCAAATTCCAACAAGGTAGAATAGTTTGAATAAGTTTGTGTAGAGTAACTTAAGTTAACACAAGCCCATGAAGACACGTATAGTGGAGTACCATCATAATTTTACACTCCTTGGTTGATAATTTAATGTAGGCTTGCAATTTCAAGACGTCTGTTTAGCTTGGCATACCCATGTATTGTATAAAATTTACCAACTCCATAACACATTAGTTTTCCTCTACACTTAACATTCTACAATAATTTAAAAGAAAACCATTCCTATAAATAATTCCAAAAAGAACTTATACACAAGTTTTGCCAAAGGCATGTTTTTATCTAGGTTTGATAAGGATTTCAATATCCTTGAGTTTACATAGAATGACTATTTAGATATTCTAAGGGAGAATATCCCTTGGATTCATTTTCTGACACATAGCTATGTGGGGTATACCCCTCATATTTTTTCTCATATCCTTCATCAAAAGGAAAATATCCCTCAAACCTATCCTCTGATACATAATTTCAAGGAACATATTCCTCTGATTTTCCACTTGAGGCTATTACAATAAATTCAGCCATAGGTATAACACGAGGGTCCCTAAATATCATTACTAGACTAACACTACATTTTGAGGGCATATCCCTAGAAAGTGATAAATATTCTAACTTAGCCAAGGAAATAGAAGGTAGATGGTTGAAGTTGGAATCCTCTCTCATCCTTCTTTTCTCTTGATTGATTCACAAAAGGGCATGACTGAAATTCTCAATATCACTCAGCCAAATGGCATTGTCATGATTGGTTCCCTCAATGGTTTGAACAAGGGATTCTTTTTCCTTCTTGGCCTGTTGGTAGTGCTCATTTTTTATCATTGAATTTCTTAGAGTCATCTTGAGACACACCGTCTCGGCACAATAATTTCCAAACATTAGACTCTAATATTGGATTGGAAACATAGCGAGAACATAGGTTCTAGAGCTAAACCTAGTAGCTTTGATAGCATGTGTAACATGCCCATTGTTCTACATAGTAAAATTTTGGTTTACCCACAAGTGAATTGTTTATGCATCTAACCTTTAAGAGAAATAAAAAAAATATTTTCCTTTGAATAATAAATGCACATTTGAAACATAT
Organism: Sequoiadendron giganteum; assembly: GCA_007115665.2. Classification (NCBI taxonomy): domain Eukaryota; kingdom Viridiplantae; phylum Streptophyta; class Pinopsida; order Cupressales; family Cupressaceae; genus Sequoiadendron; species Sequoiadendron giganteum. The sequence continues at coordinate 155,150,299 of CM021107.1, read as the reverse complement.
TTCAAACTTTCCCATTGAATACAAAATAATTCCTTTCATTAATTCAAGTAACGATGATACATAATTTCTATATGAAATTTCATATTCATAATTCCCATAGAGATCGATACAAGTTACATTCATAGCTTAAACAAGCTTATAGAATATGTAAAGAACAAATGGTCTAGGTAGTCCCCCTCAAGTCTTGGCCACCAACTAATAAGGAGAAGCGTCACTCAAGAGATTTTTTCCAACCATAGACTTATTGCGGTCCACATCTACCTAATTGGTAATATGGCCCTACCCTTCGACGAAGAGATTGGTTTGGTAATCTCATAACCTTAGCCTTTTCTAAGCATGGTGTTGTGTCCTACATATCAAAACATACATATAGTGGCTACCCCCTACATGTATGAATATCCCTTGCCTAGTATGTGAACCTAGATCGCAATGAACTGGTAGTGTAAATAGTGGCCACTTTACACTACTTTGGCCAAAGTATTCATCACCCAAAATTTAGAGTGGGTGTCACATGCTCACCCACTTTGCTATCTCAATTTGGATTTATGACCATTCATACTCTATACCTAGGTTAGCCCCTTTCCCATGGATCATACAAATCCCATGAATAACCCACTTAACATTTTATAAATAAAGTGACTTTACTACCAAAGTGATTCTAGCAACTTCTTACTCTTTTCTACATACGTTTAGTATAGGCATCCTACATATAGCGATGAAAACTGCATATAGTATAAATACATTGCATTCATACAAACTCCCATATATGGGCACATACAAATATAACTAGTAAAATAGATTCTGCAACATAATGCATAACCAAGAAGCACACAATCATAAACAAACATCACAACATATTCAAAAGCATTCTTTTCCAACATAGTAATAAAACTAATTAACCTTTCCAACATAGACAAAAAAGGTATAGAAACTAGCATGCTTGTATATTGCTCCAATTGATTAAACTTCTTCCTATTTCAAATCCTCATGCTTTCTTGATATCTCCTTCAAGATCCACTTGGTTTCCCTCTTCTAACTTCTCACTAACTCTCACAATAATCACAAATAAGAAATAGAAGAAGAACTCTCAACTTACTAACTCAAAAATCACAACAAAATAACATCAAGATAATTAGAATGATAAGTGTGGTAATTGGTAGAATTAGCACCCCTATTTATACTAAATTATGAGCAAATAAAGGCTACAAAAAATTTAACATTTTTTCCACCTTTCTATCCTCATGCAATGACTCATCAAACCAACTCATAGGTTTGCAACACATAATAGTCCTCTCCATTTCAATGGCTGAGTCGACTTGTTATAAGAGACAACAAGACTCGTTTATTGATTCAAATGAACAAAAATCTCACAAACAAGTTTCCTAATTTGAATTCCTTTATATAATGCTGCCAAGTTTACTCTTGACTGGTTCTCAAAAGCTATCAATATATTAATACATATTTTGCAGTCTTCTTATGCATTTCATACTCTACTAGATTGGTGCCAGCTTCCCAAGTTGGCACCCCATATAATAGCATATTTTTGACTTATTCATATGGATTCAAAACTATATTAACTTCTCATTAAAATGTATACATGGCAACAATAAAACTCATACATTCTTTTACTTTGGTTGAATTAGACCTTTACTTGCTTTATGTGTTGGTAGATATATATCTAAAGGCTGCACCAAGTATGATATATGTGCTTCACTTTAGAACAACGCTATTTAATGTGCTTAGAAATTATCACATATGTTTCAAACTTATATATTATATTTACATATGTATATACATCCTATAGAATATATATATATATCAATATATATATCTATTAATATATACTTATTTTGTAAAATTATTAGATACATTTAATTTTTGAACTATAAACATATGTATAAACATAATAATAATATGTATATAGATATTATATGATTAAATATAAATACATATATATTGATATATGCAATTGTATTAATATATACATATGTGTTAATAAATATAATACATATATATGCATACACATAATACTATTTCAATATCTTTATAAAAACACTCATACTCATAACCATCGATCGACATATACATGGAATATATATATGCATACATACATGTCACCTTTAGTCCAATTGACATTCCCATGCATATAGGTAATCCATCCATGAGCATGCATAGGTACATCTGCCTATGTATACTCATGTATGTATTCACTCATATGTATGAGTCTACCGTAGACACATACACATATACATGTATATAAATTTTATGCATATATCTCATCAATACCACATTAAGCACACAAGGAAAGACTTTCACACAACATCAATAATTAATCACATTCCTCAATCACAACATTCACATATAAACGAAAGATTACTTACCTTTTCCCAAAATTGACTTGACTCACTAAGACCAACTATGGCATGAGTGTGTGAATGCTCAGTTAGGCTCATTAAGGGTTACCATACCAAGTTTTTCTCCTGAGTGATAGTTCCCCTCTCTTTTGGAGGTTCAGACCTATTCCTCCACTCAACTTGGCACATCATAACAATAGTTAGCCGATTGCAACATAATCATATGCATCATACATTTAATAGTTAGAACTATTATAAAATATCAAATTGCATCAATCATTTATTCATCATATTTCCATTCAAGACTCATAAAAAATATTCATATAAAGATTCATAGCACATTTATGTAAATATTCATAAAACACATTCATTTATTCAAGCAATTTAACTAAATAAGGTAGTAGTAAATAGGTAATATTATTTGGGGTGTAACACCCCCTCTTTCTATCCCTCTCTTCCTCTCTCCTTATTGGAAACATGACATGAGCCTATTAGTAATGGATTATGCTTATCTTCATGATTTAGGAGGTTTTTTTAGTTGTGTTTGGATCCTTGTAAGTGGATGCATATTTTATATGAAGCTATCACTTCTCCATTGAGACCTTTGTTACAAAAACTTCATTTTCTAAATTACCTACCAATTGACCTCATGTACTACACAAATGTATGTAAAAAATAGACCAAATTTTCCTTTACTTGACCTTTCACACCTCTTCGGCATACCCATTGCACAAGGTACGATTGCTAGTAATATATATTTGAAATTACATTATATATTTTATAATAATATAATAGATACTATGTATTAGATTTTAAATTTTACAAAAAAATAATAATGAAAAATTAGAAACTTCTAGATAAATAATAAATAAGGTTAAATCATAGGTAATAAATTTAAAATATTTAGAAATCCTAATCTCTATTCTTTTTCTTTCTTTTAGTTGTATTAGTGTAATCGTTGATGTTGCACATGGAATACTATGGTTTTGTGGTAGACTATTATTGATGTTTTTTAAATATTATTTTAGTTTGTTTTTAACATTATTGTAATGACATACTAAGGGAGTAAGTGGTATGACTACCTATGGGTTCCATGACCTCATATGGGTTGTGACCCATAGAGTAGGGCAAGCTTCTCCAAAAGAGAGAAAAATCCAAGTCTTAGAAAACTAAGTTCAAAATAAAAGTATATTATGTTATTTTTATTATATATATTATTTTATATTGATAAGCTTTAGAAAATTCAAGCAAATGGATTGGTAGGGTTAAATTTGATTTCAACCTTTTTATAGTTTATTTGTTTTAACATCTAATTAATTTTACATATTGATAAGGGATGTGAAGTTTCTCATAAGAATAAATGATAGGTTGTGAATAAAAGAAGAATTTTCAATATTTTTTCTTTAAAAAAAATGAATACTTAAATGTATTAGATGTTATAGTTGCATCTCCTTTTAGACATTTTAAAGAAGGTAAGACATAAATATATGTGCATATCTATATATACATATATAGATACATACATGCACACACACACACATATTTTTATATATGATTTAGCTAAATAGGTAGCTAAGTAATAAGTTCTATTTTATTTCTTTACTTTTTTTATTGGTAAGGAGGGATTATTTAGATTGCCTCCATACTTTTGGAGGTCACAAGTGGGGCCTTCTCCCCTTCAACGTATTCAAATTAGAACCACTCATTCAAATTTATTCAACTAAGAAGCCACAATGGAATTATAAGAGCAACCACTTAGAATTCCAACTCAGAATGTCACATTGAGGATTCAAACATGGATCTCCATCTTGAGAACCATATGGCCTTTTCATTTATGCACAAACCCATTGACAATATTAAAGTCTACTTTATTTCGATATGAATAAGTTTAATATATATATATATTTTCTTCATTAGAAGGTATATTTTAAAATTTTATAAATGGGTATATGTATATATTTTTATATTGATCTTATTTGTAGTGACTATACAACCAACAATATTTTCTAAAATACTTTGTGGCTTACATGCATTCCAATGTATATTTTATGACTTACATTTTTTTATGTGTATACTTCATGACTTACATGTATTTGAGTACATGCTTCAAGGTGATCCCACAAAACTAGTTTACAATTAGTTTGAGGAAGGGAAAATGCATTTTCGGAGGGAAAACACTTTAGGGGGTTTTCTAGAAGGGGGATGGTTCTAGCTAACCCCCCTTTAATGGTTTTTATTTTTTAATTGTATTTAAAGGGGGGTTCACTAGAACCCCCCTTTTTGTCCCTTCTCCCCCTCTTCTACCAAATTTCTACAAAAAAATTCCTTTCGAAGCTCGGGTTGAGGATGAAAATGGAGGAAAATTTATAGACCCAACTAGATGATGGTAGTCCTCGAAACGAGCTATCCATCAAATATAATTTTAATATATTCTGGTTTTATTATGCATTTTTTTAGTTTAATTAAACATAGATTTTTCACCGAAAATCGAACTCTTTGTTCTACACATGTGGAAAAAAGAATATTATAAGAAAAATTGAAAAATATCTATGCACTAAATATTGATTTCCTTGATCCAATAAAAAAAATTGAATTTTGATACATACAAAAAAGTTGTGTTAGCAAGTAAACCTATATCTGAATTATAACAGGTCTGACTTCAAAACTTAATTAAGGAAAAAATATTGAATAAAAAACTATGAAACTAATTGCATGCACTAGATATCGTAGTTACAAATCTAAATTCTAAAAAAATATAATTTTATCAATCATAGGAAAAAGTTATGTGTTAGCAAGTACACATCACTCTTTAACAATGGTGTTTATTGTTATAACTAGTTTTCGAAGGAGATGGAAAAAAAAATGAAATTTGATTCCAATTTTTTTAAAAATATATATATTTAGAATCTATAGACAAAATTTCACAAATCACTAGTTTGCATCATCTTCAAATTCCTCATGGTTTAGTAGCTATAGGTGCCCGAAAGTGAAGATTTAGTTAAAAAAAATCAGTTCAATGTCCAGTTTATCCAGAAATTGTAAATCACTATTGTGGGATCACCCTTCACTTATTCACGTGTATTCTTCTTGCTCCATTTCTTATGTGTATTTATTTCTATACTTCATGAATTATGTGAATCCATGTGTATGTTTCATGTTTCATGTGTATACTTCATGTATTTAGGTGTATGCTTTATGCTTCTTCTATATACTTCATGTGCTCACATGTATGCTTCATGCTTCCTATGTATATCATGTGTTCACTTGTAAGCTTCATGCTTCTTGTGTATATTTCATGTATTAATGTGTATGCTTCATGCTTCCCATGTATACTTCATGTATTCATGTATCCATGTGTATGCTTCATGCTTCTCATGTATACTTCATGTATTATGTGCATTCACATGTATGCTTCATGATTCCCATGTATACTTCATATTTTCAAGTGTATGCTTCATGCTTCATGCTTCATACTTCATGCATTACGTGTATTCGTATGTATGCTTCATGTTTCCTATGTATACTTCATGTATTATGTGTATTCATGTGTATGCTTCATGCTTCATGTGTATACTTCATGTGTTCATGTATATTCATGTGTGTACTTCATGCTTCCTATGTATAGTTCATGCATTTCCATGTATGCTTCATGCCTCATATGTATACTTCATGTAATTATGTGTATGATTCAAGCTTCTTGTGTATATTTCATGTATTACATGTATTCACGTGTATGCTTCATGCTTCCTATGTATACTTCATGTTTTCATGTGTATGCTTCATTCTTTCTATGTATATTTCATGTATCCATGTGTATGCTTCACGATTCCTATGTATACTTCATGCATTACATGTATTCACGTGTATGATTCATGCTTCATGTGTATACTTCATGTATTACATGTATTCATGCATATGCTTCATGTTTCATGTGCATACTTCATGTGTCCACCTGTATGCTTCATGCTTCTAGTGTAATGTAGCTCAAACCACTTTGACATGTTTGGGTGCGAAATAGGACCTTGCCTAGTGTAAACCTACTGATTTGAATGTGTTCTAACTGTTGGTTTGGTCGCATGACAAACAAAAGGAAAGTTAGACCACTTTGCAACTTTACACCACATGCATCTGACATTTTTTCCATCAACTAAATTCTTGACACCATAGTAAAATGACTCAATGATATCAAAAAATGAGAATTTATTGTAGAGGTTCCCTAGATGATCACACACCTTTAGACAAAAAATTTCTAAGTGTCACGGTTTTTGAGTAACAACTCATTAAAATTTGTTGCCTTTTTGCACTTTGGTCTCTTAAGAGATATTTCCAGTGCATTGTATCTTGGACCACTCTAGCATGTTTGGGTGTGAAACAAGGCCATTCCTAGCATAAAACTACCCATCTAAATGTGTTGGAACTATTGGTTTAGTCACATGATGAACATAACAAAAGTTACACCACCTTGCAACTTTACACTACATACATTTGACATTTTTTCCATGAACTGAAATCTCGAAACTATGGTAAAATGGCTTGGAGATATCAAAAACCAAGAGAGGTTATTGTAGAGGGGCCCTACATGATCTTGTACCTTTGAATAAAATTTTTCTAAGCACCATGGTTTTTGAGTAATATTTGATCAAAGTTTTCTACCTTTTTGCACTTTGGTCTCTTAAGAGATGTTGTTGGTGCATTGTAGCTTAGACCACTTCGAGATGTTTGGGTGTGAAATAGGACCTTGCCTAGCATAAAAATACCCATTTTAATGTTTTGTAACTATCGGTTTGGTTGTACGACGAACAAAACAAAAGTTACACCACCTTGCAACTTTACACTAATGTATCTAATGCTTTTTTCATCAATATAAATCTTGACACCACAGGAAAATGACTTAGAGATATAAAAAATGAGAGGCTATTATAGAGTGGCCCTACATGACCCTGTACCTTTAGATGAAATATTTCTAAGTTCCATAGTTTATGAGTAACAACTCATCAAAGTTTTATTCCTTTTTGCACTTTGGTCTCTTAAGAGATATCAATGGTGCATTGTAGCTCGGACCACTCCGACATGTTTGGGTGAGAAACAGGACCATGCCTAGCATAAACCTACCCATCCAGACATGTTGGAACTATTGGTTTAGTTGTATGACATACATAATGAAAGTTACAACACCTTTCAACTTTACACTATATTCATTTGATGTTTTTTCCATCAATTGAAATCTCGACACCACGGGAAAACAGCTCAGAGGTATAAAAAATCGAGAGAGGTTATTGTAGAGGAGCCCTACATGATCTGATACATTTATATGTAATGTTTCTAAGTGTCATGATTTTCAAGTAATAGCTCATCAAAATTTGTTGCCTTTTTACATTTTGGTCTCTTAAGAGATATTGTCGGTGCATTCTTGCTCAAACTACTCTAACATGTTTGGGTGTAAAAAAGGACCTTTCCTAGCATAAACCTACCCATCCAAACATGTTGGAACTATCGGTTCAGTCGTATGATGAAGAAAATAAAAGTTACACCACCTTGCAACTTTACACTTCATGCATTTGATATTTTTCTATCAACTGAAATCTTGACACCACAAGCAAACAACTCAGAGATATCAAAATCAGAGAGATTTTACTATAGAGGGGCCATACAAGATCCCATACCTTTAGATGGAATTTTTCTAAGTGCCACGACTTTCAAGTAATATCTTATCAAAGTTTGTTGCTTTTTTGCACTTTGGTCTCTTGAGAGATATTGCCAGTGCATTGTAGCTCGGAGCACTCTGACATGTTTGGGTGTGAAATAGGACCATGCCTAAAATAAACCTACCTATTCGAATGTGTTCAAACTGTCAGTTTGTTCGTACAATGAACATAATAAAATTTACACCACCTTGCAACTTTACATTACATGAATTTGACACTTTTTTCATGAGCTAAAATCTCGACACTATGAGAAAATGGCTCAGATATATCAGAAACTGAAAAAGGTTATTTTAGAGGGTCCCTACGTGATCTCTTACCTTTAGACAAAAAAATTCAAAGTACCATGATTTCCAAGTAATAGCTCATCAAATTTTTCTACCTTTTTTCACTTTGGTCTCTTAAGAGATATCGTCGGTGCATTGTAACTTGAACCACTCTAGCATGCTTGGGTGCAAAACTAGACCTTTCCTAACATAAAACTACCCATTTGAATGTGTTGTAACTGTCAGTTTGGTTGTATTATTAACATAACGAAATTTACACCACCTTGCAACTTTACACTACATGCATCTGACACTTTTTCCATCAACTAAAATCTTGACACCATTGGCAAACAACTTAAAGATATAAAAAGTGAGAGAGGTAATTGTAGAGGGGCCCTACATGATCTCGTACCTTCAAATGAAATATTTTTAAGTTCCAAAATTTCTAAGAAACATCTCGTCAAATTTTGTTATCTTTTTGTGCTTTGATCTCTTAAGAGACATCAGCAGTGCATTGTAGCTCATACCACTCCAACATGTTTGGGTGAAAAACAGGACCATTCATAGCATAAACCTACCCATTTGGATGTGTTGGAATTGTTAGTTTAGTTTTATGACAAACAAAACAAAAGTTACACCACCTTGGAACTTTACACTACATGCATTTGATTCTTTTCCCATCAATTGAAATCTCAACACCACGAAAAAATGGCTTGGAGATATCAAAAATTGAGAGAGGTTATTGTAGAGGGGCTCTACATGATCCCATACCTTTAGAAAAAATGTTCTTGAGTGCCATGATTTTTGAGTAATATCTCATCAAAGTTTTATGTATTTTTCACTTTGGTCTCTTAAGAGATATCGTCGGTGCATTGTAGCTCTGATCACTTCGGCATATTTGGGTGCAAAACTGAATCTTTCCTAGCATAAAACTACCCATTTAGACATCTTGTAACTATGTGTTTGGTTATATGATGAACAAAATGAAAGTTACACCACCTTGCAACTTTACACTTCATGCATTTGATGTTTTTTCCATCAATTGAAATCTCAACACCATGGGAAAATGGCTTAGAGATATAAAAAATGAGAGATTTTGTTGTAGAGGGGCCCTATATGATCCTATACATTTAGATGATTTTTTTCTAAGTGCCACGGTTTCCAAGTAATAGCTCATTAAAGTTTTCTTTTTTTTTACACTTTGGTCTCTTAAGAGATATCACTGATGCATTGTAGCTCAAAGCGCTTTAGCATGTTTGGGTGCAAAATAGGACCATTCCTAGCATAAACCTACCCATTTGGACATGTTGCAACTGTTAGTTTGGTCGTACGATGAACAAAATGAAAGTTACACCACCTTGCAACTTTACACTACATGCATTTGACATTTTTTGCATCAACTAAAAACTTGACACCATGGGAAAATGGCTTGGAGATATCAAAAATCAAGAGAGGTTATTGTAGAGGGGCCCTACATGGTCATGTATCTTTATATAAAAAAATTCTAAGTACCAAGGTTTTTGAGTAACAACTCAAAGTGTGCTACCTTTTTGCACTTTGGTCTCTTAAGAGATATTGTTATCGCATTTTAGCTTTGACCACTCCGACATGTTTGGGTGTGAAATAGGACCATGCCTATCATAAAACTACCCATTCAAAGTTTTTGGAACTATCAATTTATTGTACGATGAACAAAACAAAAGTTACACCACCTTGCAAGTTTCATAATGATTCTTAGTGCACTTATGTATTAGGGTTAAATGGTGTAGATTATATTTCCATTATACATCAAACTTTTATGCCATGCCTAATGCATTTATTTATGAATTAAATAATTGAATGAAATTTAATCTTATCTTTGATTGTTCGAATGAAGTGTGATGTATGTGTTAGTTGAATGGCATATATGACAACATTATATAACTTTTCGATTTTGTGTTAAGCATACATCATAACTAGTATTCATATAGTGTGCTTAATGTGTTTATTCATTCATGTTGATTATGGATTTTTGAGTGAAGATTCTAGTAACATATATGCTACTAAGTTGTCTGGATTTTAGTTGATGGATTTTAGTGGATATTAGCCTTCTCAAACTCATTTTTTGATATTTGATAGCTGATTTTAGCCTACAATCCTAACAACATGTTTTTTCACACTATGTTGAGCTACTCAACCATGTTGACATCCATGCATCAAAAATAATGTGTTTCCATATCACTATAAAGCTCCTTGGGCTTTGCTAACAATGTCAACTTTGCTTATTTTCAAGAATAACCACATGAAATACACATCTACCCACAATGATGATAGAATAAATATCCATAACCCTAACATTCTTTACATTTAGTGAGAAAATTTGAACTACCAACCTATTATTTATTTCCATGCTTTCCACTTGGTGAGAAAATGTGAACTACCAACCTATTATTTCCTACTATAGAGTCCTCAACTACATTGTGAAGCATATAACAAATCCTTAACATTGGTAAGATACTTTTAGTAATATCCTTAGATATCTTTGATATTGTTTCCTTTAACAACCAAACTATAATTGAATTTTTCAAATTCTTGAAAAAGTGGTTGACCATGATATTAATTCCTGAGAGTGTTCACTTACTAATAAAACTCTTAAAATATGCAAAAATTCCTTTGTCTTTAAATGTGGAGAAAAAAATGTGTTATGTCCCTTCCTATTATGATGTGTTGCAAATTCATCATTTTTTGTTGCCTACATGGCTCACCCATTGTTATTAGAAATCAATTACACTAATTTAAGCTACACAAAATTATACATTTATAACGTCCACCATAAACAATCAATAAAAGAGGTGTGTGATTCCAACAATTTTTCATGTCACCTCAATTCATGTGCAATCTTATAAAAGCATTAGATTCTTTTGGGTCCTTTTGTTCGAGGAAACTCCTTTTATATAAATTGAACTAATATGAAGTGATGGGAGAGAATAAAAATAACTTACAATGCATGCCATGAACCAAATGCACTAAATGTGATCATCACTAAAGTGGTAACCTATCTTACCTCTACTAAGGAATTCTATTGACTTCAACAAACTTGACATTCTTGGCAAGCATTACTTCATGGTAGCCACAATTAGAGTGCTTGTACCATCACCTTCTTCTCGCAGGTTTCCATAATTGGTTTGATAGACACTAGTCAATCAACACAACAACCTACACACAAGAAGAAAATATAAGCCTTGGCTTGGTCAACCTATTAAGTGAGAAATACACTACATTTATATTATTTGAGTGATCTTATAAGGGTTACTCTCGTTGAAAACTCAATACTTATTCACAAAATAAGGCATGCACTCTATAAATCCACTCCTCCATCCTAATCACCACTATTTTTGCTTGCTCCAATTGATGTTAGAGCATTCAACATCAATGTATCCAAAATCCATGTTGACCTCTGCATATCTTTAAAATAGAAATCATCTTAAGGGGAAAGAAATAGCAACATAACACAAGACCATGAATTTCATTTAGAAAATTCTAATTGATGAAATGAGTTTCATTTAGTGTAGGTTGTTAACTCATATTTCTAGCTACTTGTGTGAAGCATTTCCCATAGATAATCAAATTACTTTTAGCAATTGCTCCATTATCCTTTTGAAGCATTTAGGTGTGTTTTCACCTATCAAAGACATCATTATTGAATGTTAATGCTTCATATAAGACAACAATATGGAGCATCATTAGCTTGATTGTTGTATTGAATGGTTTATCCCATTAACAACGTGATTCATAATCTCAACTCCAATTGTGAAACCTTCTTTCCAATCTTAAAAATACTTTTAAGTTTCTTTGCATAATAAACATTTGCTAAAAAATTTAGGGGTCCCATATGCACAATGTAATGCAGAACAAACAAGAGAGATTTTTTGATGGATTTTAGTGGATTTTAACCTTCTCAAACTCATTTATTGATAGATGATAACACCTATGGTGACTTTACAAGATAGAAACATTAATCAAAACCTCATGCTAGTCACCATGCAAAGGAATATTTTGATAACTTGCATTGTGATAGTCCTAAGTAAATGAACTTTCAAAGAAAAGACAATCCTATACATAAATGAAAGAAAAACTATGTTACAATCATGATTGAAGACAAAAATGGGACTTTCATAAGGTCTAATGCACATTCATCATTGAAAATAAAGGATAGTACAAGGTAAAATAAGTTATTAAACCTATAAAGCTAGCCAAATCCATGCAAAATTCATAGTTAACTCATCAACTCAATAAGGCACTATGCAAAGATAATGATGGGCGTAGAGAACAAGAAAACATGGTGCTACAAATCAAGAACACAATCATGTTTACAATCACCTACAAGTAAAGGAAACAAAATAATATTTCATGAAACTATGAACATTATCAGTCATGGGACAAGTTTTTAGACCTATGATGAGGAAAGGACAAACCTTTAATATATAAAGGGAAAAAATTCATGCATGCACATATAAGAGAGGAAGTGTATGATAAAAAATTAATTCATTAAAGAGAAGAAGTGTATGATAGCAACCTTCAAATAATTAAAGATTTGCTAATCAAGAAGAATAAACTGATCCAAAAACTCTAGTTTTTGTAATATCCCCAATTAGATAACTCTAGAAAACAGATGCTTTATCAAACACGTGCAAGTTAAAATAATAATCAAAGACCAATGCAAATGCCAAAACCTAGTTGATTAACAATAATGAAATATCACAAACCCTTGTACAATCAAACTTACACATCCAAATAGCAAAGGAACCCTCATAATGGTAGTATACATCCTCAAATGCAACATAAACAATAAATTCATGACCAAGTGAAGGTTGTTCTATCTAGTATGAATAGTAATATGCATACAGTGGAAAATCATGTGTTGAGAAGGGTACACTAATGTGACCCAATAAAGAAACAAGCATTAATACTCTTTCAACCACTAATATAGTCTAATTATCAACTGCAATATATGAGTTAGAATGAAGAAGAGGTATAAATATATGGAAGAATGTGATTTAAAATTTTGAAAATTTATAATATATGTTCTTTTATCATTTCCATGCGAGTTAGAACACAAGATAATGATGCATATTTCAATAACCAAAAAAAGTGATCAATAACATGACTTTACAAATTCAATATACATACTTACAAATCAATCCAATGAACCATCTAGGTCTGCTCTACTCTTTATTGTGTCAAGTATTACCTCATGGTCAGACTCACATACCTTCCACAAGTTCTTGTTCGTAGGTTTGCCTTGATATTTTATCAAATTAACATCGACTACCACAACAAGGTTTGAGTAGTGAAGAATCTTTTGATGCACATCAAAGTCCTCAAACATCCAAACTAAAGCATTATTAACTAGTACCTTCTAAGCCATGTTCCAGTAACAACCATTGAACCTATAGGATATTCTATGTTTTCTTGATCTATAACTAGGGCCTCCGATATCTTTTTGGCCTTGATACAATGAAACAAATAATAATTTGTTCCCTCTTCATTGTCTTCATCTACAATCACCATATAAAATTTCCCTAAATTGATATGTTCATTTAGTTAGATGTATTTAATGAACATCACAATAAAACTATAAAGTAAGATAAAACTAGGAATTTTATATTAACTATGCAAGAAGATATATTATAACCTGGTTCTAGTAGATTTGATACATGATCAAATTCAATGGATGATTGCATCTCTATGATTTATAGAGTCGTCGAGAGTTGATACATGTCAAGTGGGGTTAGACTTCTTAATGACCAATCATCAATCCACTCAAGTTTGATTTGTAATCATTCCATGCTTGAAGTGTACATGTAGAAAAAAAAATCCATCTTTCGCATACAAATAGTCCATGTACCTACATTAGAGATTCTAAAAGAGTGTAGCTCACTCAATCCTATCAGTGTACAATAGTCCTCATATTTTGCAATGTTAGTATTGTCTACCAACCAAAAGAAACTATGAACTAAAGAATTACCTTCATTACCTGGACCCATAACAAGATTGCACCACTAGACAATTGATTTTGCATCAGTCAACTTTCGACCGTCTTTGTACTTTAACGCTTTTCATGCTAAGGCTCTTTGATACATGTTCTTATACCATCATTCTCCCCCTTTCCATGCCCGACCTCTGAGAAATTCCACATATGCTAAACACCATTGATCCTATGCATCCTGCTCAACTAGTAAAATATTATGGATTTCTTGAATTGTGATGTACAATTATCCAACCATATGATATGTTGAATGAATCATATGCCCCTACTAGCCAAATCAACATAGAACATCTAAAAGCAACCTTGCACAAACTTTGTAAAATGTGTTTGATCATCACTAATGTAAAAGTGATACTCCCTCAATACCTCAATGTTATCTCATGTACTATCATTTACATGAATTAATTCTATATGCACAAATATAGCAACCTGTGTGGAGTTGTAGTATTGTGATTGCACCTCATTATGTGGTTGTAGTGTGTAGTTCTTCGTGAAGTCGACAACTGAAATGATGCTATGAAGTGGAAACGCTCCCTTGCATAACTTGAACTTCGAGTCCAACCATCAAGCTCTATGTGTATGCCTTGCATACTCATGGACTACATGATCAAAAAAATTCCCATAAACTGATACATTGGAACCTTATCACTGACCAATTCACACTTTTTTCTCTTTCCCATCTTTTAGACTGTAGATCACTGTCTTGTATTTTCCAAATTCCATTATTTCGTTTCCAACTACATGTGTATTATCCACGTGTTAGAAAATTAGAAAATATTACATGCCACCACAATGAACACATGTGCCATCCAAACATGATTTATTGTAAAATAAATTGACCATCCACTCTTTCACATAAAATAGTAGATAATAAATCCCTTGAAGATCTAGGTGGGGGCCTTATGTTACAGTCTTGCAAAACATTGTTAGTATGAATATCTATACATATAAGCTGATAAACATAAAAATGTTTAGAAAAATAAATATGTACTCTACAACAACAAGTAGTGCGTGTGTGATTTATTTTGACATAAAAAGGCTTTTAGCATTTCAAAAAACCTTTAACATATTTTAACTTGAGGATACATCTATACAAATTTAGAAAAAAATTGGGTTTGAGTGGTATCCAAAAAAAAAAATTGATGTGGCTCATGGATTTGACTACCGATTCTCCTTCTTAGAACATCTCTTTGATTGGGACAGATCCTTGTGTTATTCTTCTAAAATTCTTGTATTAGAGATCTCAAGGCTTGAACAATTTCTTTATCTTTTTGTGGTAGTATACTTGATAATTCCCATAACTCATTATTTTTTGGATCTTCAACTCTTTCACACCTTTTTTTGGCTCTCATTAGAGATTATCTACTTATTTTCATATTTTTACTCATCTTATTCCTAGTTTGATTGTTTACCAATGTTAATGTCATCACACATTGTGTGGCATTACTATCTTTTATGTGTGAGGTAGAACCCACACTCTCATATACACTCATTAGATTCTTTACAAAGGATTTCTCACTCGAGACCCAATATTCTTATCCCAATAATCTTCATGGTGGGCCTAAAATTGAGTTGCCTCATCATTTCAACAAATAGATGACATCTTTCAGCCTCACCTCCCTTCTCAAAATATAATCTCCATATCCTCTTCGCATATATTTGACATGTACATTTTGGAATCATATCAGCCATTGGTTTCAAAATAGTAGCATCAATATCAATCAAATATTTATGTTTTCTATGCAAAACTCTAGGAGTTCTCAAAGGTAAAATTATGTCAACAACATCGGGGATAGATGGCGTACCTTCAATCAAATATGAAATTGATGATATACCTTTAAATTGACATGTAAGCGATGTTGTACCTCCAACTTGAGACATGGTATGTGAAGTGTCTTCAAATAGAGATGTGTTTATTGATGTACTTTCAAAACCACATATTGTTGATGGTGTTGTTGCAAGAATGAAAAGATGGAAGGTGTTATGGAAATATTGCAAGTGTTGTTATTGATGTCAACAAGTCAATTGGTTATCTACTAGTTGTTGTATATGTTGATGATATTAAGAAAATTGTAATAAATATATGTTGTAGGTATTTAGTGGTTGATCTGAGTTTTGGTCCAAATTTTCTCTCTGAGTTTTGGTCCGGATTTTCTCCTATGGTTGTATAGTTTAGATATGTTGTTCATTGTTTTTAGAAGGTGTTGTATCCATATTTTTGGTTGTTGAATCATTGTATAGTGCAAGTTGTGTTCATCAGTTGTGAATTGTGGTTTTCAATCTTTTTGGTTGAGGTCTAGGAGAAATATTATTGGTCCAAATTTCTCTTTGATTAAGTCTTATGACTTATAGTTCTAGAGTTGTGTTTCCCTTATTCCATTGAAGATTGTTTCGACATTTGGAAAGTTTGTGCTTAATGGTTCTATGTGTTTTACTTTGTTTGGCCGACCTTGTGTGAAATACTACTTTTGAGGATGATGAAGTGTGTTGAATCTTTTTGGGTCCTTATGAAGTGGGTTTTTGGATCTCCCTCATTCTAATTCCACCCTAGGATGGTTTGGCACTGACCTTATTTGAATTTGAATTTGTATGGCTGACTTTAGATATGTTTCAAAGTTGAAGATGGTATAAATGCAAGATGAGTTAGTGGTAAATGAGTGGTGATATAAGAGCGAAGAAGAAGTGTGACAAAGAGAAAAGAGAAGGGAAATTTTTTATGCAATATTAATTCTATTTAGTGAGAGTGTGTTTGTTGCGAGTTTGGCATATCAATGTGAAGCTTAATGTTGAGTTTCCAGATGTAGTGAGAAGAAGGTGAACTCTATCATTCATGCATGTGTGAAGCAATTACATTGGAATCCTTTGTTGAATTGGGATTGTAGTCTCTTTGTAACAAGTCTTATTTTTTTTCTTTGCATCTATGTGGCAGTGAGCCCTCTGATTTGTAGCCTTGTTGGATAGTGAGTCCTTGTTCTGGACAATGAGTCCTTATTTCGGAGGATGAGTCCTTATTTCAAGAAGTGAGACTTATTTCAGGTAGTGAGGCTCTTGTAATCAGTTTTGATATTCTCTATAGTGTGATTTAATCCTCATTGTGGTTTTTCCCTTATTAGGTTTTCCACGTAAATTTGGTGTTACTATGTTTATGTGTTGGATTTAAGTTTTTGCATTGGAATTTGATGATTAGTCATTTATGCAACATTAAGTGTCTAGTTCTGGTGATTGAATTAAAGGTTTAAATTTGTGACAACTGATTCACCTCCCCTCTTAGTTTTCCTATTCAATAATTGGTATTAGAGCTTAATTGTTTGAGGAAGGTCCAAGATCACTGGAAAAATGGTTTATGATTATCCGAGGTTCAATGGAACTAATTATGGTATCTGGAAATTATTGATGGAAGAATAATTGGAGTATTATGGATATTATGTGGAGAAAGCTTAAAAGAATCCTTACACTCCTTATAATAATGGTCCAAGTATGCTTGAATAAATCAAATCACATGAAGTGAACAATAAGTCGAAGTACATCTTGAAGAATAGTTTGGTACATTTTGAGCTGATTAAGGTATAGAATTTGAAGACTATTGAGGAATTATGGGATGCTTTGGAAAGAATGCATGATGGTGATGAAAGAGTTAAAGAAGCGAGATTACAAAATTTGGAGAAACATTTTGATCTTATACATATGTTTGAGGATGAGAATAATAAAGCTTATGTACAGAGATTGGATGAGATAGTGGTCAATATGTGAGGACTTAGTGCTACTTTTGATGAAACTAGGATTGTAAAGAAGATTCTCAAAACTTTTCCTAATGCTTACAATGAGAAGGTGAGTGATATTGAGCAGACTATAGATTATAAGACCTGTACTAAGGATTTCTTAGGATTTTTGACATCTTATAAGGTGAGGAAGACGAGTTTAAGGAATGGAAGAAAATCAGGGACTGCTTTTAAAGCTACAAAAGTTGAAGATCTAGATGAAGATAAATTTGATGAAATAGAAGCTAACTTTGTAAGAAGGATGAGGAAAGGCTTCGGTTAGAATGAAGGTAAGATTCCCTTTAAATTCTTTAGTTGTGGAGAAATAGGTCATTATGCTACAAAGTCTCTGAAAAGAACTAAAAGGAATAAAATAAGATATGAGAAAGAAAAGAAAGGAAAGAATATTAAGAGAGCTTAATATGTGAATGTGAATGCTAGTATATCTGATGAATATTTACAATATGAATATCTAGATGACAATGAATTCTTGTTCTTGGTGATTAAGGATGAACTTATTTCTGCTAATTTTGAAAAACAAGTAAGAGAAAGCCCTCCAGGGAAGGAGAAAAATAAAGGTATGGTTATCTCTGTCCTACATGCTAAACAAGAGAAAATTATTGGGTATTTCATAGTGGTTTTTCACATCAGATGATTGGTGATAAAATTAATTTTTTTAAGCTTGAGAAATATGATGGAGGCTTGGTTATGTTTGGAGATGATACTGGTGCTAAAATTTTTGGGATAGGGTTAGTAAGTTTTGATGGAAAGCATCATATTGACGATGTTTACTATGTGAAGGGTTTAAGGAATAATGTGTTGAGCGTTGGTCAGATATGCAAAAAAGGATATGATATTGTGTTTAAATATGAGAAATTTGATATTCAAAAAGGATCTAAAACATTGATTGCTACATGAAAGAAATCTAAATTAAATATCTATCAATTGAAGGGTGTTGATGAACAATGCTTTATGACTCAGATTAATGATAGGTGGTTATGGAATAGGAGAATGTTTCACATGAATTTTGATAAGTTATCAAGGATTAGTGTTGTTCAAGTCATGAGAGATCTACCAATAATTATAAAGCCTATTAATCCTATGTGCAAGAATTGTCCGTTTGGAAAGCAAGCAAGAAATCATTATAGATAAAAGGAACAATCTACTATTGGACTACTAGATTTGGTGAATACAAATATATGTGGTCCTACAAGAGTGAGAATTCTACTTGGTGAAAGGAAATTTATACTTTTAATTGATGATTATTCTAGATATACATGGGTTGCATTTCTTAGAGAGAAATCAGATGCATTAGATAGATTCAAAGCATTCAAAGCAATGGTTAAAAATGAAGTCAACTTGAAGATAAAATGCTTAAGGTTTGACAGAGGTAGAGAATTCACCTTCCATGATATTAATATGATTTGTGAAGTTCATGGAATAAAGATACAATTATCTACTCTGAGAACTCCTCAGTGGAATGGAGTTGTTGAAAGGAAAAATACAACAGTTCAAGAAGTTGCTAGGTCAATGATTACTGAGGTTGGTTTACCATAATTTTACTAGAAAGAAGCTATTCATACTATTTTTTATGTATTCAATCGAGTGCAAGCTAGAGAAAATAGTACAAAGACTCCGCATGAGCTATGGCATGGAAGAATTCCTACTATCAAATATTTTAAGGTATTCGAAAGAAAATCTTATATTAGAAGAGGTGAATAAAATTTGGGGAAAATTGATGCAACAAGTGAAGAAGGTATTTTTCTTGGATATTCTACTAAAAGAAAGGCATACAAATGTTTCAATAAAAGACTAAGAAAGATATTAGAGAGCACAAGTGTGAAAGTTGATGAGACAATGAAGAATTCTATTGACATTGATGGATATGAATTTGATGAACATGATTGTGTGAGAATAAAAGAAATTATGGAAGAACAAGAAAAAGATGAACAAGATGAACAAAAAGAAAGAGAAGAAGATGCTTCGGTGATGTCTGCTAGGACACCTAGATATGTATATAATAATCATTTAGAAAGTCATATTATTGGAGATAAGACTAAAGGAGTATTAAATAGAAGCAGAGTTATTGTTGAAGTGAATTTTTGTTTACTTTCTAGGATTGAACCGAAGATCGTAAGTGAAGCTTGTAAAGATGAACATTGGATGGAAGAAATGAAAGAATAATGTATGTAGATTAAGAAGAATCAAACTTGGGAATTTATCGCAAGATCGATCGATAAAAACGTCATTGGATCAAAGTGCTTATTCAGAAACAAGTTAAATGGCATTGGAGAATTTTTTAGAAACAAAGTGAGGCTTGTGTGTAGAGGTTACTCACAAGTAGAAGGTATAGATTTTCAGGAAACTTTCGCTTCGATAGAAAGAATGGAAGCTATAAGGATTTTCTGGGCATTTTCTACTCATAAAGGCCTTAAGGTCTAGCAAATGGATGTCAAGTCAATATTTTTGAATGGTGGGCTAGAAGAAGAATTCTATATAGAACAAAAAATTGGATTTCAGTTGATAGAGAAACTAGATATGGTGTGCAAATTGAAGAAAGCTTTATATGGTTTGAAGCAAGCTCGTAGAGCTTGGTATGTGAGATTGGACAAGTATTTGATACAATAAGGTTTTAACAAAGTTAAGACAGATAGTAATATATATATTAAGATTGAAAATGGAAAAATATTGATAGTAGTTGTGTATGTTGATCATATTATCTTTGGAGGAAATGAAAATATGTGCAAGATGTTTGCGGAAGAAATACATAAAGAATTTGAAATGTTCATATTTGAGGAGATGAATTTATTTATTGTGCTATAGATTAATAAAATAGAGAAAGGAATTTTCATTTCACAATCTAAGTATGTGAGAGATATGTTAAAGAAGTTTGGAATGGATGGTTCCATGCTGGTAAGTACTCCTATGGTGATTGGATGCAAACTGGGTAAAGATGAAAATTCACCTAAGGCTAATCAGAGAAAGCATGGATCTTTGATTGGAGGATTATTGTATTTCACTAGTACTAGACCAGATATCATGCATGGTGTCTGTCTTGTGGATAGATTTCATGAAGTTCCTAAGGAAACACATGTTGTTACAATTAAAAGAATTTTCAAATATTTGAATGACACTCTGGATTATAGAGCATGGTATCCTAAAGATGTTGACTTTACACTTAGTGCTTATACAAATGTAGATTGGGCTAGATGTGTAGATGAAAAAAGAGTACAAGTGGTGGTGCATTCTTTCTTGGACACAGATTAATAGCATGATCGAGTAAAAAGCAAGGTTTAGTCTCCTTGTCTATTGTTGAAGCTGAGTATACTGTTGTCATATCTTGTTGTACACAAGTTCTATGGATGAAACAGACATTGAAAGATATCATAGTGTTATATGATGATCCCATTTCTATTTTCTATGATAATACAAGTGTAATTAACATTTCAAATAATTTTGTGATGCACTCAAGGATGAAGCATATATCTATTAGGTATCATTTCCTAAGAAAGAAGGTAATGGAGAATGAAGTAAATCTTGAGTATGTTTCGATGAAGGATTAGATTGTTGATATTTTCACAAAGGCTCTTCCTAAATATAATTTTGAGTATCTCTAGGAGAAGTTAGGGGTTATTGGCCCTCCTTCCTTGAACTAGATACATATGGAGATGCATCAGTCTGATAGATTTATAGATCTATCTTTCTTCTGGACTGATGTTTTGGTGGCTACCTCTCAAGGGGAGAAGGTAGTATTAGGTGTTTTAAAACATTATGATTATTCTTTTTATCACATCAAAGGAGAAATCAATGTAAATATATTTTCCCTTTGCCATTGATGTCAAAGGGGGAGAATAATTATGTGAAAAATGAAAAGAAGAATGAGAGAAGAAGCATGCAAGAGATTATCTACTAAGGGGGAGAAACAAAAAAATGTATTTAGAGCAGGTATGTTGTCTTTGATGGTTTTTCACATCATGTGTTGCCATCAATGAAAAAGGGGGAGATTGTTGCAATAATGAAAAGATGGAATTTGTTATGGAAATATTGCAGGTGTTGTCATTGATTTCAATTGGTCAACTAGTTATCTACTAGTTGTTCTATATGTCAAGGATATTGAGAAAATTATAATAAATATATGTTGTAGGTATTTAGTGGTTGATCCGGGTTTTGGTCTAGATTTTCTCTTTGGGTTTTTGTATGGATTTTCTCCTATGGTTGTGTAGTTCAAATGTGTTTTCTATGGTTGTTAGAAGGTGTTATATTTAGATTTTTGGTTGTTGATTTGTTATATAATGCAAGTTGTGTTCACCAATTGTGAACTGTGGTTTTCAATGTTTTTGGTTGAGGTTCGACAGAAATATTGTTGGCTCTGATTTCTCTTTGATGAAGTCTTATGACCTGTAGTTCTAGAGTTGTGCTACTTTGATCCATTGAAGATAGTTTTGGCATTTGGAAATTTCATGCTTAATGGTGCTATGTGTTTTATACTGGTTTAGAGGACCTTGTGTGAAGTACTACTTTCAAGGATGATGAAGCATGTTAAATATTTTTGGGTCCTTATGAAGCATGTGTTTGGGTTGCTCTCATTCTTATTCCACCCTAGGATGTTTTGTCACTAAACTAATTTGAATTTGAATTTGGATGGCCAACTTTGGATATGTTTAAAATTTGAAGATGGTATAAATGCAAGATGAGTTAGTGGTAAATGAGTGATGATATAAGAGTGAAGAAGAAGTGTGATAAAGAGAAAAGAGAAAGAACAATTTTTATGCGACATTGATTCTATTCAGTGAGAGTGTGTGTGTTGCGAGTGTGGCAAATCAATGTGAAGCTTAATGTTGAGTTTCTAGATTTAGTGAGTAGAAGGAAAACTCTATCATTCATGGATGTGTGGAGTAATTTTGGTGGAATCCTTTTTTGCATTGGGATTTTAGTCTCCCTATAACAAGTCTTCTTTGTATCTATGTGGTAGTGATCCCTCTGTGTTGTAGCCCTATTGGATAGTGATTCCTTGTTCTGAGTAGTGAGTCCTTATTTCAAGTAGTGAACCTTATTTTAGGCAGTGTGCCTCTTGTAATCAGTTTTGATATTCTCTATAATGTGAGTTAATCCTCACCGTGGTTTTTCCCTTAATGGGTTTTCCATATAAATTTGGTGTTACTGTGTTTGTGTGTTGGATTTAAGTTTATGCATTGGCATTTGATGATTAATCATTTATGTAGCATTAAGTGTTTAGTTTCGATGATTGAATTAAAGGTTTAAATCTATGACAATTGATTCACCCCCCTCTTATTTTTCCTATTCAATAGGTGTGTCTTAAACTAGAGATGTGATTGCTAATGTACTTTGAATATCCCATATTGTAGATGGTGTGCATTGAACTTCACTTATGGTTGATGATGTGCCTCCAACTACGAGATTCATTTCTCTCCTTGCATATTGGAGTTTTTCCATATGTTCCCTTTGTGTTGCCAATTCAACATCTCTCTTATATTGCAAAATAATTTCTTCCTTGATAGGTTGTAATTTATTTTCTTCACGAACTTTCCTTTTTGTTTCTCTTCTCCTTGCATTTTTGGCTTCGCATTCATCCATCATTAGAGGATTTTATCATTCCCTCAATATGATTTTGAATGCTACATGTTCACAAACACACAAAGAACAAAAGTAAGTAATGCTCACTAACCATAGCCATAAAAACCTTCATAACCATAGCAACACAAATATTTTACTAGATACCATATGCAATTAATAGGCATTTTTTCAAATAGCTCACTGCCTTTTCTATGGTACCACATTTTTAATACACATCTACCAAAGCATTTTATTAAACATATTCATATCATTGATTACATTGTATAGACATCTAAATCTGGCCACTTATATTTAGTCAAATTTATCCTTTTTCATCTAAATATCCTTTTATCCACATTAGTTAAATAATGTTACTGTTATTTAATTAATACCCCTAAAGTCTTCTAAACCCCTAAGGTATTTAGTTAAATAATTAAATACTTTATCATCTATCCTACCTTACCCCTTTCTATCTCATAAATTAAATAAATAACCTTTATTTATTTAATTTCTTCGCTCAAATGTCACATCCTCCAACTTTTGCAAGTTGTCTCCTAATCATCATTGGCCACCTAACCCCCACCTAATCATTTATTAACTAGTCTAATCAACCCCCTTTGGTCAACTGTTCCCATCCCCCAAGGAATTTTTAATTCCTTTTTTTCTTTACAAGCTACTTTTTGAGAAATTTTTAATTCCTCCTCTCTCCCAAGGAATATTAAATTCATTTATCTTCCCCATGCCCATTAAAAAGGAATTTTTAATTCCTTTAGTCAACCCTTTGATCTTCACCCTTAATCTTCCCTCAAGAATGAATCTAGACCATTTATTCATCTCTCCTTGGCTAAATGGCTAACACTTAGCCATTTAGCAACTCTAATCACTATCATTCACTCTCATTCACAATCTATCACATTCAACCCATGTCTCAAGCCTCCAATCAACACAACCATCCTTGTATCCAAATCAAGCATTTACAAGTCGTTATGCTACCATAATTGATCTAGGAGCACACAAATCAAAAGAATGAATAGGGCCAACCAACCAATCAACTTGGACAAGGTAACATCTGTTAGAGTAATTGGACATTTACTTTATTAATTAAACAATATTTGTTTAATTACGTAAAGTTTCCTTTTAACTCTTTTTCACTTAAGCTAACATTAGGTACATAATAATTAATTACTTTATTAATTATTATTGTGCAAGCCTAGGGTTTTCCTTTTTAGGGTTTTCATCTATATATAGTTGAAAACTATCTTTTGTATCATTATTCATTTTACATTTTCAGGTGAATACATTGCTCCACATTCTTGAGCATTTCTTTTGTTGCTTCTCTTTGTTTCTCCTTGTAACAGGTTATTTGCTTGCAAAGATCTTTTGGACTTCTGTGGTGTTGTATCTTCTCAACTCCAACATGGTATCAGAGCTTCAGATTTGCAGCTGCTTGTTCTTGTTTTGAGATTTTGCATTGGAAGCAAATCTAGGGTTCTAAAGTTTTTTTTGGGTGGATTCAGCATACTCCATTTTTTGGGTTCACTTTGGGCTCAAATGGACAGTGCCATTGGATTTGTAGCACCCAAAAACCCCTAAATCGACTGTCAAATCATCGATTTTGGTTACAGTCAATTTGGAAGGCAAAATTTTTTTGCCCTAGGGCCGTACGGAGCAAAAAACGCACAAAAATCGGAAAAAAAAATTTTTTGGTTTATTTTGCGCGGCCAGTGTTAAACCCCATGCGCCAGAGCCCGGCGGCCACCACCACTGGCGGCTACCACCGACCGTGGCCAAGCGGCCACCGCCACCCCTGCCGGCCCGCCACCCGGTCTGCTCTGCCCGAGCGCCACCTACGCGCCACCGCCGCGCCGCTCGCACACCGCCACCTCCTGCGTGCCTGCCCCCGGTCCGCCATGTGCCCTGGGGCCGCCGAATTTTAAGCCCTTGAGGGCTAATTTTTTCTCTCCAACCCCCTATTATGTCATTTTTGGTCAAATGGGCATAACTTGGGCATCCTAGCTCCGTTTTTCGAACAGGAAGATGCGTTGGAAAGCTGAGAATGGCACCAATCTGATGGTATAGAAATATTTTTAATTTTTTTACCAGTCTAGATATTTTTTACCAGTCAAAGTGAGGTCTTCTTTCTTCACTTCCGGGGTCATAGAAGATGCAAACGGACTCCGTTTTTCAAACTTGAATAGGCGTTGGAAAGCTCTCAACATGCTCTATTCAGTGATGTGATCTATTTTATCAGAATTTTCACCAGGTACATGAAATTTGTCTTGAAGTATTTTTTGCTTATGCATTGCTTCCTTCTTCTCAGTTTGTACTAGGGTTTGGGTTTATCTTTTGTGGGGGGTGTTTTTTCTCTTGCTTTCTGTCATTTATATCAGAAAACCAGAACACCAAAACTCTCAAAAATACAAACCCTTCTGCATCTTCTGTCTATTCTGAAAGATCACATAATAATAAAAAACACAAGCAGGTACAGGTGCAGGGTTTCATGGCAGACTCTTCAGTTGAGCTACTCACATCACATAACTATCACACTTGGAAGTCTCGTATGATGAGGCTACTCAGGTCACGAGGGTTATGGTCTTGTTTAGATGAGGTTCAGCCTCAGTTGCAGTGTCCTTTTGAGATTATGCAGCACAGGAACAAGATGGATGAGGCTATGGGTTTGTTATGCATGCATGTTTCAGACAGTCTTTTGTTTCACCTTGATGCTTTGCTCACTCCTCGAGCCATGTGGCTGAAGTTTGAGACACTTTTTGGGGCCGTTAATGAGTTCCGCGCATTACAGATTGAGGCAGAGCTTGACTTCATTGTTACCTGATTCATTTCCCACTATTGAGGATTTTTTGAACAAGTTCAAAACTATCCGTACTATTTTACAGGGTTGTGGGAAGAACAAGACAGACACAGAGTGCATTTCCTTGATTCTTTCGAAGCTTCATGGTCCATTTCAGATATTTGCTTCCTCCTTCTACTCCACCATGGATGGTTTGGGTGCCAGTTTTACCATGCCTTCCTTTGATTTATTTTGTGAGCGATTGTCTCGGGAACAGTCTCACCTTTCTCAGATGGATATGCTCTCAGGTTCAAAGAGCAAAGCATTGGTTGCTCAATCACCGAAGGGGAAACAGAAGCAAAAACTGAGGCCCAAGAAAGATTTTGTAGGTAGTGAGCATTCCTCCAAATCACCTCCTAAGTCTAATTCTAAACCACCATTTAATCCAAAACATGGGAAATCTTCGAAGTCTGGTGAGTCTTCCTCCAAGACTAAGGAGAAATCAGGAGACACTTGCAGTTTCTGTGGCAAGCAAGGTCATCCAGTTTCCAGGTGTTGGAAACGATTAGAGGCTTTAGAGGAGGCCATGCAGCAGCAACACATCTCCTCACCTCAGTCTTCTTCTTCTTCCACCACAGGGAAGGGTCATGCTCTCACTGCACGAGCATCGACCAATGGGTCCACTTGGATTTTAGACTCTGGTGCTTCTCACCATATGACTCACACTCAGCAGTTAGTCACTTCTCTTGCCTCTTGTGGTACTTCACAGATTGCAGTGGGTGACTCTTCATAGCTTTCCATCTTGGATTCAGGTTCTGTCTCTTTGGATGGAGGCACTCTATAGGATGTTTTGGTTGTTCCTGACATTTCGACGAACCTCTTGTCTATTTATCAGATTTTCCACATTGGCTCTGGTAAGACAGTTGAGTTCTCACCACATGATGTGGTTATTCGGGATCTCCATGATTCTGATTTGGTTGTGGCTACTGGTAGTGTTGATACTGCATCTCGTCTTTACAGATTTTGATGGATTTGTGACTTCTGAGGGTACAGGTTCATCTCTTACAGCACATGCAGATTCAGTGAGTCAGCTTTGGCATGAGCGTTTGGGCCATGTCAATTATAGATATCTTCAGCAGATGAGTACACAGTCACTTGTTCTTGGTCTTCCACGGATTTCCTGCACTGACGGTGTTTGTCATGGTTGTGTGCTTGGCAAGCATCACAGGGATCCCTTTCGAAGGGAAGTACCACTCGTGATTTGGCACCCTTGGAGTTGATTCATAGTGACCTCATGTCATTTCCCACTCCTTCTTTTTCAGGGGCCAAGTATGTACTCACATTCATTGATGACTTCTCCAGATGCACATGGTTGTACTTTCTTAAGTACAAGTCTGATGTCTTTGATTCCTTTCGTGTCTTCAAGACATTTGTAGAGAAGCAGTCTGGTCTTTCTATCCGGCGGATACGTACAGATAATGGGGGGGAGTATGTAAATCAGGCCTTCAGAGATTTTTGCACTGAGCATGGTTTGCAGCATCAGTTTTATGTTCCCTACACCCCTCAGCAGAATGGTATCGCTAAGCGAAAGAACAGATCTTTACGGGAGATGGCTAATTATATGATTCAGTCTAGGTCCATGGATTCATCTTTTTGGGCTGAGGCAGTCAATTGTGCCAACTATATTCAGAATCAGATGTCTCACAAGGTGATTTGACATATGACTCCTAAGGAGGCTTGGTCTCATGACAAGCCTGATATTTCATCATTTCGAGTATTTGGTAGTGAGGCATGGGCTTTTATTCTTGATGCTCAGAGGCGAGCTATGGAGCGGAAGATTCGACCTCTCATATTTTTTGGTTACTGTGAGGATGTTAAGGTGTACAGGTTATTTGATCCTGATTCCAGAGAGTTCTTGTTTCGACGGGATGTTTAGTTTGATGAGCGCCTTCCTCCAGTTGATACCCTATCTCCAGTGTCCACTTCACTACCTACTCCACCCACTATAGCTCTTCAAGATTATTTTGAGGATTCTGATGAGGATATTGATGATCCCCCATCTCCACCTCCACTTGTTCCACCTCAGAGGCCCAAATGGGCTCGCTTTACTATTGAGGCAGCAGGATCTATGGTCGGTGATCCTTTAGACACTCGTTGCACTCGTTCTCATACTACGGGTTCTAGTCTTTTGACTAATTCTCTTTCAGAGGATCCTCAGAGATTTTCAGAGGTGACAGGTCACCCTGAGTGGGATTGTGCTATGGAGGAGGAGTATTCTTCTTTGATGAGGAATAATACATGGGATCTTTGTCCTCTTCCTAAGGGCAGAAAGATGGTTCGGTGCCGATGGTTGTATCACACCAAGTATGCTGCTGATGGTTCTATTGATAAGTACAAAGCATGTCTTGTTGCGAAGGGTTTCTCACAGGTTGAGGGTATTGATTACTCTGAGACATTTTCCCCTGTCGCCAAGATGAATTCTATTTGCTTTGTATTATCACTTGCAACTTCTAGAGGATGGCTCATTTTTCAGATGGATGTGAAGTGTGCCTTCTTACATGGTGACCTACAGGAGGAGATCTATATGGAGCAGCCTCAGGCATTTGTTCATGATTCTTCTTTGGTTTGCAGACTTCAGCGTTCATTATATGGTCTCAAACAAGCCCCTCGGGCTTGGTATGAGAAGATGGACTCTTTTTTGCTCTCCACTGGTTTCACTCGTTGTCATTCTGATCACACGGTCTATATTCAGCATCTTGAGGGTGAGATCTTGATTCTTGTGCTATATGTTGATGATTTTCTCATCACAGGTAGCTCATCCTCCATGATTCAGCATTCTCAGCTAGCCTTGATGGAGCAGTTTGAGATGACTGATCTTGGCCTTCTGCACTATTTCCTTGGTCTTTAGAGGGGATCTCCATTTACTAGCAAAAGTATTCTTTTGATATGCTTCAGCACTTTGGCATGCTTGATTGCAAGCCTGCCCCCACACCTTTTCAGTTAGGGGTTGTTTTGACTACTACTTGCCCCACTCCTTCAGTAGATGCTACACTTTACAGGTAGTTGGTTGGCAGTTTGTTGTACTTGACTCATACTCATCCTGATCTTTCCTTTGCAGTTGGTCTTGTCTCTTGATTCTCACATGATCCTCATGAGAGTCATTGGCAAGATGCCAAGCGTATTTTGAGGTACATTCAGGGCACCACTTCATATGGCATTCACTACACATTAGGGGATCCTCACATTGTTGGCTACACTGACTCAGATTGGGCTAGTGATGTCAATGATCGGAAGTCTACTTTTGGCTTTGTTTTTTGTCTTGGCTCTGGTCCTATCACATGGTCGTGCAAGAAGCAAACTGCTCATGCATTATCATCTACAGAGGCTGAGTACCGAGCTATTGTGCCCGCTAGTCAGGAGATTTTATGGCTTCGTCAGTTGATGACTGAGTTTGGTTTTCCTCCTGATAGTCCCACTATTCTTTGGTGTGACAATCAGAGTGCTATACACATTTTGTGCAACCCGGTGGAGCATCAGCGGACGAAGCACATTGAGCTTCATATGCATTTCATCAGACAGTTGATTCAGGATGGTTCTCTCATCTTGGAGTATGTTCCCACTGCCGAGCAGATTGCAAACATCGTCACGAAACCTTTTGCATCTCCGCGCTATCTTCAGTTGTGCTCTATGCTTGGGGTGAAGGAAGTTGTCCTTGGGGGGTCTTTATGAGGCCTTCCTTCCTTCATGTTTCTTTTAGCATGTTGTTCTATCTCTTTTTGGAGAGGAGTTTTTCCCACTGGGTTTTCTCCTTTTCTCCGTTTCATAGAGATTTCATTGTACTTGGGTACCTGATCTGGCCTTGTTGCCGGGACCCATTGCTTTTGCTTTCAGTAGCTTCTTCTAGGTTTTAGCTTCTCCCTATGTCTATTTTAAGGGGGGGTGTTAGAGTAATTGGACATTTACTTTATTAATTAAACAATATTTGTTTAATTACGTAAAGTTTCCTTTTAACTCTTTTTCACTTAAGGTAACATTAGGTACATAATAATTAATTACTTTATTAATTATTATTGTGCAAGCCTAGGGTTTTCCTTTTTTAGGGTTTTCATCTATATATGGTTGAAAACTATATTTTGTATCATTATTCTTTTTACATTTTCAGGTGAATACATTGCTCCACATTTTTGAGCATTTCTTTTGTTGCTTGTCTTTGTTTCTCCTTGTAACAGGTTATTTGCTTGCAAAGATCTTTTGGGCTTCTGTGGTGTTGTATCTTCTCAAATCCAACAACATCGTTCTTTTTTTGTATTTTATTCAAGTTCAACTCAGGTCTAATCTGAGGTGTTGTTTGTGTTTTCTTCATTTGCATTTCTTTTAGTTTTTCACTTTAGACTAGGATAAAACACTTGGACACATTTCTGGCATGCCCGACACGTCATGGGTCTTTTCTTTCATGTTCTTTGTTATTTCACTTTTGCAAGTTCAGATTGCAGTTACAGAGGTGAAAATACCCAGAGGGGCGAACCTGCTTAGAGGGGAAAATCTACTTCTCTACAGGGGTGAACCTGCTTAAAGGGGTGTATCTTCTTGCTCTATAGGGGAAAACCTACTAAAAGAGGTGAATTTGCTAAAAAGGGTGAGTATGCTTGTTCTACATAGACAAATCTTTTTGGATAGGTGTTTCTATGCCCTAGAATAAGTGAATATGCATCTACAAATAGAGGGGCGAACTTGATTCACATAGAGGTGAATATGACGTGAAATCTCAAACCCTAATCTTTTATTTTCTTTGTTGTTTTACTTTCGTTTTCAGATACAAATCTGCTAACTCAGCATTTTATGAGTGTCCTTGCTTCCATCTAACAATTTGTGCAGTTGTTTACCATTTGTCCAAGATCGAAGTTCTGAAACTACTAATGCATCTTCTACAGGACGATCAATTTGAGACTCTTAGTTTGTTTGTCATTTTCATACGAGCTAGGCACATGTAGCTCTAATTAGAGGTTCAATTAACTGTTTGTTGTGCTTGTGAGTGAGTTGTTGACGTATCCACTCACCTTGTGCCACTTGGTGATCCTCAGTGACAAAAAATCATAGCTCACTCTTGTCTAGTCGGGTCCACCTAGAAGGTCCTAATCCATCAAAGCTCTCCCCTTGCACTTCGTGCGAGCTTGGGGACCAGTTGAGACATCTAGCATCTTCTTCCTTTAGCGGGACTTGCCTGGGATTTCATCACTCGGGGGATGATTCCAACCATGTGTTACCAGTGGGTATATAAAGGGGGGTAGCAAAAGTTGTACCTCAATCTAGTCACGTCATGTCTGACGGAGCATCGAAGCTAGGGTGATACCTAGATAAGATGCAAAGAGTTGGTTCGAGTTTCCAATATCTCATTGGGGCTCCTAACTCACACTTTTGATGGCATGGTGTTCATGGTTGTGCTCCATGTACCATGCATACATTGAGGACTCATGAGATAGCCTTGTTCGGCCTAGATAGACACCCTTATCACTAGTCTTAGGATCATGTTTTCTGCTTTTCTTTTCAATCAAGTCAATCCAACCTTATGTCTGTTGTTTTTTGTGCTTATTTTCCTCTACCATAGTCCCCCCTTTCCTTTAGAGATGATCTTTCTCCTATTTCCCATCCCGTTCGTCATCCTATCACTATTATGTGTCTTTGTGTGGCTCCTTTTAAGAGTTTGTTTCCCGTTGTGAGTCCCCGTTTGACCCCACTTGGAATTTGGTTCCCCATTAAAAGTCTTCATTTGGGTTTTTTTGGTGTATGTTCTCTGTCCAAGTCACCATTTGAGTCCATCTAGCTGATCCTATTACCCTGTTACACCATTTTGAGAGTCAAACCCACCCGTTTCTCAGTAGTTTTTTTTGTTTAGGCGAATTTGTTTGTTGTTTGGGTGAACTTGCCTCTCTACAAGGGTGATCCTGACTTAAGGGGTCAACCTACCTCCCTAAAGGGGAGATTTTGATATTAGGGGTGAATATGTCTTAACAAAAGGGTGAATCTTCTTTTTCCTCTTCATTCAGGACCTCGTTCGACTCCATTTTGGTGTTTGTTTAGCCATTTTTTGTCTCGTTCTTCGTCTAAGTATTTGTCTCAATCCTTTTGGGTGTATCCATATGTCCATTGGTGGTCCTATCTAATCAGCCCAAAATATGCTCATAATTTGAATATCATGATGTATTTTTAAATACCCTTACTCTTTTGTTAATGGTTGTTTTAAACTCTTTGATTATAAACTTTTTATCTAAAATCGGGTAGTATCTTGTGGCAACACATTCCTATATTCTTGCAGCGTAATATCTCCATATGTCTATCCCTCTGTCTGTTCCTGTAGCATAAGATCAGCTCATGGTTTGTTTCTCAGTAATAGTTGTCACATTTTCTACTTTAATTAAGTTATTCTTAAGTTGAGAAGACTTTTCCTTACGTTCCTGCATCAGAAGTAGAATTCCTTTCAAGCATGTATTTCTAGTAAATTATGGCTAAAATTGGTTCTTAGTGCACATACAATGCCACTCCATTACAAGTATGCGTTCCCTATTTTGACAAAGTAAATGAATGACCATAAGAAGGTGTTAGTCACTTGCTGGAATGTCCAATTCCCAAGTTAGGATTTTCTGTGACTTTTATATCCTTTTGTGGGCAACAACCATTTTTGGCGCCGTTGTTGGGGATGGTGTCAAGCTAAGAACTTGTCATAGTCATTGTTAGCAGTTGTTTAGTATGATTATTCAAGAATTTTCAAAATCCTTCAATTTTCAGTTAAGTCCATTACATGCATAGAAGAAGAGACGCTCTCGGAAGATTCCTCCCAAACCCTTCATTCACTAATAATGATTTTGAACCAGCTTATAATCTATTTGAGGAAGGAAGAAACCAAGATATCAATCCATTTGCTGAAGACCCGCTTGCTGAATTTCCCTTTGACCTAGCTGACAAAGAACCTCAAGAAAATCCATTTGCTTTGATACTTCATCAAGTAAATATGGCACAAAATCCACCTAATCGACCTCCTACTTTTGAATTCCTTATCATACCCTAGCAAGATAATGATAACTTCAAAAATATTCCTTCTTCATTACTTCCCAAGTTCTATGGACTAGTTATATAGGACCCAGACACTTTCTTGTTTGAGTTTGACATCCTCTGTCGAAGTTATGATTACACTACAGATGCTCACAAGCTGAATTTGTTTCCTACTACTTTGAAGGAGGGAGGTCTTAGATGGTTCATGAGTTTGGGAAGGATTGTTGTTGATAGTTGGGCAGTCATGCAAAGAAAATTTCTTGAGAAATACAAGGAATATTGTAAGAGTGGTAGCAAGGGCGATGATATATTCTGAATTCAGAAAAAGGAGGACGAAATCTTGGAAGACTATATCTCAAGGTTCTTGTTTTCCTTGAAAAAGAATTCAGACATACTCTCAATGAAGAATCTCATAAATTACTTTTTTGTGAGGGGAATCATGCCCTAGATCTGATGGGAGGAGGAGATATAACCAAAGTGCCTTGGGATGATATTAAGTCCATATGTCACAACTACTCTCGAGAAAATGTTAAGAAGGGTAGAGGTCATCAGGCCATGGTGGGAAATTCTTCTACTAATGGAGTTTCATGGATGGAGATTTCAAATTTTCTATTTGATTTCAAGCAAGATATCATAAACAATATGGCTACACAGTTGGATACTATGCAAGCTTGAAAGAAACATGAGGAAGCTGAAGTGGTATTGGCTGAGTTTTGTCTACATTGCCAATAGAAGAAGCATGACTACAGATGTAAGATGGTGGCTAACCTAGAGGCTAAGAAATTACTTACTGACTTTAAGGCTATAGAGGGTGATGATGACCAAGTATTCTACATTGCACAAAGGTGCCCATGGGCTCAAAGACAAGGTATGCCTCAATACCCTTAAACTTTTGGTAATCCTTACTCTAATTATAATAACCAATGGAAACCTACATATGGCACATCACCACCTTGGAATACCTCTCAACCACAATGGCCTAACTATTAGAGTCCTCAATAGAAATCTCCTCAAGGAGGTTGGTAATAGCCACAAGGACAATGGACTCCACCCCAAGGTAATTGGCAGCAGAATCCTCAATGGAGAGGTTCTCAACAATGGCAGAGCCAATCCCTTGGATTCTTGTAGCTTCAGCAACCACAATCTTTGGCCCTCATGCCACCTCCTACTCTACCTACAGAAAATATTGGCCCTCCAAAAAAAATGCCTATGCCTGCTCAACCATTGTCAAATCCTAATAATAAACAATAGCAACAACAACCTATATATTTTGCAGAAGCCAATCAGTATCCAGCCTATGCCCTAAATATTAATGATATCCATCTCAGGTCTGGAACCACTCTACCTGCTCCATAGCCGCCAGTAATTACTGAGATTCCAAACCCTTCCTTTGAACAACTGACTAGTCCTACAGAACATATACCTATATCAAATACTGTCTCTCAGGAGCCTGTCCTACAATATCAAGCCAAACCACCTTTTCCTCAGAGATTGCAAGTCAATACACCCAAGTCTATGGAAGATCCTACCTTTGACATTTTGGATCAGCTAAAAATGTACACATTCAAATCCCCCTCTTTCAATCCATTAAAGATGTTCCAATTTATGGGAAAGCCATTAAGGAGGCTTATTTGAAGAAACCTGGAAGAAAGAAAAAGGATCCCCAACCTATCCATGTTCTAGGACATTTGGCAGATATTATGTTAGGGAAGGTAGTCAAGCCAAAATATGTTGACCCTGGGAGTCTTGTGGTACAAATAAATATTAATGGTCAGATAGTAAAGAATGTTTTGGTTGACCTTGGTGTAACCATTAATGCAATGACTAAGCATACTATGGAGTACTTGAATATCCTAACCATTAGGTCTACACCTACCATCCTATAGCTTGCTGATAGTTTCATAGTAACACCTAATGGCATGGTAGAAGATATAATTGTCAACCTTGAGTCTTGGGAATATCCAATAGATTTCACCATATTATCCACTACGACAACTTTGGGAGGATATCCTATCATCCTAGGTAGACCATGGTTAGCCACATTTGATGCTTTTATAGGATGTCATTCAGAAGACATGACAATTTTTGATGGTTAGTCAACAAAGAAATTAGCTTTATACCCACCTGCCCAGCCTCAGCCAAACTTGTCTCAACTAATTTGGCCAGATTTAGGTGAGGAAACTGAAGAAGTTAGTTCATTGGCTCACTTAATGATGATGCAAACTAATCCATTTTCCCAACTTCAGAGTGAGGATGACCTAATTTTACAAATTTTGCAGTCCAACTCTGATATGAGTAGCCCATCTGTTTTAGATAACTATCCTTAGCAGTGTTTCTCGCAGCAACTAAATCTTGAGAGTCTTCCATTTAAAATTCCTGCAGTCTATTAACATTTGCTTCAACAAGAAATACAGACACCACCTTTATCAGTAGACTCCATGAATGATCTTACCAAGAAAATTGAGTTGTCTCCAGGCTACTGTCTGAATATCAATAATAAGTTGCCTCAATCTCAACAAACTGCCCTAGTCATAATGTTGCAAGATCAACACAAAGCTTTTGCATGGGACTATGGGGATATGGAGGGAATAGATCCTCAACTCTGTACTCATAGGATCTACATTAAGGAAGACTGTTCACCTATTAGGAAGCCTCAAAGAAGGATAAACCCAGCACTAAGGGAAATAGTTAAAAATGAGCTCAAAAAATTGCTTGATGTTGGTTTTATCTACCCCATTTCAGACAGTCAATGGGTATCTCCATTAGCGATCATTCCTAAAAAAGGTGGAAAATGGAGAGTTTGTGTAGACTACAGAGAGTTGAACACAACAACTAAAAAGGATCACTTTCCACTACCATTTGTTGATCAAGTGCTAGACTCATTGTTTGGTAAAAAGAATTTCTCCTTTTTGGATGGATATAGTGGGTATAATCAAATTAAAATTGCCCCTGGGGATCAAGACAAAACAACTTTTACTTGTCCATGGGGAACTTTTGCTTACTTTGTCCTACCTTTTGGCCTGTGTAATGCACCTGCAACATTTCAAAGGGCAGTAATTAGTATTTTTGCTGCATTTCTCATGATTCTATGGAGATCTACATGGATGACTTCACCACTTATGGAGTTACTTATGAAGAAGCATTAGCAAATTTGGAGAAAGTGTTGAAAAGATGTCAGGAGCACAATTTGTCTTTAAATAGTGAGAAGTGTTTTATGATGATGCAAGAAGGAATTTTTTTAGGCCATCATATCTCTCCAGCAGCAATTCAAGTTGATCCTACAAAAATAGAAGTCATTCCAACTTTGCAAACACCTATGAAAGAAAAGGATGTTACAAGATTCTTAGGACATGTTGGCTATTATAGAAGATTTATTAAAGATTTCAGCAAAATAGCCAGTCCCTTGTAT
Source organism: Sequoiadendron giganteum (assembly GCA_007115665.2). Taxonomy (NCBI): domain Eukaryota; kingdom Viridiplantae; phylum Streptophyta; class Pinopsida; order Cupressales; family Cupressaceae; genus Sequoiadendron; species Sequoiadendron giganteum. Next base: position 155,113,373 of record CM021107.1, on the reverse strand, counting down.
ACCTTGCTGACTAAGGATTGTGAATTTAATTGGACTGAGACCTATGACAAATATTTCTTGCAACTTAAGAACTTACTTACTAAGGCACCTTTTCTTCAAGGACCCAAGTGGAGTCAGCCCTTTCATATACACAGAAATGCTTCTGATTATGCCATAGGGGCAGTTTTAGGATAGAAGGAGAATTCCATAGAGCATGCCATATATTTCATTAGCAAAAACCTTCAAGGCCCATAATTAAACTATACTGTCACAGAGAAAGAATTGCTAGCAATTGTGTATGCCCTGAACAAGTTTCGGCATTATGTCACTGGCTACCAAATATTTGTTCATACAGATCATGCAGCAATAAGGTACCTCATGAATAAGCCTGCCATATCTGGCATATTAGTAAGGTGGCTCCTATTGTTGCAAGAATTTGATATCACAGTTATTGATAAGCCAGGCAGGGAAAATGTGGTGGCTGATTTCTTGTCAAGAATTCAAACAACTACACCTGCCACCTCTGAGGTAATTGATGATAGCTTTCCTAATGAACATTTGTTTTCTATTGCTGCTCAAACTCCATGGTATGCAGATATTGCAAATTATTTAGCAACCGGCAAAATTCCAGCTCACTTCTCACCAAAGTACAAGAAGCTGTTGATTGAGAAAAGTTTTAACTTTTCATGGATTGTAGACTGTTTATTTTACACAACACCTAAAAAGTCATGCAAAGGTGTGTTAGAGAAGATGAGACCTATGAAATTTTGCATGCTTGTCATGATAAGCCATCTGGTAGGCACTTTGCATCCAAGAGAACATCAATCAAAGTTCTTAACACAAGGTACTATTGGCCCACACTACACAAGGATGTTGTAGCCTACACCACAAAATGTGACAGATGTCAACAAATGGGGAGACCAACAAGGTCTAATGAAATGCCCCTATATTCACAAGTGGTAGTTAGTCCCTTTGATAAGTGAGGAATGGATTTTGTTGGGCCTATTGATCCTCCATCCAATGGGAAATCCTACAGTTTGGTTTGCACTGATTATGTAACCAAGTGGGTGGAAATGAAAGCAATGACACATGCACGTGATAATAGAGTTGTTGAGTTCCTGTATGAGCAGATTTTTACTCAGTTTGGGGTCCCAAGGGAGCTTGTTACTGATCAAGGAGCTCAGTTTACATCAAACCTGATCACTAAATTGATGAATGATTACAAGATCAGGCACAGAAAGTCAAGCCCCTATGACCCTCAAGCCAATGGTTAGGTAGAGGTTACTAATAGAGAATTAGAGGCAATCCTTACAAAAATAGTACAATTACACAAGAAATATTAGAGCAGTCATCTTCTAGAAGTAGTCTGGGCCTATAGGACTACATGGAAAACAACTACAAGGTTTACCCCTTTTGAGTTACTTTATGGAAAAAGCTCTATGTTGCTAATAGAGTTTGAGCATAAGACCTTAAGGATTGCTCTTCAACTTAATATTGATCTTTCAAAAGCCCAAAAGGAACGCCTCCTACAGCTGAATGCATTGGATGAGATGAGGAAAGCTGCCCTACAGCATACTGAAGCTATCCAACAGTAAAGGAAGAAATGGCATGACCATAATATTAGAACTAATCATTTCTCTGCTGATGATTGGGTGCTGCTCTATGACTCCAGGTACAAGGAAAATCAAGGTAAACTCACAACAAGATGGCTTGGTCCTTATGAAATAGAAAATGTATTTGATAATGGTTTAGTTTAGTTGGCTACAATAGATCCTATCTAATTCAAGATGTTGGTTAATGGACACCATCTTCAGTTGTGTCATAATCTTACATCCAAAGAACAATTTATGAAGCAGTTTGTTTCAGATGCAACCACTGATCTTCATGTAGCAAAAGGCTTCGGTCTTCTTCCTGCATCATCTCTTTAAAAACTATGTTGCATGTCCATAATAAAGGTTTTCTTTTTATGGAAACCACTTTCTCTATCACCATCATTCATTCCATCTTTATTTTCTACGTCACCCAACCATGTCACCCATCCTACCGTACCACCTTCATTTATGATTTCTTTTCCAAGCAGTCATTTCAGGCTGTGTTGTGATATCTCCCAACATCCGTGAGAATTTAATACAAGGTATGTGATATTCTTTTTATTTGTCACATCATTCATATATTTCATTTATTACAATGTGTCTATCAGTCATTACTACTTGTTCTTCACCTATCCTTTCACACATGTGTGGACACATGCCAAATCTTAAGTAGGGGGCGTGGATAATTTGTTTCAAAACTTTTTCTTTATTCCAGTGCCACGTCTATTAAAGACAATTTTTATTGTACTTACCAAGAATGAATGCATGTTTTTTTCCTTGATCAGCAAGTTAACTGCTTAATTAAGTAGTTTCTAAAAATAATTGCATGCAATTGTCTTTTATATCATTCTTGGTAAGTAAAGAAAGGTAACAAGCCGAAAAGAAAGAAGCAGAGTGAAGAAAAAGTGGTTTTCAAATTCTTAGAAGAGGTTGAGTTTCAGGAATTTTAGTAGAGACAATTTGTGAATATGGGTGGTCAGCTAGTAAGACATGAGCCAGCAACTCACAAGGCATTAATGCAAGATCCTCAGGTGTTTCAGGCATTCAGTATTTGTGGATGGCTGAATTATTTTTTGAGGATAGATTCCTTCAATGAGGAAGCTGCAAGTGAATTTTTGAGGGCTCTTTTAGAGGGAGAGGCTATTGTATGGGGTTTAACAGTAGCTATGATAGAAGAACAGATTGATGAAGTGACTGGGCTTCTGGTAGTAGGAGAGAACTTTCCTTTTGGAAGGGATGTTGTCTCTTCTAAGGCAGAATTCACATTGCCAACAGATGGACCCTTAGAGGTTTCAAAGCAAGGATGCAAACGGGTGTCACTGCCTTACCCATATTCACAATATGCCTCCTTCATAATCAGGTATTTGACTTGTGAGGGACATTTTTCCTATTTGCATTCTTATGATTTTAAATTGTTGAGTCATATGAGGCATGGTTTAGCTGTCAACATCCCAAAAACTTTGTTAAATATTTTGGAACGTAGTGCCCATGAAATCCAGAAGGGTAAAGACAATTCTATCACCCATCATTCCCTTATTAAACTATTGATTGAGCATTCCTTGAGGGATGTACCACCCCTTTATTGGTAAGAATTTTCTACCCAAAAAGGACTGCAACCTCCAGAACCTCCCAAAGCACTCCCTGCACAGCCCAAGAAAAAGAAAAAGACAGTAGAATCTATGAGTACGAAAGCAGAGCAAGAATCATCTGCTCCTATAGCACCTAGTCCTATAGCATCCACACCTGAGCCCTCTACCCAAATAAAAACTAGGTCTTCTACAAGAAAAGAAAAGGGGAAAAAAAAGTAGGAGAATCATCAAGGGTTGAGCAAACCTCGAAAGCAATCCCTCAAACACAAAAGCGAAAATGTTCTACCCCGCTTTTCCCTGCAGCTACACATATTGCCACCATAATTTCATCATCTTCCTCTCCGAGTGAGTCTGAATCCCCTAGGAAAGTTAGAAAGAGGAAAGCTGCAAAAGAACCTCCTGCGTCTGCTACATTGCCTAAAAGAGCTTCAACAAGGAAATAGAGTAAAACTACTTCAACCTCCATCCAACCAGAAATTATAGTCATTTCAGAGGAGTCTGAGGAGTTTAGTCATGAGGATTCTTAGAGTGTATCTGAGAATTTTCCACACAGTTCCTCTTTTATTCTTGAGGAATTACAAACTGAAACAGAGGAAGTTGAGGAAGTACAACATGGTTGTAGTGATGAAAGGAGGATGCCAAGTCTTAATGATTTGGCTGATGCAGTTGAGAAAATTTTAGGAGAAGCACAATCTCCTCCTGAGTAGCAAGAGAAAGAGCAACCTGAACAAACTGAAGTATTCAATGAAACACCATTGCCCTCAAATCCTTGTCATGCATTGGTTGTGTATAAAAGATCATTATTGATTGAGTATTTAGAATATCTTAAAATTGTCTGGAGGCCTGTTACACTTCAAACTTTAAGTTTCCGCCATCTGGCTAAAACTGAAATGCAACAAAGTCTGTGGGAAGAAGAGAAGAAGAAATTAAAGAAATAAATTGAAAGCCAAATATAGGAAATCCAGGAAATAAAGGAGAAAATGAATGAAATGATGAAAGTAGCTAGAAAAATCATGGAATGTAGACCACCACCTAGGGTGTATGCAATGTTCCTTAAGCAGAAATTTTTGTGGTTCCAATTAATGAGAATTTCCAAAAATTTGGACCCTGACATTCATTCTACTAAAGAGTTTTATGATGCATATTAGACAGCACCCAATTGGCTAAGAAATTATTTGTGTGAATTTTATTTGCACGGTTTGTTAATCTCTTTTGAAACAGAGTGGAATCTGCTTCTTTACATTGGTGGCATTCATTTGAGGTCACTTATGTCTTGGGCGGCTAATGAAATTAACTATGGGAAGAAATTAGAGGATTATGAGGAAGCTGAAAGGAAAGAACCTATTCCCCTACGACTAGAAAGCTCAAATCCTCAAATAGTTCTAAGGACTTGGTTCATTGTTGCATATGGATTCTATGATCCTGCAGCAAGAATAAAAATATTTGATCTCAGAAAGTAGGTATATGATGAGTTTAAAGGCCAACCATATTTTTTTTGGAAGCTTTCATCTTCCAGAATCAAAACAAGATGGGAGAAACTGACAATTGGTCTGAGAAAATCTGAGCTGCATAGCCCTCTGAATTTTAGAGCAGCCATCAGAAGGTCAGAAACGTATATACAGTTGGGTCTCTAGGAAAGGTTTGAATTATGGTTTCCATTAACATTTCAACCTCCTATTTTGATGTGGCCACTATACCCTTATTTGGCTACAAATTTTAATGAGGACACAGAAGCTCATAGGTATGAAAGATGGCAGAATTACAGAGGCTTCTACTACAAGTTTGGAACTTCAATGCAAGGCCATGCTACTCCTACCGATTTCATGGAAACAACGAGGAAGATTAATGCTAGAGGACCAACATTAGCATAAGTAGGGTGGAAATGATGAGCCCAAAATATGCTCATAATTTGAGTATCATGGTGTATTTTTAAATACCCTTACTCTTTTGTTAATGGTTGTTTTAAACTCTTTGATTATAAATTTTTTATCTAAAATCGGGTAGTATCCTGTGGTAACGCATTCCTATATTCCTGCAGCTTAATATCTCCATATGTCTATATTCATTTCCCTGTTTGACCTCCCAATTGACTGATATGATGCATGTAGTTTTTGGATAAATGAGATGGATTTAATGTGTGTGATTAATGAATGAGTATCATGTTATTATATGCATGCTTTCTTTCACCTCTGTCGCCATGTGTTTCACAGGTTGTTGAAGTTAGCATGAACGAGTCAATGCGTAGCAGATCTCGGCCCTACAGTAAAGTCCATTTCCAGCGTGGCATCGAGGAAGTTTTTCCAGCGAAGACTCTCTGTCCAGGTTGTTGGGAGGAAATCTAAATGGTCATCAATCTAGGAAGAGTGGAATGTTAGATTCTCTCTGAATCGGTTGAATAGATATGCTTTCATTTATGGGAAGTATGTTCCTCAGTATTAGGAAGCATTTATGTCCACATCTTTCTTTGTTAAGTTAGTTAGTTAGTTTCTTTTCTATAAATAAGTGTTCCTCCTACGTGAGTGAACAAGTAGAAGAAAAAAAAGATTAGATTGGATAAGATTAGACTAGATTAGAGGCAAGAGAATAGAACAGAGTATGTTCGAGTTGGTATTATAATGAGAAACAAAGTTTTGTGTTAGTTTTCTTACACGCAGAATGACGATGTATATGATTCCAAGTTATGAATAAAAGCTAATGAAGTTTTGAGTTCAATTCTTGCATAAATTGGTTGATGCTTGCTAAGGGGGCCCACTTAGTAAGTATATGTAGTTAGTTGTTTATTTCCTATTGTTTATCAGTTAGAATTTCATTCTAGGAAGTTTCAACGCAAACTTAGTCTTATATTGTTCTTGTAGCATAAGGAATCCATCCTTGTGTATGTTCCTGTAGCATAAGATCAGTTCATGGTTTGTTTTTCAGTAATAGTTGTCACGATTTCTTCTTTAATTAAGTTATGCTTAAGTTGAGAAGACTTTGCCTTACATTCCTACATCAGAAGTAGAATTACTTTCAAGCATTTATTTCTTCTAAATTGTGGCTAAAATTGGTTCTTAGTGCACATACAGTGCCACTCCATTTCAAGTATACGTTCCCTGGTTTGACAAAGTAAACGAATGACCATAAGAAGATGTTAATCACCTCCTGGAATGTCCAATTCATAGGATAGGATTTTTCATGACTTTATAATCCTTTTGTGGGTGACAACCACTATCCTCACTTTGTGTCTCCATCCAGATCCATTTAGTTGAATCCTTTCATCTATTTTGTCATCCCATTACCCATTCAGGACCCCGTTCTTGTTCGTTATGACGTTCATTCTTCATCCCCTTTTTAATTTCATTTTTTCATTGTACTTGGGTGAACTTTCTTAGTACAAGGGTGAGTCTTCTTTAACAAAGGGGCGAATCTGCTTTTTCTTCCTCATTTGGGGCCCCATTCGGGTCTGTTTTGGTGTTCGTTCGGCCATTTTCGGTCCCATTCTCCGTCACCATCCTTATTCTGACCCATTTAGGCATATCTAATTGTTTTTGGGTGGTCTTATCCTCTGTCTAAGTCTCCATATGGATCCATTTAAGTGAATCCATTATTTTCATCCACTATCCTATTTGTTATTCGGGGCCTCGTTCTACCCCGTTTTGGTGTCCATTTAGCTATTTTTCATCTCGTTCTTCCTTCGAATTCATTTAGGTGCATCTGATTTTCCATTGGTATTCCTATCCTCCTTTCGAGTATCTATCCATATCCATTTAGGTGAAGCTATTATTTTCATCTACTATCTCATTCAGGTATGTTTCAGTCTTTGTTTGGCTATTCCCCATCCTAAGCTTAGTCTAAGTCCATGTTCGAATCCGTTTAGGATAAGTTTTCATCCCACTAGGAAATCCTCAGAGTCACACCTACATGTTCTTTAGTCACCCTTGTTCGCTCATCAGTCACATCTGCATGTCCTTCAGTGTCTCCAGCTATTTAGGTGAACCTGTCAATTGTTTGGGTGAATCTACTTGTTTGGGCGAATTTCCCTCCTAACCTAGGTGAATTTTCATATTTGGGAAAGTATGCCTATTCACTTGGGTGAATCTACCTATTCCTTTGGGTGAATCTTCTATTTTGGGTGATCCTGACTGTTGTTTTGGGCTAATTTGATCTCTCTAAATAGGAAAAAAATTTACATACAGAGGTGAATCCGCTTCCCATACAAAATATAGAGAGTCAATCCTTCATGCCACAATTATCCTACATCTTCCTCAGTCCAAAACCATAATCTAATCATTTATCCTCTTCCTATTCATCCCCAAACCATCCAATTTTCAAAAAAACTAGGAATTTATTTACCCTGACTTGTCAGGGTCATAACTTTTTACTCATTGCTCAAAATTCAAAACCGTTTACACTGTCAAAAAGGTCTCCAACAATACTAATTCAATCCCTAAAATGGTGCACTTTCAACAACCAAATTTTAGGAACCGATGCAAGTTTCAAACCCAAATTCTGGTCCAAAGACCTCTAAAATGCGATTTACTATGGCATAGAAAAAACTAAAAATAAATAAATAATTCCTTTTCATTTTTTCTCAATCCTATCACCCCTGAATTGTTCTAGGCCATAATCTGAGCTTTCATCCAATTTGAATCTGAGCTTCCATCCAATCCCCATCTGAGTTTAACTTGAATCCCAATTTGAGCTTTAGTCCACCTATATCTTCTTCCATCGTCTTCCAACCCATCCTATTTATCTTTTCATCATCTATTCTTTCCGACTAATCATCCATTCTTATCTTTCCCATATGTATTTGTTCCATCTAATGTCATGAATCCTTATCTTCCTTTCACACAACCGACAATAGTAGTTCAGGGGAATCCTAACTACGTTGATGATGATAATGAAAGTCTTATTGATCAAGATGTGTATAATATAGATCCCCTTGATGTTGTTGTTTCTAGAAATCTTCTTCCAGTCGCCTCTCCAATTCCATCCATTCCTCTAAAATATCCCCTCATTTCTTCATCTACATCTAATAATAGTCATTATTCTACCCTTGACAAGGGATATCCAGTACCCTCACCATCCACATATCCATCATGTCCTCCCTCTACATCTCTCTCTTGTCCAACATCCACATCCTCCTATAGTAATATACACTCCCCATACTCCTATCCTTATCATCATCAACCATCACAATATCTCTACCTTAATCCCACATCCCAATCTTCCCATCCTAATCCAACACCCATGCCTTCCTATCATAATCCACCATCCCAATATTCCTCTTATCCTAATCCATCATCTCAATCTTCCCATCCTAATCCATCATCTCAATCTTCTCACCCTAATTCAACTTCCACATGCTCCTATCTTAATAGACCATCCCAATATTCCTACTACACCACTCCAATCTTCCCAGCCTAATTTAGCATCCACAACCTCTTATCTTATTTCATTATCCACATCCTCCCATGTCACTCTCCCCTTCAGTGAATTCTATCATAATCCCCCCCCCCAATTCATCATACCTTAGTCCTCCATCCAATCCTAATCCATCAATCTCTAATCCTAATCCTCCATACCCTCTTAGTCCTACATCCAATCCCATCCCCTTATCTAATCATAATCCACCAGTCCCTAATCCTAGTCCTCCAACCATCCCTAATCCTCCATCCATTCCCATCACCCCACCTAATCCTAAATCCCCTCCAAATGTCATCCAAGGACTCATGATAGAAGATACATCCCCAAATCCACATCTTGATGTTGTGGAACAATTCCCTCCCACTCTATCATGTATAGTCATTGGTGATGAGGCTCTTCCCCATCCTGCACCTATCACTCCCATTACGATTTCTAGTACCATCCAAACTGTTGAAACCATCAAACCCATTAAATCCCCATCACTCACTCCTAGTGCCACCTAATCCATTGAAGACACCCAAAACCAATTCACTCCCCCTAGTCCTAATATCACCAATGTCCAATCCCATGACCTTCATGAATCCTCCATCCTTCTATCTCCCCCACTTGAGGATTCCCTCCATCACTCCTCCATCACCCTGCCTCCCACACAAGATGATTCATGCCAAGAGTTTGATCCAAAGCATACAAGCATATCCCCTCCTTAACATCCAAATCCTGTCATCCCATCTACTCCATCATAAGAACATAGTTTTCCATCCACTCCATCTCATGATCCCTCTCCTCAACTGAATCTTGGTCCTACCATCTCATCTACCCCATCTCAAGATCACACTGGCTTACCCACTCCATCCCATGACCCCCTTTGCACCCAAGTTCCAATCACTCCATCTCATGAGCCCTTATCACCTAATTCCCCAAATCCATATCCTATCATGCCACCTAATCCTTCTCTTGATCCCTTATCATTCACTCCTCTCGATCAATATGTTGCTATCCCATCATCTCCATCTCATGATCCTTCATTTCCATCTATTCCTACCATCCCAATGCCACTTTTGTATCACCTTGGTAACTTTACACTCATCCATGGTGGTCTTCTTGTGGAAGAAAAAAAAATCATATGCACCACTCTTCCTCCTCCACCGGCTAATGGACTCACATCATGCTTCCAAAATAATAAGCATCCTACCATATATCGCATTCTCAATATCTTGAACTATCAAGGAAAAGGTTTAGGCATGCATGAGCAAGGTATGTTAGAGCCCATCCAAGTCAAAGAAGACCTGTGTACAAGTGGTCTTGGATATATCTCCCAAGACCCACAATCCAAAAATTTTGGTACAACCTCCATACATCCTAAGCGATGCTCTTTTGAAGTAGCAAGAGGCACTTCCCATCACTCCACCAATCCATTTGTTGCCATCCCTCCTCCTCCATAATATTACCTCAAAACAACCGTCAATCTTCCTCCTTCCTCCACATCTATCTTGGGTCCTTATGTCCCTCCATCCACCATTTCCCATCATCCATCTACTGCATCTATTTTGGGTACTTATGTCCCTCCATCCACCCTCACACATCCTCCATATACAACATCCATTTTGGGCCCTTATATCCAAAAATCACCTCCTCCATCTCATCCTCTCATCCATCCATCACCTATCCCTAGCACACCTCATAAAAATTATAAATTCATAACTCCTAATCAGGATCAACAAAGGCACCCCTCCATGCATGCTATCTCACATCCTCCTCCCACACCTCATCATCAAATGCCTACATTTATCACTCCATCCACATCTCCTTTGCATCATCCATCGCCTCACACTCGTCCCATTGCTACTAAAAGAACTTTGGATGCCAAGGTAAAAATGCATAAATCTAAGCATCCACATGAATCTAAAGCTCCTCATGTTCCCTCAAAATGACATGTTGAAGAAAAAAAAATCCAAAATCTAAATCAAACCCAAATGCCATCAAGGCCCACTAAAGCTAAAATCAAAACCATGTGGATCCCAAAGAAAAAAGATACAATGAATTCAAATGAAAAATCCATAATGATATCCAAAGTTGCTAATCCACCAAAAAATCATTCACATCCTCCATCTCCTAAATATATTTTGGGTCCCTATGTCCCAAAATTCACTATTCCAACTCCTCCATTATCCCCACACGCTTCATCCATTCATCCCCCTATCCTTTCACATCCACCACCACATATGCCAATGTTGGTCCTGAATGCATTCCCCATCCACACATCCACTCCATCCTTCCATCCATACACTTTCCAACATCCTATCCACTATTCCCCATATCTCCCCCATCAAATCCCTTTAGTCCATTCTCTTGCATAATCCATCCATTTTAATAAGGTTGTACCAACATCCAATAGTCACTTTACACATGGGCTCTTATTACCTCATATGGAACTTGATGTTTGAGTCCTTTGTGCATCCCCTTATTACATTTCTTTTGAATCCATTTATCCATATCCCCTTCTTCATCCATCTCCACCCGCTTACTAGCCAAAAATCCAAAAAAAGTAAAAAATTGTCAAAAATACCAAAAAATCAAAAAATCAAAAAAATAGTAAACATAAATAATTCATGCAATGGTGAAAAATTGGTAAACAAGCACCTTGGATAAGTACCATGATAAAAACTGAGTAAATAGGTGTCAAGATTAAATCCCCCATCTAGTTTACTTCCATAATTGGGGGCAACTTCCATCTATACATCCCTTTCCTCCACCTCTACATCTGGCTATCATCCACATCCCATCCATCATATCCTATTTGTATCCAGTCCTTCCATCTTCCTTGTGATCTTGACATAGATAGGGGAAAACAAATATACATGCTTTGGACACCTCTTGACATACATCCCCTTCATCCATACACCACCATATCCCTTATCCTCCCCCTCCTCTTTCCTTATACATGCATCTTATCCACATTCATCCATCTTCCATGGTCCACCCATCCTGTTATCAGCCATCCCTCTTGCCTCGTCACCCATTACCTATTTAGAGTGGCGCATCTCCTTCTTTGTGACATGGTCCTTGGCGATGCTATTCATCCATTCCTCCCAGTAGTCCTTTCCATCTTCCAAATCGCTATCTCCCTATCCATCCATCCACTAGTCCTTTTCCATATTTTCATCCTTATCTCCCCATCCATTTATCCATCCAATAATCCATTTCATCTTTCCAAATCTTTGTCCCTCCATCCATCCATCCTCGCATCTTTCTATCTCCCCATCTTTATCACTCCATCAATTTATTGCTATTTTTTCCCTTCCATCTTATAATCCTTTGTCATTGGTATATAGCTATAGGATACCCCCATGCAATCCAATTCCATTCCTATCACTCTTCATCACTCATCTATCTATAATACCATCATTCCCATTCATCTTTTATAATTATCCCATCCCTGAGCTTCACGTAATCCATATCTTATGCATATCCATCATCCCATCTGCATGACCTATCTTGGCTCATCATATCGGCTCCATTATTTTATCCATTTATCATGGTCATCTCATTATCACTTGTCCATTTCTTTTCTTTGGCCTTATGTCAAAATATGTTACCCCTACGCTTTTATGTAGGCAAGGCTAAGTCAGTTGATCCACCCCTAGGGAATTTATCCATCTAGTCTTTCTCATCCATTATGGTCTCCATTGTCCTCTTTCCACTTTTATCCATAGTCTTTTGTCAAACTAAAAGGGCTCTGTGCTTTCATGTAGGCAAGGTTTATCTTTGATCAACCCCCAAGCCCCTAGGTCTTTAGGGTGTGTCGGTCTTGCATCCCCTAGGTCTTTAGGGTCTTATGTCATCATTTTGTTTTCTTTTCATCTTGTCATGTCATCAAGTGTGTCCCTATCCTAGCTGATCTTCACAAATAAAGATCATAAATATCATGAGATCCAATCAGTTTCGAGTATCCTACATCATTTTGATCCTTTACCTTAGCCTCCATCTTTGGTCTCCAAAAGATCCATCCTTCCTAACAGACCTCATCAATCCCATCCATCCTTTTGATCCTGTGGGAAAGGATGTTTTAAATTTGATTGTGATATTTTATTTTTTTTACATTTTGTTTATCATTTGAGCTTCCTATTATACCTCGTCATGGTTTCCACGATCCATCATATCATGGTGTTCTTTGACTGGTCAACATAGGGGTGTATCTTGATATTTTTGTCTGATTTTATTCTTGGTTGTCCCACCAAGATCCTTGTGGTCTTGTGTTACGCTAGGTAATCCTTTGTGGTTGTGGTTATCCTAATACTTGGCCCAACCAAATTCCTTGCAACTTTGGGGTGTTGGGATAGTCTTCCTGTTTGTTGTGTTTGTTTCATGCATTAGACACATATCTGCCTTGGTTCCTCATACCCTAACATCTTGTGTCTTGTACTATATCAAATTAAGTGCTCATTACATGGCAGCATAATGTGTCACAACTAACTTGATTGATTTGGTTGCTATCCATTCATCTAGCCAAACCCCCCATCCATTCACCCCAAATATTTTTGATCCATTCATTCTTCATCACTCTCCCTCATATATCCATCCTATCTAATTTCATCATCTTTTAAATTTGCTTAGGCTACTAGAGGTTTTTTATTCTAAGCATCATTTCATCCAATATTTTTAGGATAATAGATATTTTTTATTTTAAGCATCTTTTCATCCATCTTCTTAGGATAATATAGTTTTTTTATTCTAAGCATCTTGTCACCCCCCATCTTCATTCATTTCAACAATCTCACATCTCCATCCAATCTTAATCTATTTGATCTAGCACAAATCATCTAATCACATCCTTGGTCTTGTTCCCATCCAAGATACAAGCCTTGACCAAATCATCATCATCATCATCATCGGTATGTATCCTTCCCTATCCTTTTGTGTTGTTTTGGGATGTATCCTTCCCTCATCATCATCGGGATGAATCCTTCCCTATCCTTTTGTGTTTTTTTGGGATGTATCCTTCCCTCATCAATGACACTCTCAACATCATCATCATCGGGATGTATCCTACCCTATTCTTGTGTTGTTTCAAGATATATCATTCCCTCATCAACAAAACTCCATCCATCATTAGTCCATCCTGGCTTGTAGCCTAACTGGGGCAACATCATATTTGTCCTTGAATCCATTTGTGCTTGATTTTATCTATTATCACTTATCATCCTCCCTTATCCATCATTTAGTCTCATATTCCAACTCTACTCTTTCATCATCTCATCCATTTCAAGAGCACATTTGTGTTCTCTTAAACCTACATGTCCTCTCGAGGGATCATCCTCAACCCTAATCTTCATCTTATCTCCCATCATCTTTCCTCCTAGTCACTCTTTTGGATTATTAGGGCATCTTCCCCAATCTAACCATCTTCTTCTTGGTGCTATCTTTTAATCTTCTTTGAAATGGTGTTACTTCATAACACCATCTCAAAGAGGGGAAAAATGTAGACATCTAAATTTGACCACTTATATTTAGTCAAATTTATCCTTTTTCATCTAAATATCCTTTTATCCACATTAGTTAAATAATGTTACTATTATTTAATTAATACCTCTAAATTATTATAAACCCCTAAGGTATTTAGTTAAATAATTAAATACTTTATCATCTATCCTACCTTACCCCTTTCTATCCCATAAATTAAATAAATAACCTTTATTTATTTAATTTCTTCCCTCAAATGTCACATCCTCCAACTTTTCCAAGTTGGCTCCTAATCATAATTAGCCACCTAACCTTCACCTAATCATTGATTAACTAGTCTAATCAACCCCATTTAGTCAACTCTTCCCATCTCCTAAGGAATTTTTAATTCCTTTTTGTCTTTTCAAGGTACTTTTTGAGGAATTTTTAATTCTTCGTCTCTCCCAAGGAATATTAAATTTCTTTATCTTCCCCATGCCCATTAAAAAGGAATTTTTAATTCCTTTAGTCAACCCTTTGATCTCCACCCTTGATCGTATTTCAAGAATGAATCTAGACCATCCATTCATCTCTCCTTGGCCAAATGTCTAACACTTAGCCATTTGGCAACCCTAATCACTCTCATTCACAATCTATCACATTCAACCCATCTTTCAAGACTCCAATAAACACAACCATCCTTGTATCCAAATCAAGCATTTACAACTCGTTATGTTGGCAAAATCGATCTAGGAGCACACAAATCAGATGAATCAGCAGAGCCAACCAACCAATCAACTTGGACAAGGTAACATCATTTTTTTCTTGTATTTTTTTCAAGTTCAACTCAGGTCTAATCCGAGGTGTTGTTTGTGTTTTCTTCATTTGAATTTCTTTTAGTTTTGCACTTTAGACTAGGATAAAACACTTGCACACACATTTCATTGCACATCTTTCAAACTCAAATAATTACTTATCATTGCATATAACTAATAACTAGTTGTTGATAAATTATAAAATTTTAATTACAATCTATTTTTTTCAAAAAACTCACTACCTTTTCTATGGTACCACATTTTTTATACATGTCTACCAAAGAATTTTATCAAACATATTCATATTGTTGATTACATTGCATTGCATTGCATATCTTTCCAACTCAAATCATTACTTCACGTTGCATAATTAATAACTGGATGTTAATAGATGACACAATTTTAAATGTAATCTAATTTTATTAAAACTCATGCATTCCATGAGACCACATTTATTTGAGGTATTTTTTCAAGCTATTCACTGCCTTGTCTATGCTACCACATTTTTCATTTGCTTGTCATGTATCACCATGAGACCACATTTCTTTGTGAAATTTTTTCAAACAACTCACTACCATGTCCGTGGTACCACATTTTTCATACATGAATCCCAAAGCATTTTATCAAACATAATTATATCGTTGATTACATTGCATTGCACATATTTCAAAATAAAAGAATTACTTCATGTTGCATAACTAATAACTAGATGTTGATAGATGATAAAATTTCAATTGCAATCTATTTTTTTTGAAAGTCAACCTATTAAGTATAGTTATGCAATTACTTCACATACCTTGTCGATGAACTAGGAGCATTTTCCAATTGCATTTTCTTGTAATTCATTCCATGAGACCACATTTCTTTGAGGAATTTTTTTAAATAGCTCACTTCCTTATATACGTTACCACATTTTTCATACATGTCTACCAAATAATTTTATCAAAAAAATCACTGCCTTGCTGCTATGGCTAAATTCTTAACACAAGTACTTTCGAACAAGCTATGGATGCTTGGAAAATTTATGCTTCCCATGACATATCATTGAGTGCATTTCATTTCACATCTTTCAAACTCATAGAATTACTTCACATTACATAACTAATAACTATATGTTGATCGATGAAAAAATTTCAAATTTAATCTAATTTTCCTCAAAGTCAACCTAAGTGCAATTGTTATGCAATTACTTCACATTGCATAACTAATAACTAGGAGAAAATTCCAATTGAATTTTCTTGTCATTGCATTCCATGAGACCACATTTCTTTGATGCATTTTTTAAAATCCTCTATATAAGTTTACATGAATTCATCTATTATGTCATGTTTTTCATTTTTTCTCTTC
The DNA here is from genome assembly GCA_007115665.2 of Sequoiadendron giganteum. Lineage (NCBI taxonomy): Eukaryota > Viridiplantae > Streptophyta > Pinopsida > Cupressales > Cupressaceae > Sequoiadendron > Sequoiadendron giganteum. The sequence goes on along the minus strand of CM021107.1, from coordinate 155,097,206 downwards.
AAACTCTCAAAAAATAAACTTTTGTATGAAACTTCCATCTAATTCAATGTCGAATTCTTTGTATAACAATTAAGATTAATAAAACAATGAAAGGAATGGTCTATATTGTCAAAACTAAACAAAAAATATCAATATAAACATCTAGCTAAAATGAAAAAGAGTGAATTCCACAAACCATGATGGAAATGGACTAATATGAGCAATGAAAATGGAATTCATAAGAAATTTTGTGTTAAGTTGAAATCCTCTATATAAGCTTACATGAATTCATCTAAATTGTATCATGTTTTTCATTTTTTCTTCAAACTCTTATAAATTAAACATTTTTGTGCAACTTCCATCTAATTCAATGTTGAATTGTAGTAAAACTATTATAATTAATAAAATCATAAAAGGAATGGTCTACATTGTCAAATCTAAACAAAAAAATAAATACAAACATTTCAATTCTACAAAAATAATATATTACCTGAGATAATCAAATATGATGTAGAAACTTCAAATTATCTTCTTCTACATTATCTAGCAAGGAAATTGGTGCTCAAAATGTGATGGAGCAAGAATAATATTGTGATACAACATGTCAAATACATAAAAAATCATGTGTGTGTATGATAAAGCGTTGGACTAGATAAATGCAAAGAATTATGGGCCTGAATCCTGAGTCAACTCCCTTTTCTACTATTTTTTGAAAAATCACATTTGGTGCTCACCGAATTTGGTGAGCACCAAATGTGATGCAAAATAACCTTCCACTTTGGTGTGTTACAAATTTTATGTTTGAAGGTTTTGCACTATGGTGAGTGCCAAATGTGTTGTATAGAAAATTTATCATTGTGTAAGCCTTGACCCTACACGGAGACCTACTGAGGGGAGAGAGAAGAGTGGGATTAGGAGGCAAAGAAGAGTGTAAGATTTTTTCAAGAGGGATGAAGATGTAGATAAGGATAAAGAGGTGGAGAGGAGTTTTTAACATCATCAAGAGTGGGAAATTATCATCAATTGTCTCCTAATACATGTGAGCATGCTCTTCCTCACAATTTTTCTACAAAGTGATCATGCTAACTAGCAAGACAAAATGTCTAGTAAAACAAATAGCACACCATTTACCTACACTTGGGTATAATTAAAGGTGATACATTGTTAGTACTTGAATAAATAAGGATTACAGTTACAAATATTAATTATGATACTTTGAAGACTTGAATAAATAAAGATTACAATTACAAATAGATAACATGTCATTATTTATGATCGAAGATGATAGGATATAGCCTTGGGAGAGTGGGTTAAGCATCTATGGGATGAAAAATATAAAAGTGGGATCCAATAGGGATATTTAGAGATATGTGATCATAAAGATAAAAATGAACCTAACCTCTTATGGGTGCATAAAAAGGATTGACAAAATTATAATACCTCAACCCTAAACCCTTAACCCTCAATCCTTAAACCCTGAACCCTCTAACCTCAACCCTTCAACCCTAAACCCGTCAACCCTTCAACCCTTCAACCTTCAACCCTCAACCCTAATCCCTATCCCTAAACCCTCAACCCTTAAACCCTCAACCCTAATCCCTCAACCCTATACCTTAAACCCTAATCCATCACACCTTTAACCCTTAATCCCTCAACCCTCAACCCTTAACCCTTAACCCTCAATCCTCAACCCTTAAACCCTTAGTCCCTCAATCCTCAACCCTTAAACTAAACCCTATCCCTAAAACATCAACCCTCAACCCTTAAACCCTAAACCCTCAACCCTTAAACCCTTAAACCCTCAACTCTCTACCCTATACATTAAACCCTCAACCTTAATCCCTCAACCCTATACCTTAAAAAATAATCGCTCAACCCTCAACCCTCTACCCTCTACCCTCTACCCTCTACCCTCTACTATATACATTAAAACCCCAGCCCTGTACCTTAAACCATAATACCTCAACCCTTAAAACTTAAACCCTCAACCTCCAACTCTCAACACTTAAACCCTCAACCCTTAAACCTTAATACCTCAACCCTCTACCCTATATATTAAACCCTCAACTCTAATTCCCCAACCCTATACCTTAAGCCCTGAACCCTGAACCCTCAATCCCCAAACCTCTACTCTATATATTAAACCCTCAACCATAATCCCTCAACACTATCACTTAAATCTTAATCCATCAACCCTCAACCCTCAACCCTTAAACCATAATACCTCTACCCTCTACCCTCTAACCTATACATTAAACCCTTAACCCTAATCCCTCAACCCTCAACCCTTAAACTATAATACCTCAACCCTCAACCCTAATCCCTCAACCCTATAATTTAAACCCTAATCCCTCAAAATCAAACCTTAAACCCTCAATCCTTAAACTATAATACCTCTACCCTCTACCCTCTACCCTTATACATTAAACGCCCAACCCTAATCCCTCAACCTTATACCTTTAACCCTAATCCATCAAACCTTAAACCCTCAACCCTTAAACCAGAATCCCTCAACCCTCAACTTCCAACCCTTAACACTTAAACCATCAATCATTAAATCCTTATATCTCAACTCTCAACCCTCTACCCTATCAATTAAACCCTAAACCCTAATTTATCAACCCTATACCTTAAACCATATCCCTCAAACCTTAAACCATCAAATGTTAAAACCTTAATACATCAAACTCAACCCTTAAAACCCCAACCCTCAACCCTCAACTCTATACCGTATACATTAAACCCTCAACCCTAATCTCTCAACCATTTACCTTAAACCCTAATCCCTCAACCCTCAACCCTAATCCCTACACCTAAACCCTCAAACCTTGACCCCTAAACCCTCAACCCTCAACGTTCTACCCTATACCATATAAATTACACCCTCAACCCTAATCCATAAATCCTATACATTAAAACATAAAACTTCAACCCTTAACCGTTAAACCCTTAATCCCTCAACCCTCAACCCTCAACTCTCTACCCTATACATTAAACCCTCAACCATAATCCTTCAACACTATATCTTAAACCCTAATACCTCAACCCTCAACCCTTAAACCCCAATCCCTCAACCCTATACCTTAAACCCTATACCCTAGACCCTCAACCCTCAAACCTCAACCCTCTACCCTATACATTAAACCCTCAACCCTAATCCATCAACTCTATCCCTTAAACCTTAATCCCTTAACTCTCAACCATTCAATTGTAATACCTCAACACTCAACCCTTAAACTATAATACCTCTGCCCTCTACCCTATACATTAAACCCTCAACCCCATACCTTAAACCCTAATCCCTCAAACATCAAACCTTAAACCCTCAATCCTCAAACCTATACCCTCTACCCTATACATTAAACTCTACCCCCTAATCCCTCAACCCTATACCTTAAACCCTAATCCCTAAAACCTCAAACCTTAAACCATCAACCCATAAACCCTCAACCTCCAACCCTCAACACTTAGAACTTAAACCCTTAAACCCTAATACCTCAACCCTATCAATTAAACCCTCAACCCTAATTGCTCAACCCTATACCTTAAACCCTAATCCCTCAACCCTCAACCCTTAAACCCTAATCCCTCAATCCTTAAAACCTCAACCCTCAAACCTTAAACCCTTAAACATTAAATCCTTAATCCCTCAATCCCCAACCCTTAAAACCTCTACCCTATCAATTAAACCCTCAAACCTATACCTTAAACCCTAATCCCTCAACACTCAAACCTTAAACCCTCAACCAATAAACCATAATCCCTCAACCCTCAACCCTTAAACCCTCAACCCTCAAACCTTAAACCCTCAAATGTTAAACCCTTAATCCCTCAACCCTCAACCCTTAAAACCTTAGCCCTCAAACCTCAAATCTCTACCCTATACATTAAACCCTCAACCCTATACCTTAAACCCTAATACCTCAACCCTCAACCTTTAAACCCTAATCCCTATTCCTAAACCCTCAACCCTCAACCCTTAATCCCTCAACCCTCAACCCTTAAACCCTCAACCCTCAACCCTCAACTCTCAACCCTCAACCCTCAACCCTCAACCCTCAACCCTCAACACTCAACCCTTAAACCCTAAACCCTCAAACCTATACCCTATGCCATATATATTAAACCCTCAACCCTATATATTAAACTTAATCCTTCAACTCTAAACCCTTAAACCTTCACCACTTAAACCCTTAATCCCTCAACCCCCGACCCTCAACCCTTAAACCCTCAACCTTCAACCCTTAAACCATCAAACCTTAAATATTTAATCCATCAACCCTCAACCCTTGAAACATCAAACCTCAACCCTCAACTCTCTACCATATACATTGAACCATCAACCATAATCCCTCAGCCCTATACATTAAACCATCAACCATAATCCCTCAACCCTATACCTTTAACCCTAATCCTCAACCATCAACCCTTAAACCCTAATTCCTCAACCCTCGACCCTAATCCCTTAACCCTATACCTTAAACCCTAAACCATCAACCCTCAGCCCTAATCTCTCAACACTATCCCTTAAACCTTAATCCCCCAACCCTCAACCCTTAAACTATAATATCTCAACCATATACCCTATACATTAAACCCTCAACCCTAAGTGGGAGATACTTGAGAGAGAGATGAGAGGGATAGAGAAAGATAATGACCTAAGAGAGGGGGTTGGAGTGAGTGAGAGAGAGACAGACCTATGAGGGAGAGAGAGAGAGGGAGAGAGGGGTTGGAGTGAGAGAGTTTTCTAGGTAGGGTGGGAGGGAGAGACCCAAGAGAGGGTGAGGGGGTGGGAAGGATATTTAGAGGGAGATGATGAGAGAGAGGGAGAGAGAGGGGGTGGGAGAGATCTAAGAGAGAATTGAGAGGGAGAGAGAGGGAGTGGGAGAGACTTGAGAGAGGTAGAGAGAGATCTGAGAGAGATAAACTTGAGATGGAGATAGATTTATCTAGTTAGGGTGCAAGGGAGAGACCTGAGAGAGGGAGAGGGGGTGTGAGAGATCCAAGAGAGAGAGGGTGGGAGGTAGAGACTTAAGAGAGAGATGGGGTGGGAGGGATAGATAAAGGGAGAGACTTGAGATAGAGGGAGTGGGAGGGATAGGAGGAAGAGGCTTGAGATAAAGAGGGGGTTATCCTATACATTAAACCATCAACCCTATACCTTAAGCCCTAAGGATGGAAGACAAGGTAGAGAGTGTAGGAGAGACCTAGAGAGGGTTGAGAGAGAATTTTTACATATTGTTTAAGAGGGAAGGAGACAAAGAGGGAGTGAAAGGTAAAACCTCAACCATCCATCATGGATTGTAAACCACAAACTCTAAGTCTTATCAAAGTGGTGGAGAGAGACACAAAGAGAAATCAAAGTTTTTGTAAATATACATCACATTTGGAGAGCACCAAATTTGTCACTCTCCAAATGTACATCACATTTGGCAAGTGCCAAATTTGGTACTCTCTAAATGTACATCACATTTAATGAGCACCAAATTTAGCGCTTTCCAAATGAGATGTGTGATTTGAAGAGCCCAAATTTTGCACTCGCCAAATGAGATGCATTGGGAAGTACCAAGCCTAAGGGTTAGATTTTTCCTTTGGGCAAAGGGTTGGATGACCATTTGATGCCATTGACATTTTATGACTTTGAGGAAGTGATCGAGATGGGATTTCGAGTTGAGAAAACTCTCATTGAAGATGGTGTTCTCAAGATAAACAATGACAAAGATTATAAAATAGGCTGAAGTTCAAACAATAGTAATAAGACACCATTTTGGGCTCGAAATAAGAATATTGTTAATGATGGTGTTGTTGATGCTAAAATAGCTAAGTCTTCACAACCTATCTACAATCTCAAAGGTTCCTCCTCTGATAAAGGAAAAGAAAAACAAAGAACCTTTCCCAAATGAAACTTTACACCTTTGGGTAAATCACTTGAATTTTATTTAAAATAAATTCTTGAAAGTAATGTGATAACACTACCTGATCCAAGAGAATATAATCCATGAGAGAAAGCCCCATGGTGAAATGACAATGATTTTTTTCATTATCACAAACATAAAGGACATAAAACTAATAGATGTAATAAGCTTCGAGAGGTAATACAAGACCTTATTGATGATGGAATAATATCAGTTGATGGACATACTCCTTTTGGTAATTTTGATCATGAGATGTTTAAAAATCCTTTCCCTAAGCATGACAAAGATAAAGGAAAGACTCCTAAATCTGGGGATGGGGTAAACTATACCATTGTTAAATATGAATATATTATAAATGACATCTACCAAGTTGATAACCATGTAAATACCTTCATCATAAAAGAGAAAAACCTTGATTGCAATGCCACAACCTGTAGAGGAACAATTACCCTTAAAGGTCCTAGCTCTAAATCCGCTAACTCTAAACCTGTTGTACCAACTTCACAATATAAACTTATAAATCATTTGGGAAAAATTCCCACACAAATTTTCATACTTGAGCTTTTGCACTTATCTCTTGAACATAAATCTATTCTTGACAAAGCTCTTGCTACTAATATCGTTCCTATTGATTTACATGTGGATCAATTTCAAGCTATGGTGGGTCATATCACCACTTCTCCTACTCTCACTTTTATAGAACATGATGATTTATCCATGCAACAACCTCATAATGCAGCCTTACACATAGAAGTATTTGTCCATAATGTTAATATTAGGCAATTTTTGATAGATGGAGGAGCAGGTTGTAATATTTGCACTCAAAAGTTGATCACATAATTAGTATTCTCCAAATATGCAGTTGATCCAAGAAAAAGGATTAATATAAAAGCATATGATGAAGAGGAACATTCATCTAAAGGATTTTTCACATTACCAATCAAAGTTGGTCTTGTAGTGAAGGATGTGGTTTTCCAAGTCCTTGATCTCCCCTTAATGTATAATATCCTCCTTGGAAGACCATGGATCCATGATATGCAAGTTGTACCTTCTACATATCATCAGTCTATCAAATTCCCACACAATCGTGTTGAGATTACTATACCGGTAGATCAAAACCCTTTCATGTATTGTAATGAATTAAAACCCAAAATAGAATCAATAATACCAAGTAATCGGGAAGCACCCTCCTCTCAAGCATATATTGGTCCTGATTCTTTAAATGCATCCACTTCCAAATCTGTTGAGACCAAAGTTAAAATAAAAGTGAAAGAACAAGGGGTAGGAGAATACTCTATGAGTCGTGCACTGTGCATTGGAAAGTTACCTTTATCTCCTCAAGCATATGGTAAACCACAAATGACTGAAACTACAACCAATGACACTACTAATATGATCTTTAAACCTAATATTTTTAAAATATGGAGTGCTTTATATTATTAAATAGAAGAAGCAGATCTCTTAGACTGGTTGTATGAAGATGATGACAAATAAAATGAGCAAATTAAAAAATATGAAGTGAATATACCAGTTGAACGGTATGGGAAAGGATTGAAGATAATGAAACATTATGGATATGATGGTCAGAATCTTCTGGGTTTGCAAAAGCAAGGCATTCTTGAACCAATACAACTTGTTGGCCAACATAACTTTTTTGGCTTAGGGTATGATGTGCAAAATGATAAGACCTCGAGTACTAAGGATAGTTCAAGTAAGTTAGGAGAGTCCTCTAATGCAACACAGATTGATAAGGAAGGTACCATCAATGACCTTGATGATTTCATTGATATCCATGAATGTGAAGAAGTATTTACCCTTGAACCTAGTCATTCCATTTATTCCATTGATTCTATTCAAAATCTTGACCCAAATGACCATTTACCCTTGGTTCATCCCTAACTCATTGATTGAGATCAAAAAGGACCTTCACAGCTAGATGAATTTTAAAATGATCAAGCAATCATAAATTTTCTAGGAGAATGAGAAATTATATTTCTTGGAGATCATAAAGTAGGTTTTATGATAGAACTTAATAGTGTAGCTTACTTTAGAGAAGGTACCAAGCCTTTTAGTCACAAAATTATTGAAAATATAAATAGGTCTTCAAGTGAAAACCGCTCTACAACACTATTAGACTCAAAAAAGTGAAAATAAAGGATGCATCCAAAGGTAAAAACCTATCTGAGGCGCTTGAGGATGGAAGGCTTGACACACTTCCCTGACCCTCTTCTCATGAAAAATCATCCATGTTGGTTGAAAGCACAGTTATAGAAAATATTGGCATAGAAGAAAATATAAAGCTTATACGTATAGCAGAGTCATTATCATCTAAAGAGAACTAGGCATTCATATAATTTTTCAAACAAAAACAGGTTAATTTTGCTTGGTCTTATGCAGATATGTTGAGGCTTGATCCTAATCTTGTTATGCATCACTTGTCTTTTCCACCCGAAACAAAACCTGTTAAACAAAATTTGAGAAAGATGCATCTGCAAATTTCTCTATTAGTCAAAGCAGAATTGAAAAATTTGTTAGGTGTAGGATTCATAAGGCCTGTGGATTATGCAAATTGGATATCAAATTCAGTTTCAGTTTCAAAACCTGATGGAAGTGTATATATTTGTACTAATTTTTGAGATTTGAATAAGGCTTTCCCTAAAGATGATTTTCCATTTCCCAACATTGATATAATAGTGGATCTAAAAACAAGACATGAGATTTTATCCCTCATGGATGGTTTTTCAAGTTATAATTAGATAAAAATAGCTCTTGAGGATCAAATTAAGACTACATTCACTTGCTCTTGGGGAAATTTTTGTTGGAATATTATTCCCTTTGGATTAAAAAATGTTGGAGCTACTTATTAGTGTGCCATGACCATAATATTTCATTAAATGATGCATACATATTTGGAAGATTATGTAGATGATTTTCTGGGAAAAACTTATACTAGAGAAGGACACTTGGAAATATTGGACAAAATTTTCACATGGCTAGAGCAATATCAAGTAAGATTGAATCCAAAGAAATGTATCTTTGGCGTAAACTCTGGGAAGCTCCTTGGATACATCATTTTTGCCAAAGGAATTGAAGTTTATCCTGCTAAAGTAAAAGTGATATTAGAAATGTCACCACCAAATAATATCCATCAATTGTGATCCTTGTAAGGAAAGCTACAATCTATCCATCATTTTATAGCACAACTTACAGATAAGTGTCAACCATTTCAACATTTTTTGCATAAAAATGTTTCATTCAGGTGGGATGACAAATGTGAACAAAATTTTCAAAAAATCAAAGAATATTTAATGTCACCTCCATTTTTAGTAGCTCCTGTAGATGATAAGCCTTTACTACTTTATATATCTACAACTTCCATAGTACTAGGGGCACTTTTGGCACAACATGATTCAGAAGGAAAAGAACGATCTATCTATTATATGAGTCACACTCTTGTAGGCTATGAATTGAATTACACTCCTATTGAAAAAGCATGTCTTGCTATATTTTTTGATTCAAAAATTTGTGCCCTTACATACTTACACATAAGACCAAGCTAATTTCTAAGATCAATCCTCTCAAGTATCTTTTGTAGAAAACAACTCTCACTCGATGACTGGCTAAATGGGTGATGATATTAAGCGAGTTTGACATTGAATGTGTTGAAATAAAATCAATCAAAGGGCAGGCTATAGCAGATCAACTGGAAGATGCACCTATAACAAATGATCATCCACTTATCACATAATTACCTGATGAATCAATATTCAATGTAGAATCTTCATGTGTTTAGACTTTATATTTTGATGGTTCTTTCACACAAGGTGGTTCTGGTGTTGGTATCCTCTTTGTCACACCACAAGGTGATTGTATTCCAAAACCTTACAAGATACATTTTCCATATACCAACAATATTGCAGAATATGTAGCTTTGATTTCTAGACTCTGCATGGTTATACAATATAAAATACTTGAACTATGTGTTCTTGGTGATTCTCAACTTGTGATCAAACAAGTCAATGATGATTATAAAACAAAAGATGAAAAAATGATGTCGTATAAGAGAATGGTAGATGATTTGAAAAGTTATTTTACCACAATCACATTTGAAAAAATTCCCAAGGATAACAATAAAGTTGTTGATGCAATGGCTACCATAGCTTCACTTGTCATAATGCCTAGGAATGTTGAATAATGTGAATTTTTGGTTGAGCCTCTTTTGGAACCTACTTATAATTTTCCACAATCTAAAATGATATGCCTTATCGTTGGTCCTAATTCTTAGTGGTATGGAGATATCTATACATACTTTTGTGGCAATATACTACCATCTGATCTTGTTAGTGTAATTAATTAATTATTACACTAGCATAAGTTAACTTAGGTCTTAATTAATCAGATTAGTCCTAGGTTGCATTTAATCATTTAATAAAGTTGTTGAGATAAGATTCCCTTCTAGAAGATGAGTTGTCTTTTATAGAACTTATCTCCATCTTGTTATCATTCTTTAGGTAGTTGGTTAGGGTTTCTTGTTGTCACATGAAGTGTGATTTAAACACTTGGAAACATCCTTTGCATTCTAGGTTTAGCACTTGCCTATATAATCAGGCATATGTACTCTTTGTAAATTATCTGATAGATCATAATAGAATCTCTATTTGAATGCCATTATCATACTTTCTTTGTGGTTGAATATTTCTTCCTGGAAAAGTTCCACCTGCGCATCCATCATTCCAACATGGTATTAGAGCTATTCCAGTGAAGGTTCATCCCAGGATCAAGAAAGTATGATAATGGCATTCAAATAGAGATTCTATTATGATCTATCAGATAATTTACAAAGAGTACATATGCCTGATTATATGGGAAAGTGCTAAACCTAGAATGCAAAGGATGTTGCCAAGTGTTTAAATCACACTTCATGTGACAGCAAGAAACCCTAACCAACTACCTAGGGAATGATAACAAGATGGAGATAAGTTCTAGAAAATACAACTCATCTTCTAGAAGGGAATCTTATCTCAACAACTTTATTAAATGATTAAATGCAGCCTAGGACTAATATGATTAATTGAGACCTAAGTTAACTTATGCTAGTGCAATAATTAATTAATTACACTAACACCCCCCATAAGTGCAACTTAGGGAGGAAATGAAAAATGCAATGATTATGCATGATGATGATGGGTCTGGTTGATGGCGATTTTAGGTACCCATGTACAAAAGATGAAAATGCAACTATCTCTCACAAACGAAGAAAAGGGGAAAACCCAATGGGAAGAAAACCCCTCTCCGAAAAAGGAGATGAAATGCAAAAAGGTGATGATTGGAGGACTCAACATTATACTTCTAATAATTTTCTCAAAACCTTTATTCGTCGAGCCTCTCGTTATGTTATTTTAGCTTATACCCTATATTGTCAAGGTCTTGATGGCACTTTGCTTAGATTCCCTGAGCATGATGAGGCCAACACTACCTTACAAGAAATGCATGAAGATATATGTTGGAATGATGGATGCATAGGTGGACCTTTGCCAGGAAGAAATATTCAACCACAAATAAAGTATGATAATGGCATTCAAATAGAGATTCTATTATGATCTATCAGATAATTTACAAAGAGTACATATGCTTGATTATATAGGCAAGTGCTAAACCTAGAATGCAAAGGATGTTGCCAAGTGTTTAAATCACACTTCATGTGACAACAAGAAACCCTAACCAACTACCTAGGGAATGATAACAAGATGGAGATAAGTTATAGAAAAGAAAACTCATCTTCTAGAAGGAAATATTATCTCAACAAATTTATTAAATGATTAAATGCAACCTAGGACTAATATGATTAATTAAGACCTAAGTTAACTTATGCTAGTGTAATAATTAATTAATTACACTAACACCCCCCCCCCCCATAAGTGCAACTTAGGGAGGAAATGAAAAATGCAATGATTATGCATGATGATGATGGGTCCCGATTGATGGCCATTTTAGGTACCCATGTACAAAAGATGAAAATGAAACTATCTCCCACAAACGGAGAAAATCTCGAAAAACCCAGTGGGAAGAAAATCCATCTCTAAAAAAGGAGATGAAATGCAGAAAGGTGATGATTGGAGGACTCAACATTATCCCCCCAAGGACAACAATCATCACATGGATACAATATAATCAAAATCCCCCTGTAGGAGGGAAATAGAGAGACTAAATAGCCCCCCAAAAATATGTGATCACCTGCAAAAAAGGTAAGTGTATGTAAACAAAATATGACCCAATGTCTACAAACAACTTGTCTCCCTTTCAGAAGAAACAAAACCATGTAGAGATGCAGGGTAGCTTCCCATTCCAGATAGGAATTGAAGGAAGGAAGGATATATATGAATGCGGATGATGTCTCTAAAATATGCTCACGTGTCTCCTTGCCTGATGAAGATGAAGATGCCACAATCAAGTCAGGTACATGTTGAACAAGATCCAAAGACTGTGATGGTTTGACAATAGGAGTGCAATGGTTGTCATCAAATAGGAGAGATATCCCCTCAAATATGTCCTCCAAATCTGAAATGTGAGACTCCACAAACAAGGATGCAATGTTTGATAGATAGGAATCCCAATCAGGAAGACGGTGTGATAGTGATTGTAATGAATCACTGGACGTGCTCAATGAATCACTACCATGAGAATATTCTTGTTGAATAGGAATGATAGGAGCCTCAATCAATGACTCTGCACATGGAATCAGTAAAAGGTGAAGGTAGATCAACTGTCTCTGATGGAGAAGCAAGAGCATCGGAAGAACCCTCTTCATCCTCATCCAAAGATTCAAATTATTCCAAATATTCAAACTCCCGCATAGTATCTGCATCATAGGGTATCCTATCTAAAAGATGAAGAGGCACAAGACAATCTGAAATAGGATCATCTGGGAATGGCTGAATGTCATGATCTCCATGTATCTCCCAAATTTTAGTCTAAAGAGTGAGATGGCAAACACAATAATCAACACTTTTCAAGGTGGAAACATCAATATGCATTGCAATGACTCCTAAGAATGATCCCTTTTGCAATTCCAAGAAAATTTCTACTGTCAGTACCAGGAGGGGGAACAAGATTATACAAATGCGGCAACAAAAGAAGCCATTGGAGATGTGTGATGATACCATTTCTCCATTGTTTATAGTTTCCCCATTTCAACATGATCAAAGCAGGATGAAATGAAAACCCCATAATAAACTATGAATGATCTCCAAGATTACAAAGACAATGACAGTGATATGCAACTGAAGTGATGTCACCCAAAAAATCATTTTCCCTAGCTTCAAGATATCCAAGTTATTGAACAAATGCACCAAACTGAACAAAACCAATGCAAGACTACCTAGAGCTGAAACTGATCAAAGTGAATGGACGGATGAAAAGAGCTCTGAATTACCTTCTTGATGCCACTGGGATTACTGAATTTTGATCAACGGTTATGAGCCTTTATGTCCAAACTAGGTTTTTGACTTTAGTTGACTGTAGAATATTTTGATAGAAAAATTCTACAAATAGATTGCACCACTAGAAAGTAGACCAAATTCTCTTTCCGACGATATCTCGTTTGTCAAATTTTGACACCGTGGCGCGAAGATATGGCGATTTGAAAACATCTACCCTATTAGGCCTTGCAATCTAAACATGTGCAAAAAATAAGCACCTGGGGGCAAAAAAAATGGAGCCCTTGGTCGTTGATATGACCGCGGGCTTAATAGCTACAAAAAAATAAACAACCGCCGAATCGGGTGGCATCGAAGCGACGCTGAGGTGGCAGAGCGGGCGGCGCGATCGGGCAAGAGGGAGGCATCATGGAGAAGGTGGAGCCCTCGGTGTTGTGGATGACCGAGGGCAGGGCCAGTCGGACACCAGTGATGGAAGGATGGTCGACTGTGGTCGGCAGAGTGGCCGATGGAATGGTCGGTGGTGATGTGATGGCAGGGTCTGCCAAGTGGACAACCTTGTACTTCACCCCCTACAAGAAATGAATGCGGCCGACCAAGGAAAATTTGCAGATTTTTTAAAACAACCGACCCCTGAAATATATATTTTTTGAATAATGCTAAAATAGCAATTCAAAAAAAAGAATGCCAATAGATTTTAATATAGTCTGCGGATTTAAAAATCAAACCCTTATGCTGGCTGTCAATTAAAATACCAAGTCGCCCACAGATGAATTTTTGCAGAAACTATAGAAAAAATTGTCCATTTTTGAAAATAAAAAATGCCCAATGACTTAAAAAAATTTGCCATGATGGAGGACTGAAAGGGGAAATTTTATTTATGCAAAAACTATATGGATCGTACACAATGCAAAAAACCCTAAATACCTCAAATGGCTCTTGGATGAAATATGTCCAAATTGGACAAATGGGCAAGCGATCCTAGGGTTTTGAGGCCTTTTGAAGACAATGGCGAGCTTAGATCTGACTCAATCTGCTCCAAAAATTAGCTTGGTCCCTGGGTGGAGCCAACTAGCCTGCAAAGAATCTCACTAGCCAAACTTTATTTGTGGTTGAATATTTTTCCTGGAAAAGGTCCACCTGTGCATCCATCATTCCAACAGATCTTTCTAATAATTCTCACAAAACCTTTATTCGTCGAGCCTCTCGTTATGTTATTTTAGCTTATACCCTATATTGTCGAGGTCTTGATGGCACTTTGCTTAGATTCCTTGAGCATGATGAGGCCAACACTACCTTGCAAGAAATACGTGAAGATATATGTGGGGCACATTCTAGTGCTCCTACACTAGCTAAGAAACTTTTGTGTACTAGTTATTATTGGCCTACCATGGAAAGATATGCTTATCATTTTGTTAAAAAATGAAACTAGTGTCAAAAATATGCAGACTTGATACATGCTCTTGCATAGGAATTGCATTCATTTTCTACATCATGGCCCTTTCATCAATGGGGATCCACCCTCATCCAACAGTCATAAGTTCATCCTAGTTGCCATATATTATTTCACAAAAGGGATTGAATTTGTTCCTCTCATCAACATCAGTGAAAAACAAATTTCCACTTTCATACTGAATTATATCATTTGTCATTATGGTGTTCCCTTATCCATTTTCATAGATAATGTTCGTCCATTCAAAGATCAAGATTTCCATGAACTCTGTGAGAAATTCCATAAACAACATCATTTTTCTAGACCATACTACCCTCAAGGTAATGGTCAAGTTGAGGCCTCTAACAAAACTATTCTCAAAATTCTTAAAAATATGGTCAATGAAGTTGGGCATGATTTCCATGTCCAATTGAATCCTATTTTGTGGGCTTATTGCATGAGTTTCCACACCCCCATAGGTGCTACCCCATATGCTCTTGTTTATGGATCTGAGGCTATCTTACCCATTGAGGTTGAGTTACCCTCTTTGTGAGTTTCCTTGTGCAATTTGATCAGTGTTGAAGACTATAGATTTTCTTGCTTACATGAGTTGGAACAACTAGATGAACAAAGAAAAACTTATTTTAATCATCTTAGAGAATATTAGTAGTGAATGAGATGAAGTTATAATTAGAAATTGAAACCACACACATTTGAGGTTGAGGATCTTGTCCTTCATGAAAATCCTCATAATCAACAAGATAGAGAGAAGAAAGGTAAGTTTGTGTTGCAAGTCTAGATTTTTTTGGTGGTGTTGTCATTAATGTTGTCATTGATGTCAACAGTATATAGTTTGAGTAATTTGGGGTTTGCCAAGTACTTTTGAGAAAATTTGAAAAATAATAAAAAAGTTGTGTTGAAGTGTGTTTTGAGTATGCTCTAGTATTGTGGTCCGCACTTTTATGTGTTAATCCTACGCCTATGTGGATTTATAGGTGTGTTCATAAGCTTAAATGGATTGTATATTTCAAGTTGCAAGTTTTGGTTTGCTGAAGAGAAGAAGATATGTTCATCGGTGTGTGAACTAGTTTGCCAGAACTATTTGTTTGTGGACTGGGAGGAATGTTTTGGCTTTGTAGTCTTTTGATATTTGGTTTTAGATCTTACAGGCCTGAGAGATGACTATTTTTTATGATTTTTTGTGTTCTGACAAAAAAAATTGTGGTTCGGCACTCTAGAAGACCTACTCCAGAGTCTCTATGTTTTTATTGACTGTCCCAATTGAACTGGTGAAGTGTTCACTACAAATGAAGTTTGTTGAAGTTATTGCAGATGTATCTAAGTTGTTCTTAGAGATGGTAAAATGACTGGTGAAGTGTGTTAAGCAATCCATGTGTGTTTATCTTGTTGGAGATGCATGTACTTCAAAGATCATTGGTGTTTTCATTAGGATTGGCTGACTTGGTCTCTACACATTACATTTGGCTTTTGCATCGACTTAAGAAAGTGTGTGTGAACTTCAAGATGTTATTTGGGTCCTAAATTAAATGTGTGTTTGGTCCCCTCAAATTCTTATCCACCACGGGAATGTTGAGTAGCCGACCTAGTTTGAATTTTTAAATGAAATTGTATAGATGACCTTGGAGAATTTTCCTGAGGTCGAAGATGGTATAAATACAAGTTAAGTTGTAGCAAATTTAATATCCATCCATCATTCCATTTGAGCAAGAGAAGAGTGTGTAAACAAGTGTGAAAAGTAGAGTGTGGAAGAGCGAATTGTGGCACCAATACTTCATTGTATCCATAAACTTTTGATCAAGTTGCAAAGTGTGTGGAACTCCTAGTGGTGGATCTTTATCTATTTATTTGTATTTTTCTATAGGAAGTGAGCCTCTCTTTTTGGACAATGAGTCCTAAGGCAGTGATCCCTTAATCAAGGCAGTGATCCCTTGATCTGGTTAGTGAACCCTTGATCTGGTTAGTGAAACTTTGTATTTGGGTAGTGAGTCCTTTGGCAATGAGCCTTTTGTTAGAAATATGTGCCCCAAGTTTACTGACCTGAACCTCCTGATAGAGAAAAATTGGTGAGACACCGGGGTTGTCTTGCTGATGAGCAGCTCATTTTCTAAAAGCTTGATCTGGACGGGTTGATGAGACATGTGTTTGGTCTTGTCGATGTAAGTCTTTGGTGTAACCTAAACAATCAGAGTGAGTTCCTAAACTCTCATCAAGGCAAGTTCTCTGGCTGAAGTCCTTTGGTCGGAGAGACTTTTTCTTTGGTCTTGCCGACAGGATCCATCAGTGTGACCTAAATGGTCGGTGTAAGCTTCTAAACTCATGTCAATGCTATTTTTTTGGTGAAAGAGTTCCATCAATATGAATCTAGCTAATGACCAGTCAGTCAGTGTGACATTGGTCCATAGAGTGACCTATGAATGTCACTCTGACAATTCTAGTTTGGTCGATGAGTCACAGTCGGTAAGACTCTGGTCGATGAACTTGGTCATCAGGGTGACATGGGTCTTCGGTCTAACCTATGAAAGTCACTCTGATAGTTTTTTTTGGGCCGATAAGGTAATCAAGGAGACTCTTTTTGAATTAGAACTTGTCAAAGTAACATTTTCCTCCGGTGTGAGTTTCTTAACTGTGGTTGACTATATATCTCTGGTTGATGATCTCCATTGGTAGGACTCTCACCAATGAAGGTTCCAAGATGGAGATCATTGGGATGACTTCTAGGCTCAATAAGACTTTTTGGACTATTGCCGATAGTATTGGTCTCACTGATGAACATGTTTGGTAAGACTCTTGGTGATGTTAGAGGAACTATTTTCAGTAGAACACTCCAAGTCTTGTCGATGGATGAAAAAGGTAATTTGTTTGAATGACCTATCTGATTGCTAAAGTGGACAATTGACTGTTGTGGTGCAATCTGATTGAGAGGAACTATTTGATAGTTGAACAATAGAAGAAACTTCAAGGAACAATCTAATAAATGGTTCAAATGGATGGAAATTTTCTAAGTGAACAATTTTGGCAATTGTATGTTGAAAATGTGCATTGTAACAGTGACGCCGAGTGTGTATGAGATTCATTAGGATTTTGTTTGCTGCTGTAAAAATTGACATATGGAAAGAGTCTAAACTTGTATGTAATTCCTTTTACTGTAATACAAGTGACTAATCTTTTGGTGGTGGGTTTTTCTCTGGAAAGGGTTTTCCCACATAAATCTGGTGTCCAATTGTGTGTGTTTTTATTTATTTGGTATATTATTTCTTTCATGTGCATCTTAATGAATTGTAATTGTGAATTTTAAAGGAAAAGTCTACATTCTGCCCTATTTTTTGACATAAGGAAAGTTTGTTCCACACCTTTATCTTTCCTTACAAGTGGTATCATAGCTTGGCCAATTGTGTTATCCTTGTGGGTAGGTTGGGTTTTTTGTGTCAATTTTGTTCAGTGGGAGTCCTATAGAGAAATCAAATTATCAAATTACATATTGAGATGGCAAGCACTTATGGGAAGATTGAGAATGAGAAATTCAATGGTAGTAATTTTGAACTATGGAAGCTCAAAATGGAAGATATGTTGGTTGATCGTGAACTTTGGATAGCTATGTTTAGAACGAAACCTACTGGCATGAAGCAAGAAGATCGGGATCTCACAGAAAGAAAAGAAAAGGGGTTGATAAGGCTCTATTTGGCAGATTTAGTTCTTCTGAATGTTCATGAAGAGAAGACTGCATCTTCTTTGTGGAAGAAGCTTGGAGACATTTATTAGGGAAAGTCCTTGGTGAATAAGCTATTCTTAAGGAAGAAGTTGTACTCTTCGAAAATGGAGGGAGAAATATTTGTTGTTGATCATTTGAATACTTTTAACATGATGATTGCTCAGTTAACATATGTAGGTGTGAATATTGATAAAGAAGATCATTGTATTCTCTTTTTGTGTCCTTTGTTGGATTCTTGGGATCACTTGGTGATGGCTAGTGGGAGTATGAAATCCACTTTCAAGATTGAATATATTGTTGCTTATTTGTTACTAGAAGAAATGAGAAGAAAATATTCCAAGATGGTGAAGGAGGCTCTTACTATTCATGGTAGATCAAAAGAAAGAAGCAAGAAGAAGGACAAAAAATCCAAATCGAAATCAGAAGGGAGATCAAAGTCTCCTGGAAAGAAGTCCAAGGTGAAATGCTGGAACTGTGGGCAACCTGGTCATGTCTGAAAGGATTGCAAAGAGGAGAAGAAGAAGAAGAAGAAAAACTCTTCTGATAATGAATCTTCTCAGAGTGAAGTAGATGCCTTCATAGCAGCCTTGGAAACTCAAGCATTAGATGATGTCTAGTTGATTGATTATGGAGCATCATTCCACATGACATCTCATAGAGACTGGTTCATAAAGTATGAAAAATACGATGGTGGAAAGGTTTTTTTGGCAAGCGATATATCTCTGGAAATATTTGGTCGTGGAAGAGTTAGAATGCACTTCCCTGGTGGAAGGGTGAAGGGAATAAATGATGTAATGCATATACCAGGTCTAGCTCATAATTTACTTTATGTAAGTAAGTTGAATGATGTTGGTGTACAAGTATCCTTCTCTAATGGTGTTTGTAAAATGTCTAGAGGCTCTATTGTGTTGGCAAAGGTTGTTTGAATTGGTACTTTGTATAAGTTGGACGCCCATTTAGTCCAATGTAATTTTGCTTATGCGAAGCCATTTAAAATTGATCATGTAGAGCAAGAGGTGATTGTTCTAGTGGGAGCTAATTCTTTGGAGATGAAGATTCCAGCTGAGAAGGCAATTTTATGGCATCATAGGCTTTGCCACATAGGTGAAAAAGGTTTAAAAACCTTGAAAAATAAAAACCAGGTTGAAGGGCTTGATGACTGTAACCTTGAATTCAAAATTTTGTGAACATTGTATATATGGTAAACAACACCGTGTTTCATTTTATTCCAATCCTCATAAATCTTCTAATATACTTGATTACATTCATCATGATGTGTGTGGTCCAGTGAATGTTCCTTCATTATCGAAATATAAATATTATGTTTCTTTTATTGATGATTATTCAGGAAGGGCATTTGTGTATTTTTTTAAAAGTAAATCAAAAGTGTTCAATCATTTTAAGGAATTTAAAAACCTTGGGGAAAATTAGACTAGTAGAAAAATAAATCATTTAAGGACTAACAATGGCGGTGAGTTTTGTTCTGATGAGTTTGAAAGGTATTGGAAAGATCATGGAATTAAAATACATAAAACTACACCCTACACTCCACAAAAAATTGGAGTTGTTGAAAGGTCCAACAAGACAGTGATGGAAAGGGCAAGAAGTATGTCGAGTAGTGTTGGCTTAGAGGAGAAATTTTTGGCTAAGGAAATGCAATAGCTTGTTATTTAATAAAGTGTTCCCCTAATTATGTTCTTGTTGATAAAACACCTTTGGAAGCATGGTCTTGAAATAAGCCCTCTCTAAGACATAATTGTGTCTTTGGCTATGAGGCATATGCATATGTGTCAATTGAAAAAATATCTAAATTGGAGAGAAAGGTTGTTAAATGTATTTTTATTGGCTATAGCGTTGGAATAAGAGATACAAGATTTGGAATCCTATGACTGAGAAGGTTTTGTACTGCAAAAGTATTATCTTTCGTGAGTTGAAGCCTTCTACATTGGATCTACAGTTAAAGACAAAATCAAAAAATAAAAAAGGATGTAGTTGAGATTCCTCCCACACCAGAGAAAGAGGAATTCAAACTTCAAAATTCAAAATGTACCTAAACCTGAGTAGAGCTCGAGCAGCTCTGAAAGTTTTGATGAAGAACCACAATCTCAGTCTTGGCCTTTGAGGAGGTCTACACGAGAGAAAAAGCAACCTCATAGATATGGATTTTCTATGTTAGATTCTATTTGTGCCTATGCTTTGATTACTAATACTGATGAGCCTAGGACTGTAAAAGAGGCAACTAAAATGTCTAATTTAGATTCTTGGTTGGAAGCCATGAATGAAGAAATGGCATCATTAAAGAAAAATGATACTTGGGATTTGGTTTCGTTGCCTGAAGGTAGAAAGTGTGTGCTCTACAAATGGGATTTTAAAAAGAAGATTGGTCCAGATGGTTGTTTTGAAAAGTATAAGGCGGGGTTGGTTGCAAAAGGATATTCCCAGGTAGAGGGAATTGATTATGGGGAATTTTTTTCTCTAGTAGCAAAGCTAACATATATTAGATTTCTTTTGTCACTTGCGGTTGCATATGATTTAGATATTGAGCAAATAGATGTGAAAACAACATTTCTTCATGGTGATCTTGAAGAAGAAATTAATATGTCCCACCCAGAGAACTTTGTGAAAAAAGTTAAAGAACATCTAGTTTGCAAGTTGAAAAATCTTTGTATGGTTTGAAACAATCACCTCGAATGTGGTACCAAAAATTTGACACATTTTTTTCATCATTGGGTTTTGTAAGGTCAAAATTGGATCATTGTGTGTATTACAAAACTACAAATGATCATGTTCTTATTATTTCCCTTTACGTTGATGATATGTAGTTCATAGGGAATAGTAATTTTATGATTTTTGATCTAAAATCTCAGTTGTCTACAAAGTTCAAAATGAAAGATCTTGGTGTAACTAGGTATATTTTGGGGATGGAAATAACTAGGGGTGGAAAAAGAAAAAATCTTTGGCTCAACCAAAAGTAAATATGTTAATACTATTTTGGAGAGATTTTGTATGACTGATTACAAGCAACTAGTTGTTCCAGTTTTACACAAAACGAAGCTATCTATTTAAGATTGTCCAAAATATCCTAATGAGATGGAGGACATGATCAAAGTGCCTTTTGCAAGTGTAGTTGGTATTTTAATGTATGCAATGGTTTGTACAAGACCAAACATTTCCCAAACAATGAGATTTCTTAGCCAATTTATGGAAAATCCAGGGAGGCCACATTGGGATGTTGTGAAAAGAGTGTTTAGATATTTAAAACATACATCTCAATACGCTTTGTGCTATCATGGTAACTCAGTTGGATCATAGATATCCATCAGTATTCAAGGTTATGTGGATTTTGATTGGGTAGGGGACATTAATAGCAGAAGGTCCACTAGTGGATATATTTTCATGTTGAATGGTGGTGTAGTTAGTTGGATGAGAAAGTGACAAGTTGTAGTCGCTTTGTCCACTATGAAAGAATAATACATGGCAGCAACACACGCTTGCAAAGAATTTGTTTGGCTTAGACATTTGTGTTTTGATATTGGGTTCAGTGCAAGGAAAATTATAATTTACTATGACAGTCAGAGTGCTATTTGTTTGGCAAAAAATCTAACTTTCCATGCCAGGATGAAACATATCGATGTGCAATATCACTTTGTAAAAGATATGGTGGAGGATGGAAAGGTTTGTTTAGAAAAGGTGGATACTTTGGAAAATGTTGCAAATGCATTAACGAAACCAGTGAGCACAGACAAGTACAAGTGGTGTCAAATTTTATGGGCCTTGGTGCCCGTGAATCTCAGTAGTTTTGTGGTGCTTTCAAGGTGTCAGTAAGATCTTCGTCAAGTGGGATATTTTTGGAAATATGTGCCTCAAGCTTACTAACCTGAACCTCCTGATAGAGTGAAATCAGTGAGACACGTAGGTTGTCTTGTCGATGAGCAGTTGGTTTTCTAAAATCTTTATCTAGATGGGTCGGTGAGACAGGTGTTTGGTCCTATCGATGTAAGCCATCAATGTAACCTGAACAGTCAAAGTGAGTTCCTAAACTCGGTGAAGTCATTTGGTTGGAGAGACTTTTTTGTCGGTCTTTCCAAAAAAATCCATCAGTGTGACATGAACGATCGGCGTAAGCTTCTAAACTCTTGTCAATGCTATCTTTCTAGACAAAGAGTTTTTTCAGTATGACTCTAGTCGATGACTAGTCATTCCGTGTGACATTGGTCCATAAAGTGACCTACGAATGCCACTCTGATAATTCAGGTCTGGTCGATGAGTCACGGTCAGTAAGACTCTAGCCAATGAACTTCGTCTTTGGGTTGACATGGGTCTCCGATCTGACCTATGAAAGTCACTTCAATAGTTTTTTTCTGGTTGATAAGGTGATCAAGGAGACTCTTTCTGAATCAAAACTCGTCAGAGTAACATTTTCCACCGATGTGACTTTCTTAACTATGGCCGTCTATATATCTTTGGCCGATGATCTCCATCGATAGGACTCTCGTCGATGAAGGTTCCAAGTTGGAGATCATCAGGATGACTTTTGGGCTCAATAAGACTTTCTAGACTGTCATTGATAGTATTGGTCTCGTCGATGAACATGTTCGGTAATACTCTTGGTTATGTTGGAGGAACTATTTTTAGTTGAACTCTCCAAGTCTTTCTGATAGAGGTATGTCTTGTCGATGGATGAGAAAGGTAACTTGTTTGAATGACCTATCTAATTGCTAAAGTGGACAACTGACTATTGTGGTGCAAGTTGATTGAGAGGAACTATTTGACAGTTGAACAATAGAAGAAACTGCTAAGAACAATATAATCAATGGTTCGAATGGATGGAAATTTTCTAAGTGAACAATTTTGGCAGTTGTATGCTTAAAATGTGCATTGTAAAAGTGAGGTCGGGTGTGTATGAGACTGGTCAGGATTTTGTTTGTTGCTGTAAAAATTGACATCTGGAAGGAGTCTGAACTTTTATGTAATTCCTTTTACTATAATAAAAGCGACTGATCTTTTGGTGGTGGGTTTTTCTCCCGAAAGGGTTTTCCCACGTAAATCTAGTGTCCAATTGTGTGTGTGCTTATTTATCTATTATGTTATTTCTTTCATGTGCATCTTAATGAACTATAATTATGAATTTTAAAGGACAATTTTGCATTCTTCCCTATTTTTTGACATAAGGAAAGCTTGTTCCACACCTTTATCTTTCCTTACACCTTTTGTATCTGGTATTGCATTACTACTATACTATGAGTTAATCCTCATGATGGTTTTTCCCTCATTAGGGTTTTCCACATAAATATGGTGTCTCTAGTGTTATATTTTTGTTATCTGCATTTTCATGTTCACACTTAATATCAGATTGAAGATAAAGTGGAATTCATTAAATTAAGAAGTAAATAATTTGATACAACTAATTCACCCCCCTCTCAGTTGTCTTGTGCATTCCAAAAATTGGTATCAGAGCTTTGGTTCCTCGGTGAAAAGTTTAAGTGCTTGAGGTAGATCATATGGTGCACAAGTTGCAGCTTCCTATGTTTGATGGAGTTGATCACAGTGACTAGAAAGAGCAGATGAGAAGTTATGTGATTTCACTCAGTTTTAATACCTGGAAAGCTGTGGAGACAAAGTATGTGATTCCAACAGCTGGACCTTCCTTTATTGATGAGGTTGCAACTTTTGAATAAAATTAAAGAGCAAGGTTTTCTATCTTTAGTTCTTTATCTAAAAATGAAAGACAAAAAGTTCTTTCTCTAGCTACAACAAATGAAATATGGAAAAAATTGAAAGACATTTATGAAGGAAATGAGTGTGAAATTGTCAAGGAAACTAACTGCTAAGAAAAAATTTGAGAATTTGAGAATGGAAGATGGAGAAGACATTGCAAGCTATTATCAGAGAGTTGAAACTATAGCAACTGAAATTAAGAATCAAGGTGGTACCATGAAGGATGAAGATATAATTGAGAAGATCTTAATGACCTTACAAGACAATTATAGTGATAAAGGATTTGCACTTGAAGAATAGTATGATCCAAATACATTCACTAAGGAACATCTATTTGGTGTCTTGACTACATTTGAGATGAGAAAATTTGAAATATATAAGGATAAGACTGAAACAACCTTTAAAGCCATGAAGATAGATGATGATGATTATGATGATGATGATGATGATGATGATGATGATGCAGAAGATTTAGAAGCAAACTTCACAAGGAGATTGAAGAAAGGTATTGATAAATACAAAGGTAAGTTGTTTTTTAAGTGTTTAAGTTGTGGAAATATTGGTCATTATGCATCAAGATATCCTAATAGAGATACTCAAAAGAAGAATAAGGATAATAACAATAATTACAAAGATAAGAAGGATAGGAAGTTCAAGAAGTTGTATTGTGTTAAGGAAGATGCATGAGTTTTTGATGATGAATGTGATCTCAAGGAAGATAAAGATGAATGTTTATTTATAGCCCTGGAAAAGAAATCTGCAAAACAACCTAGTCTAAAGTACAAGAAGGATGAATCAGAAGGTACTCTGGTAACTTCTTTTCATTCTAGACAGGATGAAGACTTTTGGGTAATTGACAGCGGATGTTCAAATCATATGACTAGAGATAAGAGTAAGTTCACTATTCTTGATAAGTATGATGGGGGCATAGTCATGTTTGGAGATGATTCTAGTGTTATGATTATTGGTAAATGAACAATTGGCTTTGATGGAAAAATAACATTGATGATGTCTATTATGTAAAGGGTTTAAGGCATAATCTCTTAAGTGTTGGAGAAATGTGTAACAAATGTTTTAAGCTTGTGTTTCAAGATAACACTTGTGACATTAGAAAAGGATCTAGATCTGTGGTTGTAGCTGGAAGAAGAACTCATGGAAACATATATCAACTCAAAGGTGGTGATGGCTAGTGTTTTATATCCTAAATTAGTGAGAGTTGGCTTTGGCACTGGAGGATAGGATGTGTGAATTTTAATAATCTAGTTAGGATCAGTTCTAAAGAAGTTGTGAGAGATATTCCTAGAATCATAAAGCTTTCAAATTTAGTTTGTAGAAGTTGTTAGATTGGAAAATAGATAAGGAACAGTTTTAAAGCAAAGGATCAATCATCTACCAGAATCCTAGAATTAATCCATATAGACCTTTGTGGTCCTACAAGAACAAGAAGCCTGAATGGTGATAGGTAATTTATGCTTTTAATTGATGATTACTCTAGGATGACATGGGTTACATTTCTTATAGAAAAGTTTCAAGCTCTTGATAGATACAAGGTGTTTAAGGAAAGAGTAGAAAATGAGACAAACCTAAGAATAAAATATTTGAGATTTGATAGAGGTGGAGAGTTCACATCTGGTGAGTTCAATGTATAATGTGAAGAGCATGGTATGAAAAGACATCATTATGCTCCTAGAACCCTGCAACATAATGGAGTTGTAGATAGAAAGAACCGGACTATGCAAGAGGCTGCCAAAACTATGATGAAAGAAGCAAATGTTCCTAATATATATTGGAGAGAAGCTATTCACACTGTTATTTACATTCTTAATAGAGCTCAAGTCAGAGGTAACAACACTAATACCCATTATGAGTTATGTATTGGTAAGACTCCTACTATAAAGTAATTTAAGGTATTTGGTAGTAGATGCTATATTAGAAGAGATGAAGAAAATCTTGGAAAATTTGATGCTAGATGTGATGAAGGAATTTTCCTTAGATACAAATAACAGTAAAGCTTACAGATGTTTTAATAAGAGGTTGAGGAAAATCATTGAAAGTACTAATGTGAAGGTTGATGAAGCTATGTATAGACCAGTTGAAATAATGAAGTTGAACCTGATGAACCAATTTGTGTGCAAATACAAGAAGAGAAAGAAGAGAAAGAACAGAGTGAAGAAGAAGAAGAAGAAGAAGAAGAAGAAATTCTAGAACATGCACCCAAGACTCCTAAATATGTTCAAAAAAATCATCTGGAGGAACAAATAATTGGAGACAAAAGTGAAGGAGTGAAGACAAGAAGCAAAGTGGTTGAGGTAAACTTGTGTTTACTTTCCAAGATAGAACCTAAGAATGTGAATGAAGCATGTGATGATGAAAGTTGGGTTAGAGAAATGAAAGATTAACTACATCAGATAGAGAACAATGAGACATGGGAACTAGTCCCTAGACCTACAAACAAGAATGTAATTGGTTCTAAATGGGTATTCATAAACAAATTAAATGAAGATGATGAAGTAGTAAGGAATAAAGAAAGACTTGTATGTAAAGGATATTCATAGGTTGAAGGAATATATTTTGAAGAAACTTTTGCACTTATAGCAAGGATGGAATCCATTCAGATATTCTTGTAATTTTCACCTCATAAAGACTTCAAAGTATTTCAGATGATGTAAAATCTACATTTCTGAATTGAGAACTATTGTGTAGTCTTCCACACACACCCCACTGAAAGTGGGGACCCTCTCTTGGCCTGCCTTTTTGGCCCATTTATGTGGCTTGCCCCTTCTTTTGTGCTTACCTTTGAAAATCTTGGAGTTTTGGTCTTTGGTGCTTGCCTTGGTTGTGGGTGCCTTTGTGTTGAGTTCCTAGTGGTTTTGGAGTCTTGCAGATGTCCTCTCTGGGGTGGTCTCCTTTTGCCTTTTGTTTTCTCCCTTGTTGTTTTTGTTTGGGTCCTAAGGGTTAGTTTTCTCCCTTAGGTTTTCCTTGTTTTCCTTTTTTCTTTTCTTTTGTTGGAGGCAGATTCGGGATGGGACTTAACTTTGAACTTTGGCTAAGTTCGTGGTTCTATTCCCATTCTCGTTTCGGCTCCGCTTCCCACTCTTTTTCTTTCTTCTTTGTTTTGTTTGTGTTATCCTAAGGTTCGCTTTCTCCCTTAGGTTTTCTTTGATTCTTTTTTTCCTTTGTTTTTCAGAGGTGGAACCGGGATGGGACTCAACTCTAAACTTTCACGAAGTTCATATTTATATTCTCATTCCCGTTCTATCTCTGCCTCCTGTGCTCTCGTTTTTCCTGTTGTTTTGTTGGTCTTCGGCCTTCGGGTTGGTTTTCCTCCCTTAGGTTTTCCTCGGCTTTCTTTTCTATCATTTTTTGGAAGCAGAACCAAGATGGAACTTAACTTTGAACTTTGGTAAAGTTCATGGTTCTCGTTCCCATTCCGGCTCCACTTCCTGTGTCTTTGTTGTTTCGTTGTGTTTGACCTTTGGGTTGGTTTCTTTCCCTTGGGTTTGCTTTAGTATTCCTTTCTTTTTCCGGAGCTAGGACCGAGACCAGGATGGAACCTAACTCTGATCATTCACTAAGTTCACGGTTTCATTCCTGTTTTGGCTCTTCTTTCGCTGAGGTTGGTTTTGTTTCCACCTATTTTCCTTCCTTTCCCATTTTGGTTCTCGTTTCGTCTTCGCTTTTGTCGGGGTTGGTTTTGTTTTTTCCTCCGCCTATTTTCCTCTTCGTTCTTGTTCTTGTTTCATCTCTACCTCCACCTATTTTGTGTCTATGCTCCTGTTTTTCTCGTGGCTTCGCCTTTGCCTATCTTTGGTTTTGCTTCCACTTGGGTTTGTGCATGATTTTCTTGCCTTAGGAACTCTAATGGGCCTTCTTGGATTTTGATGATGTATTGAGCATTAATGGTGGCCCGTTTGAATGTAGGTTGGATCAAGTTGGGGTTGATGGGTGTACTTTGAATATTTGGCATGATCTGCGGGTGTAGTCAAGTGTACTTTGTGGTTGTTGTGACGAAGCCCATCCCTGCATGCAAGGTCGATGCATTTGGTGGCCATTAATGGTGGGAAGATTTGGTTGGTGGGCTTAGCCTAGTTTTGTTTGATTCGATTCGTTCGTCTTCCCAACTCGGATCTAATAGGTGGCTTGTGTTCAAGCTGGTATTTTCGCTCGCGTTGTTGTTCGCACAGGTGAAGTCTTTTTGGTGGGTGTGGCTCGAGGATCTATTCCCTAACTTTGTGTGATCCCAGATCAATTTGATGGGGGTCCATGTTGCATTCATTTCTTGACAGTGAGTTATTTTTGGTTGTAGGGGCCGATTCGGTTGGTGGTTGAGCTTCTTTGTAACCCTAGCTCTGGTTCACGCGGGCATGTTTTCTATAAGTATGATACTTTGCCTCATTTGTAAAGGTTTGATGGAGTTTTGAGATTAGTAGGTTTAGTTAGGTTCGGTTCAAATTAGTAGACTAAGTCAAAAGACTTGTAATCATTAGATTTAGCAGTAGAGTAGCATGTTAGAAGATTAGAAGTTACTTTTTACATTTCAAGCAAGTGTTGTTACAAACTAGAATTGTTGCAAATGTGATTATTTAATACAAAGTGCAGACATTGTGTTATGACTGGTGCCTTCTCTTGCATTGAATAATCTTGCATGGTTCTTGTTCTATCTTTCAAATTGCTTGGATATGTTTGGATATATCTTAGGTTTAGTTAGTGATGCTTGTGATTTCATGCTTGGATTGTTGTAGCAATCCATGGTTCATACTTTGGGCAGCTTCTTGATTGTGGGAATGTTGTGCAAGGTCAACCTGTACCTCATATTCATGTGCTTAGTTCAACTGTGGATATTCATTCAGTCTTATTGAATGAATGCCTACAGCCTAAAAATCTTTAACACCTTAGAAGATTACATTGTTTTCTACAAGATTGTAGGTATAGCCTGGGTTGAATAGAACTTAGTTTAAGTGATTGGTTCATACTAGGTATTTCATCATTTGTATGATTAATCTTAGAAGTAGTATTAACATTAGGACTTCTTAAACCCTTATCTTTTGTTGTTTCTTTTATTATATGGTTAGAACTTGAAATTAAAGCATCACCATATCTTAAAATCTGACGAGTTTAAAGCTTCCAGTATTTGTGCATAAGACCCCTTGTGATTACCAACATTTTCACATTTTATCACTGAGTTTGTTCTACTACATTGTCATAACCTGAAACCTGTGAGACCTTGGCGTTATCTCTTTGTTCATAGAGATCAACCTTTCAAGAGAGATAGGATAAATTTTATTTTGTCTGAGTTGTTGTTGTGCAAAAACACCAAACAACAAGAACGTGA
This sequence comes from Sequoiadendron giganteum, assembly GCA_007115665.2. Taxonomy (NCBI): domain Eukaryota; kingdom Viridiplantae; phylum Streptophyta; class Pinopsida; order Cupressales; family Cupressaceae; genus Sequoiadendron; species Sequoiadendron giganteum. The sequence goes on along the minus strand of CM021107.1, from coordinate 155,067,664 downwards.
AGAAGTATATATGGAGCAACCAGCAATTTTTTCATTGTCAGACAAACCAGACATGGTTTATAAGTTAGAGAAAGCATTATATGGACTAAATTAAGCTCCTAGAGCTTGGTATGCAAGATTGGATAGATACTTGACAAAGCAAGGTTTCAACAAAGGGTCCATAAACAATAATCTTTACTTCAAGGTTGAGAAAGACAAGATTCTGATAGTTGTGGTTTATGTTGATGACATCATTTTTGGTGGTAATGAAGGTATGTGTAAGATATTTTTTGAAGAGATGCAAAAAGAATTTGAAATTTCTATGATTGGTGAACTCAATTTCTTCCTTGGACTCAAGGTTAATCAAACTAACAAAGGGATATTCATTTCACAATCTAAGTATGTTAAGGAATTGTTAAAGAAGTTTGGAATGGATGACTCTAAGCCGGTGTGTACCCCTATGGTAATTGGATGCAAGCTAAGTAAGGATGATGAATCTACTAAAGTTGATCAGAGCATATAGAGATCCATGATTGGTGGACTTTTGTATCTTACTGCTACTAGACCATACATTATGCATGCAATATGTTTAGTTGCAATATTTCAAGCAGAACAAAAGGAAGCACATGTTAAAGCTATGAAGGGATATTCATATATCTTAAAGGAACTCCAGACTATGGACTATGGTATCCGAAGGATAATGATTTAACTTTGAATACCTACACTGATGTTGATTGGGTTGGATGTGTAGATGACCGAAATATTACAAGTGGAGGAGCATTATTTCTTGGAGGAAGATTAGTTTCATGGTTGAGCAAGAAATAGGATTCAGTTTATTTATCCACTATAGAAGTTGAATATATTACAGCAACATCTTGTTGTACACATGTACTTTGGATGAAGAAAATTTTGATGGGCATAGGTGTTGTGAGTGATGAACCTACTTCTATCTATTGTGACAATACAAGTGCTATCAAAATTTCAAAGAGTCTAGTGATGCATTCTAGAACAAAGCATATATCTATCAAGTATCACTTCTTGAGGGAGAAAGTATTAAGGAATGAAGCTAGACTTGAATATGTACCTACCAAAGAACAAGTTGTAGACATATTCACTAAATCCCTTCCAAAGTATACTTTTGAGTATCTCAAAGGGAATTTTGGGGTTTTTTCCCCTCCTTCTTTGAACTAAGTGCAAATGGAAGTGCATTAGTCCAGTGGATTCACAGACTCTTTTGTTCTAGACTAATGATTGAGGTCTACTCCTCAAGGGGAGTAGAGAAGTGCATTGTTGCAGTATGTAATGTGGGTGTACTCCTTAGGGGGAGTGAACAGAGATTTGTTTGGAAAGAATGTCATTTTCCATTGATGTACAAGGGGGAGAGAGAATCATGTGAAAATGCTTGGTAGGTTGTGGCTTCTGAAAATCATGTAGGATGTGGAAGAGAGAATCATGTGAAAATTCTATGCTTGGCAGGTTGTAACTTCTAAGAATCATGTATACTATCTTTGGTGGTTTTTCACATCATGTGTTTCCATCAATGACAAAGAGGGAGATTGTTGCAAGTATGTGTGTGTTTGGTGGTGTTGTCATTAATTTTCTCATTGATTTCAACATTGTATAGGTTAAGTAAGTTGGGTTTTTCCAAGTTCTTTTGAGAAAAATTGAGAAATAATGAAAGTTGTGTTGAAGTGTGTTCTCAGTGTGCTCCAGTATTGTGGCCCGCACTTTTTCTGTGTTAATCCTATGTCTATGCAGATCTGTAGGTGTGTTCATAAGCTTAAATGGATTGTATATTTCAAGTTTCAACTTTTGGTTTGATGAAGAGAAGAAGATATGTTCACTGATGAAGAGAAAAAGATATGTTCACCGATGTGTGAACTAGTTTTCCATTACTATTTGTTTGTGGACTGGGAGAAATTTTTTGGCTCCGCAATCTTCTGATATTTGGTTTCAGATCTTTTGGATCTGAGAGATGACTATTTCTAATGATTTCTATGTTTTAAAAAAAATTCTTATGGTTTGGTGCTTCGAAAGACCTCCTCCGGAGTCTCTGTGTTTTTGTTGATTGTCTCGGTTGAAGTGGTGAAGTGTTCTCTACAAATGAAGTTTGTTGAATTTGTTTTGGATGTATCTGAGTTATTCTCAAAGATGGTAAAATGATTGGTGAAGCGTGTTGAGAAATCCACGTGTGTTTATCTTTTTGGAGATGCATGTACTTCAAAGATCATTGGTGTTTTCATTAAGTTTGGCTGACTTGGTGTCTACACGTTACATTTGTATTTTTCATCAACTTGAGGAAGCATGTACGAGCTTCAAGATGTTATTTGGGTCCTAAATTAAATATGTATTTGGCCCCCTCACATTCTTATCCACTGCGGGAATGTTGAGTAGCTAACCTAGTTTGAATTTATAAATGAAATTGTATAGCCGACCTTGGAGAATGTTCCTAAGGTTGAAGATGGTATATATACAAGTTAATTTGTAGAAAATTTAATATCCATCCATCATTCGATCCAAGCAAGAGAAGAGTGTGCGAACAAGTGCAAAAAGTAGAGTGTGGAAGAGTGAATTGTGGCAACAATACTTCATTGTATTCATAAACTCCTGATCAAGTTGTGAAGTGTGTGGAACTCCTAGTGGTGGATTTGTATCTATTTCTTTATATTTTTTGTAGGTAGTGAGCCTCTCTTTCTAGACAATGAGTCCTAAGGCAGTGAGCCCTTGATCTAGGTAGTGAGCCTTTGTATTTGGGTAGTGAGACCTTTGGCAGTGAGCCTTTTATATCCAGTATTGCATTACTACTATACTATGAGTTAATCCTCACCAAGGTTTTTCCCTCATTAGGGTTTTCCACATAAATCTAGTGTCTTTGGTGTTGTGTTTCTATTATCTGCATTTTCATATGTTCACACTTAATAACAGATTGAAAATAAAGTGGAATTGATTAAGTTAAGAAGTAAATAATTTGATACAATTGATTCACCCCCCTCTCAGTTGTCTTGTGCATTCCAACAGTTTGAACCTAATTGGTTAGGTCCATATGTTATCATTGTTGTGTATGGATCAAGGGAATGTTAGTTATCTACTCTCGAAGGTGAATTGCTCAATGATCCTATCAACAGTATACATCTTCAAAGGTTGTATACTTGAGTACTTCAAAGAGTACATTCTTTTATGATCTTGAAAAAATACAAAAAAAATGGAAATAAATTCGTCCACTAGTGAAAACCTGGCAAATAGGCGACTTAAGCAGGTACCATGGTGAAAACCAAGCAACCAACGCCATGTGTAGGGACTTCGATCCTCTCTCCTTCAACGTTCTGCCCAATCTTTCCCTACCATCTCCATTCACTCTCCACTTCATAATAGCCTCTCCATCCTCACCATAGTTTTTGAATTACTCGACATTCCTCTTTCTTGCACGCAACACCACTCTTGTCTTCTAAGTTGGTCTTATTTTTCACTGGGGCAGTTCCTTGATCTTCGTTATGAGTTGGGAAACTTCACATCTAGTGGTCAGAAAAAACTATCTGATATGTCTGTCAGCTTGCTTGGAATTTATCTCATTCCATCAAGCTCTCTAGAAAAATCATAAAAATCATAAAAATTTCTAAAACAATCCTAAAAAGCAAATATTTTAAAACCCTAAAAATCAAATATTTAAAAACTCCTAAAAATCAAATATTTTCAAAAACCCTAAAAATCAAAAAATGCCAAAAAACAATGACGCTTTCAAATCGCCATGCAACTTTGACCTTCACTAAAATAAAAACCTCGCCAAAGTTAACAATCCAGAAAACCTCCAAAAAATCCCACACTTAAGCAAAATGTTTGTTTGTCTGGTCTTTTGATTATTTTATAATTTTTTCTTTGGCGGCATGTCTTTTAGCTTCTCAAGGATGTCCTGGACTAGAGAGGCAAGGATGGGGCATGTTCACTTGCTTTTTTTTTATCTGATAGTGTCATCTATGCAATAATTATTCAGGTCATCTAAGGTCCTTATACTTAGATGCTTATACTTTACTGTTAAATAAAAATGAAAATAGTATTCAAGTCGTCTAGAAGCTCATTTTATCTAGATGCTTATACTGATTTACAATATAATAAGATCAATGATGATATAAGCACTTAAAAAGCACAAGAGTTTTCATTACTTTCATCCATTTCCTTTCCTTCATTCTTTTCATCTATTTCATCAATTTGTTTCTTTATTTTCACTATCTCAGAGATTAATCAATCCCTTTGTATGACTAATTCATGTCTTCATTTAGACTAACACCCATTAATTAGTTTATCTTGCGCTACCATCAATCTCAATTAGCTTCATCAATTCATCACCCTAGCTATACTGGTCATTTTCATCAATTGTTCAGTTACGCTCATCAACTGTGCATTTTCATCAAATGTACATTTGCTTTTAATCACTTGTGCAATATAAATCATTCTCCAATCATTTTCTTTTGGTCTATCGAGAGATTAATATTATCACAATTTTTTCAATCAATCTCTCGAGGGGGCATATCATATCAACACATATCATCATCCTTATCAGGATATCTTTGGGGCATGTATTTATCAATCAATATTCTTTGATTTTTCCTTGAAATAATGCAACAAGCTGCATTGTTTCAAAGAGGGGGAAAATGTAGACACATAAAAGTGTCCAACCTTACTCATGTTGTTATCAAGCAATATTTTATCTATTATCATCTTCATATTATAAAAACAATATATCATTATTCATTAATCATTTATTAAATCGAGTTTATTACTCCTTAGTATTAATTAATACTTTATTACATTATCATATTGCAATATATTTCATTTATAATATCATTCCACTATATTATAATTTCCATCTATTCTCTCATCTTATGCATTTAATCTTCTTATCATTTTATAGTCCTATCATATTTATGTTCTCATTTCCCATCCATTTCATCCACTCAACTAATGTGGGATAAATTTATTTCTAACTATCTTCAAATAATCCCACATTCATCCTAGAACTTTCTTTTTACCCATGAGGACACCTATAAATATGTTTTCCTTTCTCTCATTCATCTCTCTCTCTCGCACTTGATTTTAGTCTTTTTACAAATCATTTTGATCATTCTTCTTGTTCTTCCATAGCCTCTTGTGCATATTTTCTTGCAAAATTTTGAGAGAAAAGGAAACATCTTGGTTGATAGAGAAACAATAGAGCTAGATGACTTATGAGTGCATGTGTTTTAATTAGTTGATAGTCTTTTTCATTGCATTCATTAAGAAATCACTTTATTGATGTGTTGTTGAAAGTTATTGTGTTTTTCTATATTTAGTTTTCAATTTTCAGCATGATCAATATTCATTAGAAATTTATCTAAAAGAATGGGGATAAACTACATGGTGTTAGCTAATTTCTCACCATTCAAATTTTTGAAATTCTAAAAAACAATTAATGAAAAATGGAGGGGCCCACAAATGCTATGCTATTTTTTTGATAAAAATAGGACCACTTTTGCCCCCCCCCCCCCGCTTTTTGAAACCCTTATTCTTCATTTTTTTTTTTTAAATTAGTAGCTTAGAAAGTAGATTCAGACCACTACAACTCTTGTTCTTGTTGCATCTTCAAATTTGGAGTGTAACTATCTTCATTTTCTCATGAACATCAGACTTAACTAATTTCATAAAGAAAAATTGTGGCATCTTAAAAGTCATTTTTGTGTCACAACTTGGTGCACTTACCCATGAGGGTGAATTGTATGAATGATATTGTGAAGTTGAATTCAGTGTTGGAGGTGCTTTATATGCTCCATTATGTTGATATTGTGGTGTAACATTTCCTTGAGGTTGAATGTATTGTTGACCTTGAGGATTAAGATATTGTTGATTTTGAGAACCATTATATTGCTGACCTTATTGTTGAGCAAGAATATGTTGTGTATACATTTTTTGTGCTTGTTTTGGATCATGAGAAAACCCTTGATATTGATTCATGTTTTGGTTGGGAACTATGTATTGTTGTGAGGCAATGCTTGGGTTTGAGACAACATTTTGATTAGGAACAATATTTTGATTTGGCACGATATTTTGATTAGGCACTATGTTTTGATTTGGGACATTGTTTCCTTGGTTTGGAACATTATTGTCTTGATTTTGAACTATGTGACTTGATGAAACATTTTGATTTACACCAATGTTTGTATTGGAACTAACATTTTGATTGAGACCAACATTTGGATTTTGAGCAACATTTGGATTTTGAGCAATGTTTGGATTTTGAGTAATGTTTGGATTTGAACCTTGATTTGTATTTGGAACCATGTTTGGATTTGAACCTTGATTTTGATTTGGAACACAATTCAATTTTGACCAATTGTTTTGAACCATGTTTAGATTTTGAAAAAATATTTTGATTTTGACCAACATTTTAATTTTGACCAAAATTTTGATTTTGTTGTTGAAAATTAGTGTATGATGATGGTTGTAAACCTTATTGTGACATCAACAATTGTTATTGGGGATTTTTTTGTTGTCACAAAAATTTGTAAGTGGTGTATTGTTGATGTTTTGTATTAATGGTTGATTCACTGATTGTTGTGACATAGTGGAAACCATTTGATTCACCACACAACCTTGATAGTTTTGACCATTTGCATAAAATGTAGGAGGAATTGTAGAATTTTGAGACTCTATATTTCCTACATTTATTTGAGTACCTCCTTGTGTATTCACATGTATTGTTGAAGGTTGATCTTGTGATTGTGTCCCTTGTTCAAGAGCTTGTTCCTTCAATCTATTAACATCAAAGTTGGATTTAATTTTAGCACCCATTTGTGCAACTATCATCATATATTATGTAGGGTTTTATTTCATTAACACTTCCATTGCATGAAGAAACTCTTGGTCTTTTTGTAACTCTAGGATGTCTTCTTGGGTAATTTCCTTTGGTTTTGGTCTCTCCTCAATGTAAATAGTTTCTACTTCCATTTGTGATTTATTTGTGTTGGTTGTTGGAGGGTTTGTGGTTTTTGTTGAAGGACCTTAATTGTTTTAGGAATTTTATATGGTTGATCCTCAACATTTTAGTTAAATTCCATGATTTTCTTATATTGTGATCTTGTTGTGACCATACAAGATTTAAAATGTATTTTGGAACCTCAAATTCATTGCCAATAATGATGTCTTAGGTTTGATTTGGATCCATGATGATGATGATGATGATGATGATGATGATGATGATGATGATGATGATGATGATGATGATGTGTGATATGAAACTTTTGACTTGGACTATACCTAGAGATTGGTTTGATTTTGATTTTGATATGTTTGTTATGAACTCACCACCTTTGAAAGTAGACTCATGAATTCAAAGTTAATTTGTTCACAATGATGTTTGCTAACTCAACCTCGATATCTTGAAAATGAAATAATTTTCAAGGATAGGCTAAATTAGTGGATGTGATAAAAACTTCAACCATAAGTGATATGCACAAATGTTTAAGTTTTTTGATTTGATATGATATGTTTATGATTTTTGAGTGGATGTTTGATGTTTTTGATGTTGAATGGTTTTGATCCCTAAATGACAACCTAAGTTTATATTCAACAACTTCTAAGTGTTTGTGACAAAGATCTGTGTATAACATTTCAATTTTTTATGGAGAATGATGTTTTGATTTAAGGATGACCCAAAGTTTTGTTTTGATAAAAACAATCTTGAACATTTATTTTTGTCTTTTCTTTGTTGAAACCAACTAACCAAATGCTTCAAATCAAGTGACCAATGGGAATCCTTCTTGTTGGTTCAATTCTCAAAATTTGATTTAATATGAATTATTTTTACCACATGGAGATCTTGATTAAGTTTATGACTAAGATGTCTATAACCAAGCAAATTATTTTCCATAGAAGCTCGAATTTTGTGAAAAGAAAGGTGCTAAATCATAGTCCCCTATGTTTACTTTGAAACAATGAGTAGAGATATGAACAAAAATACTAGGAAGCATACTAATAAATTGTTTTAGTAAAAACAAGATATACTTAGGTGCATATAACTTAGTATAGTGTCCCTCAAGTGCACTCCATTATATTCAAAGGGTTCAAAATTTAGTGAGCATGTTGATGTTTGTTTTTGAGTTTAAATGTCAAGCAATGTTTTTACTAATTCAATAGGTGTGGGGGATATCTCACAAACCTTCTTCCATAAGCTTCACTAGTCTAGCTTGAACAAGATGTTCATCAATTACAACCTAGTTTGGAGCAAATGTGCATTTCTTCATAATAGGCTTGCCTCACCCCCCGAAAGAGTGATGTAATATGTTTCTAACGAAGGGGTTGAATAGGACATGACAAGGTCATGTACCACCTCGATACTAATTTCTTTATGAAAGAGAATGAACTCTTAAGCCTTATGCCTTGACCATAGACCAGACATGGTAAGTAACTTCTCAAAACGATGTTATTTTGATGCACTATTATGATGAAACATTTGGAAAACTTGGCTTTGGCTTCTAAATATAAAGGTTTGTAATGAATCAATGAACACCAAAGGTATACTTCATATGTGAGACACTAAAGTCTATAATCATCATTCGAGCGGCCTTTACATCCACCTTGGATTCTGACATGTAAGTTATAACATCCCCAGATAAATGCTACTTTCATTTTTGCACCCTTTAATATAGCCCACCTAAAAATGTGTTTGAAGGTTGCCTTGAGTTCTCCATTGCGGGATGTATCTCAAGGAAGGCCCTCTCTAATAAAATAAAATTCAATGCTATTTCTCTTCACCCAAGATCACATAAAGCACAAGGGGAGAGGATACGTAGCAAGTCTTGGGTGACTCAAAGACAAAGTGAAAACTAAGAGTGTTTCTCTTCACCCAAGATCGTGCATAGTGCAAGGGGAGAGGATACAAACTATTAGTTTACCAATCAAAGCAAGCAAAGAAAACACTTGTTCATTTTAGTGCACTAAAAATAAATGTGAGGTTAATTGTAAGCACCAAACTAAGTGTGAGATTTTTCTTCAATTTTAGAACCCAAGGTACAATAAGGTTGTTTGGTTCAGTTTTACTCCAACTTGAAAAAGCAAGGTAAACTGTTCATTGTTAAGCCCAAATTGAAGTGAGGGTTCAATTATTAAGCACCAAACTAAGTGTGAACCTAATTTAAAGCTTAAAAGTAAATTTCTCTTAGATTATCCTTCATTTAAGTGTTCAAAAACACTAAAAAATTTAATGAACTCATGATTATGAAATGTTAATAAATACTTATACTTCAATTCATGCTCTTCATGCTCAATTTGTTCCTGCAAGTTATTAGTCCTTAAACCAACAAACAAAAATCAACAAACAATTATGGTTAGAAACCAAATCAAATTGTAAATTCGGATTAAACATTAAATTTTACCTTTCTGGTTTATCTACAAGTGTGCGGCTCTATCAGACAAGTGCGTTGAAAATTTCTTGACAAGTGCGTTGGAGTTTACAAATGCACCACTTTGCCTCTAGACAAGTGCGTTGATATTTTCAAGTGCACGGCTTTGTACCAGGAACAAGTGCATTACTCTGTCAAATCTGTAGAAAAAACTACAACGATCAAATGTGTTGCTAAAACAAGTGTGTTGCTTCATACCAAAACAAGTGTGTGCAAATGCAAAAAATGTGTGGCTCTGGCTCAAAATAAATGTGGTGGGTTGCTTCTAGTTCCTGAAATCATAAAAATTACAGCAAATTTTGATTAATTAGGGACATGGGATCCCACTGAGCGTGCCATTTTATAGATGTATAAATCTAATTGATCACATAAAGGTGAATTGAACAATAATTGCAAAGCTATAATCGATTAAACTATAAATCTGAATGAAATTGAATTTCAAGCCAATTAACTTTCAAATTATGAAATATCAAACAAAATTCAAATGAAAATCAATCAAGCTATGCAAACCTTAATCCCATTGGGGGATATGTCCTTCATGGATGTGGAGTGTTGTGATTGAGACAAAATCCTTGAAATTGCAAAGCAAAACTGATGAAAATGATGATCAAATGGTCTCACAAGCTCTTAAATTGTTCAAAATGAGGATTCAATTCAAGAGAGTAAGTTTACACAAAGCTTGTGGATGATTTTTCATAAGGAAATGACTCATTATTTATATATTTTTAAAATTGGAATCAATGGCGAGGATCAAATTAGCTAATCAATGGATGAAATTGTATTGAAAGAGTGAGCATGGCTCAAGGATAGATCAAACGGTGGAAAATCCATGAGGCATGGATCAAGGATCATATGAAGGGCTCAAGATCCATGAGAAACCTAACTAATTTCCTAAATTTTAGGAAATATGTTGGAGATATTTCTCATTGGGGGGAATATTTGAATTTAAGAATAGAATATTCCTTTAAAATATTCATTGTGCAAGTGGGAAAAGCTGGAGGATTTGAAAGATATTAGCCAATTAAACAATTAATTAAAATTATTTAATTATACAAATGAATGAGAGGCAATCATTTAATTAAATAATTGTGAATTATTTAATCAAACTAGGAAAAGTGACAATTAGTCAAATAATTTGAATTATTTAATCAATTGAGAGTGAAATTAGTGTGAAGAACAGTGAATTAACTAAATAGATTTGATTTATTTAATTAATAGGAGAAAAGGTGAATTTAACTAAATAATTGACATTATTTAATTAAATGGAAGAATTATGTGAAATAGACTAGAAAGTGGTGTTAGTTTGAGAAAACAAGCATGTGATATCATCATAACAGATTTAAGTGATTGTATTTACATATAGCCCTTTATACATATAGATACAATTCTTACATATAACCTTCTTACTCACATCCTTTTATCTCTCATAAAGTTATGCATAAATATATATCTCATACTGTCTCATTCATATATTTCCCTATATATATGTATATGTATGTGTGTGTGTATATGGGATGGGACATTACCCATCTATGCTACCCATGTCTAGATGGTATCTATATAATATTAGGCTCTACAAGCTCTTTGCAAAAAGATACAGTATGCTTTCCCTGAAAGTGTCTTCACTATTCTACTTTTCAATTAACATATAGGTATATTAAAAAATGCTACACATAAACATATACAATTGTTATAAATGATTGTACTCAAACCTACCAAAACAATAATAGTATAAATTTCATGTAGCTGAAATTCTTGTAGTAAATAGGTCTAATATTTTTTAAACTATGCTACTACACTAGCAATAATAGGCCATAAGTAAGTATTTCACCCATAACTCTCTACAAATTGAATAGACTTGACATGAGTGAAGAATTGTCACCATCAAATCTTTATAGGGACTTTAGATGAGATTCATCCTTTTAGGTTAAAGGATTTTCATCCTCTGACTCATGGGATCAAAGGATTTTTTCCTTTGATCTTAGGAAAACCCGAGGGTTTTCATCCTTGAATCTAGGAATTTTAACATAAGTGCTGAAAATAGGGTTTTTGATTAAGGTTTCTATATATATAATGTTGAATGAATCCTCTGAGGACGTGTCGATATTTTCATATTCTTGAAACCCTTTCAAATATATGACAAAAAATGAATCCTAACTTAAATGAATGACTTGGATCTTGCATGGATAAACGATGGCATAGGATACAAACACCACATTAATGGCACTGTAGGAGTAGGCAACAATTTTTGGGTGCAATCAAAATATATCTCTTTTCCCACTTCGATTTGAATGGTTGACTTAATCATACTTGTTCATCCCTTTCTTGTAGCCATGTGTAAGTGTGTGCATTGAGATTGACTATGATTTTGGGGTGGGAAAATACACTTCTATGATAGTTGCAACATCAAACTAATCATTAATGGTGTTCTAAGTTGTGTAGGGGTAGGTAGGAATGAATAGTGCAAAATGTGAGAATGTTGGAGTTCATGGGTTGAGGATACGACATGATGGATGCAACAAGTTAAGATTTGGGGAGTTGATGGAATGGATTCTAGTAGGGAGAAGTGTGAACATTGATAAGGGAAAAGGAAATAGAAAACTTTGACGAGAAGGGATGATAGGAAGGATAAGTTTAATACTGTAAGAAGAAGAATGGAAAGTTAAACTTGAGAGAAGATGGATGCTAGGAAGGGTAAATTTGACACTCGTACAACTTGTAGGCTTAAAAAACTTTGGAACCTTAGCAACTTTCAAACCTGATAGGCACATAGCATAAGAGGGGGAAGGACACATAAGAAAAATTGGACAAAGGGAAATTCCAAGAATACAAAATAGGCCTTCAATTAAAAAACAAAAATTAATTGAAAAGGGGACATTACAAGTCTACCCTTCCCAAAAATTGTTTTTCCTCAAGTAATGTAAACTCCAATACTCCAAGCTTCTTGTTTCTTCCCAAACAATATCCCCTATGGGTAGGTTCCTCCATGAATCAAACACTTTTTGATAGCTCCATTTCCCAATTTTTTTTCTTTTTCTCCATATTACAATGATGGCCTCTATTACCCATATGAACAAAACTCCACTATCTACATGCACCCAATCAATGCAAGTTAGTGTATCAAAAACACACAATGCTATATATGGAAACATTCCAAGGGATGGTTTTTTTGTGATGTGGCTACAACATTCTCCCATGTGTGTCTATTTAATCCCCTATTGATTTATATTTTTAAATATATTTTTCAAGTATCCTTCAACCCTCTTATCTCTTATTTTTATTTATTTGATTGCTTGTTGTTGATAACTTGTGCTAGGAGTTAGTTTTACATTTGTCAAATGAATTAATTCATAACAACAGTAACTCCTAGAGTTGTTACTTCTATTATTAACAATAATTTTAGGTAAACCTTTATCCTAAGAAACTTGCTAAAAAATAATTGTCACATATGTGTATTGAACTCAAGATAATGCTAAAGATGTATTCTTAATCATTTATCTTGTCTTGAATAGAATTAATGTAATTTTATCATGTACTTAGAGTAGTTCTATCACAAATTCCATGAAAACACTTTCCCAATCTTGATGGGGTAAACAACAACTGCAGTTGATAGATTTCTTAAAAAATCATGATCTTCTCCATTCTATTGGTAGGTGATGTAGTCTCTAAGATATTTGAGATCCTCTTTCTCAAAATTCCTCCATGTAACTCTCTCTCTCTCTCTTAGATATCTACAAATATTGTAGGATCTATAGCATCCCACCATGCATGTATCTTTCAAGGCTTTCAAGTTCCTTTAATTCATCTTTGAATCAAGCACCAAAGAGATTATGTTCTTATACACAATGAGACCATTTTCCATCCATACTTGTTATCGCACTTTTGCAATAAAAATAGCCCAAATACCATCTCCAAAAACATCACATCCTTACATGAAATGAGATTATTACCTCCTTAATCTAATCAAAATCTTCTTGGGTTCTATTCATCCCTAGAAAAATCCTTTATTTTCCCTATAGTTTAAAGTTGATGTTGAATGTGAAAATCTCTTAATAAGCCTTCTACAATTACTTCATAAACTAAGGAATCTTCTCAATAGAGTTAGTGAGAGAGGGGGAGCCCATACTAGAATAGTTTGAATCCTCTTCTAATTCACCTATGTTGTAGCCAATGATGCAATGTAATAGTTAGGAATGATTATGATAGCACGTTCCAAGCTAGAAATGATGTGGGTAGTATTCTTTGTTACGTTTCTTATGCAACGTGGTTACAAAATGTAAGCATCACTTCTTCCTCTTACACTTAGATTGTACTCTTGTGAAAATAAATTGAATTTGAGCTTCTTTCATCAAAATCATTGTCATCCTTGAGGTGCCTCTACAATGTGTCAACAACTTCCTCAATATGAAAGGTGGCTCGAAACACTATCTTTCTTTCCTTGGATTATGATCATGGCATGCTCAAAATTATGCTTAAATTTCCTAAATTATTGTTATAACAATTTCTTGGTGTCCCCAAGATTCTTACCATGATACCTAAATTTGTACCATTCGACCAATGGCATGGATAATTTATTATATGGGGGCTAATAAATAGTTGTAATGGTCATATACTACTCAAAATATCTTTCTAAACAACAATTTGTAGTGTATAATTCTTGTAGTTGGTGATCCTAATAGGTAAGCACACTACATCAAGCAAGGTATTTTCTCCCATTTAATGGCTACCAAATTGAGCTCCCTTACTCAAAATTAATTGTGTAAATTTTGGTGCATTAATCCATTTGAATAACATGACCAACAACTCAATGTGTCTATCAAGGCATTTGAAAATTTCCCATATTCCTTACAAATAAAGATCTATTTGTAGTTTGATCACAAGTAATTCTAATTCATGTTAGAAACCTCTATATTGTAGCAATTCAAAGAATGAAATAATGTGCATGCCCACCACCAATAAGCAATTTGCTACCCCAACTACCTTTATTATACAAGTAGTCATCTTATTTGTAACTACTATGATGGATCCATTCGAGATACCTTCAAAAACTTCAACTTTTGTGTGTCCCACAATTCCTTCTATTTGGAGTCGTCTAGTTATGGCACCAAGGTTCCCCACCATCTTGCATGATTAGTCTTGTAACTAAGAGAAAGGGTTTTCATTCCATTCAGTACCCTTCATCTATTGTTTATTATTAGAATACTTCTCATTAAGAAGAATAGTGTAATGACATATTATGAAAATGATGTAATAAACCCTTGCTTCTACTATCATCCATATTTGTGGAGTTGTGATTAAAATGTTTATTTCTTTTCAAAGATTTGGTGATTTTTGTTAAATTTGTTGCAGCACTATTTATTCAAAATAAAAAATATTAATAGAATAAGTTTCAACTAAAGAAGTTCTCACATATTCATGTTCATCATCAACTTGCCTATTAGGTAGATCATTCTCACATAGCATTAAATCCTTATTTCCTTCCCTTTCTTAGTTATCAACTACATAATCTTTTGCATTTTCATTTTTATAGATATCCAAAAAAATTCCTTAGCTTCATGAAGACATCCATCTTGTTGGTCTACACTATTATTAGTAAAAAATATCACTTTCTTCATTAAATTTTATAGCTTCCACTTATATTGTAGATTTGTCCATGGTTTTCTTCCTTTCTAATTCTTGCAAATCTCATTTTTTGACTAATTGTCAGCATTTTCTAGTTATTCCTCTGATCTCTCCTCTCTTTTGCTCATATTTTTGGCCTAGTTCCCATGATTCTTTGCATGAGAAGGATTTTTTTTGTCTTCTCAACTCAATTTCGGTTTCTCCATTCATCTTCTCTATAGTGACTGGTGATGTGGTCTTTTGAGAGGGTGCAAAATGTATCTTCTTACATGGGACTCCTTTTGATTTACTACAATAGTGCATATTTGAGAGTGATATATATTTTGGTTTTTGTTGTGGCTCTAGTTCTAAATGTTCTTCATTCTACAAGAGTATTTTCTCTATTTCATGTTTAGTGATCTCCTCCTTAGAGACTTCTTTTGTTTTTGACTCCTTTTCTTCCTTCCTCAACCTTCTTAGGTATTTACTATAGTGTAGGAAATTGTATACCCTTTACAATTTCACACTTTGTTTGGGTCCCTTAATTTATTGGACTTAATTAAGCTTTTAATTTTCCAAATTATGCATTCCAAAGCCTTATTTATCCCATTTTCCAAAAGGGAAACCAACATTTAATTAATGCAATTAATATTTTAATCACATTGGAGAATGAGTTTCCTAGATTTATAGGCCAAGACCTATTCACTCAAGGGTGAAGGGTCCCCTTCAAGTCCTAAGACCCATTTTTTATATATGTTTTTGGAGGTCTTTTAATGATTCAAATTTCATATGCAATTGTCGGCTTTTGGAATTTAATTTTTAGGAAATTAGATAAATACCTAGAAATACATAGTCTTTTTATCAATTCAAATCTAACACTTAATAAGAAGCATTCTAACATACATGATCAAATATTCTCAAGAGCATTCAAGAGTAGATTTATCAGTCATTTGTTGCAGTAGTCAAGGTCCTAACATCATGTTCAAGCTTATGTGTGTTCATATCATCTTGTGAAGGCTAATATGCATTGTTGATCTTAGAAGCATCTAAGCATTTTCGAGTGTCCAAATCCATCAAGCAAAGCAAGATCAAGTCCTTGGAGTGATGTGTTTGACTTCAATCCTCTAAGGGAAGCCATTGAAGGTTTGATTACAAGTTGAAGAAGGATTGAAGATCTTGAAGAGAAATTTTACAATCTTGCATTTGTTGCATTCATTGTTGTCAAGTCATGGAAACTCATATTCAAAAATTATTTTTGGCTTTCCAATAGTGAAACTTGTGCAAAATAGAAGCTAAGATCCTGCCTCAGAGGACTACAAAAAGAATTTTCAAGACCCATGCACCCTAGGGTGAACCCGTCCTTCAACAAATCTCAAAACCTACTTTTTGTGATTGGTACATGTGTCCTTACCCTTCTTAGATCCGTCTACAAATTGCAGTTTTCGTTTCTATACTTTTGCAAATCTACATTTCATGTTCTAGGTCTTATAGTTTATCTAGTTTGAGCATTGCATATCATTTTAATTTGGTTTTGGGTCTATCCCCTTATCCTATTGCCCTAAAGGAACTGAGATCCAAGTCTGATTGACTCACCTTTGAGGTTGAAAGTCAATCTCTACTCCTTGTGATCTCTTTCCTAATGAAATGCCCCTAGGGAAAGACACCTATTGTGGATCCTTAAAGTCCTATTTAGTGTTCCTCTTTCCCATTATTTCATTTACAAAGATTTATTTTTCCTAGCACCCTTAAAAACCATTCAAAAAATAATGTAAATTTGAAATCATTTGCCTTTTCCTAATAATCTTTGGACAATCTATTGAACTCTTCTTCCAATGAAACCCAATTTTCTACCATTAATTTCTCTTTTCTTTTCTTGTAGAATATCCATTTCCTTACTATTTCAACATACTTCTTAAAGGTCAAATCTACCCTCACAATTTTAGATTGATTATGATATTTATCCATTAGCTTAGCCACTTGTTCAAACCTATTTATTTTTTCTTTGTTCCTTTGAATTTCATCTTGACTTAGTTGCATTTAATCCCTGTATCAATAAAATGACATGTTTTTTTACCATATGTTAGGGTGTTGGCTTCATCACCTCTATTTCTATCACTATTAGCTCCTAACAAACTCATTCCACCATGCATTAGATTTGTAAAGAATCCCATGATTCATAGGCTAGCAAGAAAACTAGCTCTGCTACCACTATAATGGCCTATCTAGTTATTTATGCAGCTATATTTGGTTATTTAAATTTTGGGCTTAAATATTTAACCAGAACCTACAAAAACCCTAGAGTACATTAATATTTACACGACAACTCTAACAACTCAGCATTATGCTTCAAACTCCATCAGTTTTCCCTAAAATAATAAACCCTATACCATTTTTCTTAAATATAGCAAAACCAAAAGTTTCTCATTACATTTGCATAAATAGCAACAACCCTATTATTGCGGGTTGCATTCAAAAGAATGATAGATTTAAATATTTTGTTCTAATCTACTAAACCCATATTACAAGCATGATTCATGTCTTAACATAAATTAACCAAATCATAATCAACCCATAAGGCTGAAAAATAAATCGCAAGCATTTCTTCATTATGTGGGTCTATTACAAAAAGTTGTGCATCAACAAATACACCTATTATAAACAATTGTACTTGAATCCACCACAACAATAATATCAATTTTGTGTAGTTAGAGATTTTGTAATAATAGGTCTATGATTTTGTACACTACACTACTACAGTAGCAATAACAAGCCAAAAATGCAAGTCTTACACTCACAACTCTTTGCAAATCAAACAAGCTTGACACAATTGAAGATCCACCACCATGAAAGCTACACAAGGACTCTTGATGAGATTCATCCTTTTTGGTGAAAGGGATTTCATCCTTGACTTGTGGGATCGAAGGATTTTTGTCCTTTGATCTCATGCAAACCTAAAAGTTTTTGTCCTGAAATATGGCATATGGACACGTGCTCAAATTATGGTTTTTTATTAGGGTTTCTATGTGTACAATGTTGAATGAATCTCCTAGAATGTGTCCACCTTATGATATTCTTGAAACCTTATCAAATCTACAACTAGAAATGAATCTTGCCTCAAATGGATGGTTTGGATCTTGCATGAATTGAGGGTAGCAGAGAATACAACCATTGTGTTAATGGCATCCTAAAGCAAGCAATAGGTTATGGCATGCAATCAAAACAACTCTCTTTTCCCACTTCCATTTGAATAGTTGGCTTAATCGACCGTCACCCCTTGTTTGTAGACATGTAAATCTATGCCATTGAGATTTGACTATGGTTTTTGGGTAGAAAAATCCACTTATATAGTAGTTGTAGCATCAAATTGGTCACTAATGGCATTCCAGGTTGTGTAGGGGTAGGTAGGAATGAACAATGCAAAAAGGTGGGAACATTAAAGTTTGAGGGTCAAGGATGGATGCCACAAGTTGAGTCATGGGAAGGCATGTTGGTAGGGAGAAATATGAAACCCTAATAGAGGAAAAGGGAAGAGCAGAGTTCAACAAGAAGTGATGACAAGAAGGATAAGTTTAATACTCTGACAAGGATAAAGGAAAGGCGAAGTTGGAAGAAGAGGCATGCCAAGAAGGGTAACTCTAACACTCCTACTACTTGCAAACTTAAAACCCTTCAAAACCTTAGCAACTTTCGAACCTAATAGGCACATGGGGGAAAGGAGGAAGAACACATAAGAAAAATTGAACCAAGGGGAATGCCAAGAATATGAAATAGGCCTTCAATTCACAAATACAAATCAATTGAAAAGGGGACATTACATCTTGCAAAAGAGCTTCAACATGTTAAGGACAATCATACCACTCGAATTGTTGCCTTGGGAAATGACACGAAAATCATCAAAAACAACCTCAATAAAGCCATTGAGATTAGTAAATGCAAAATAAAAAAATAGTGCTTTGGATCTCGAAATTTTGAGTGATAATTTGAGGAACGCGAATGAGAACGTTGGGGATCCCTACTACTCAAATGAATGGTAAGGGGAATACAACGGATTCAAGTTCAAGAACAATAAGCAATAAGAAGAAAACCTATCTAGAGGAGGAGCTACATGAGTTTGTAGACCTACATAAGAGCCATTATAAAAAGAGAATTAGAGGCTATAGGAACTCTAAATAGACTTTAATCTTCTATGTTTTTATGCTTTGCTTTGTTTCTCTGTTTTGTGTTTTGGTGTGTTGTAGCAAATATGCTGTCATTTTGCTATAGACCAACTTTTATTTAGCAGACATTTTGTTCATTTTATCTAAATTTTAAGTCCCTTCAAAACCTGCTTTACCCCTTAATCAAAAAAACAAGCAAATCACCAAAACAACAAGAACATGTCCCATTAATCGTTGGAAAGTTAAACATGACAAGGTTAACATATGCAATAATGCACGGGTTAAGCAACCAAGGTGGGGTTAAGGCCACAACATAGTTGGGCTTTACAAGCCTCCTCTAGTGACTAAGCGTTTTCTAGTGACACTTTAGGGTAAATGTCCATTCAATGTTTCCAAGATTTGGCGCCGGATAATGCAAGGGAATGCACTAATATTGCAGCCAACTTTAACCTTGCAATCAATTTCTTCCTTCGGTGCAGAAATTGAAAATCGCAAAAGAAATTAGTCCACAAGCTATGCAGGCATTTGTGTCTAATGCTTTTGGCATTCCAACTCGAATGGCCATATGATCTTCTTACTAAATAGCTGCTTTCTTTCTGCCTGAATTGTTCATTGTTGTCTCGAGGCTTACCCAATTGGCACACTTCTTTGCCCTTGATGTGATCAAACTGTACCCAGTCTTTAGAGCCCTTGGTGATAATAATATCACCCTTGCAATTACAGCAAATAGCTGTTATTCAACTTCCATGAAACAGGAAGTATAGATAATCTATCTGCAATCTGAAGAATCTGCATGCAATATCTGGTAATGCTGATTCCACCTCTAATTTTCTTTGTAAACTTAAAATCTCAGCAAACTCCCGATCAGAATTATTCAACACTCCAAAAGTATCCGTCAAAATCTAGGAAAGCTCTCAGATTTTGTGAAAAGCCTTTAATCAACTAACATTAAATATACTTGCACCTGTGTCTCTGCTTAGAACGTTTGGATCTTGGTTTCCCTGCATCTTCATTTCTGGTGTAAGCAAATACATGAGAAAACTGAGGAGATTCTAATTTGCTATCTAAAGATTCTGGATAAAGAATTAGCTCATCTATCTTCTTATATCAATCATAAATTCAATATTGTTCCCACTATAGTGAAATGTTAGACTTACATCAGTAAACAAAACTTTGGCTACAACCAAATATCTAAGATTTTAATTCGCTATCTAAAGATTCTGGATAAAGAATTTTCTCATCTATCTTCTCAGATTAATCATAAATTCAACATTGTCCCCACTATACTCACATAGTAGACTTACATTATTAAACAAAATTTTGGCTACACCAAAATATGTATTCTTAAAAATGAAATTACAACAATTCAGCTTCCCAAACGCAGAAAGAACTCTCCCAGATAAACATTTGGGATCCTGGTCAGCCATGAGTGGGAAAAACTCTCTGAGCAATATGAATCCCGAGGAAAAATAATGCCACTATTGAATGTCTAAACCAATAATCGAAACGCAGAAACTTCTTTTGGTGTCAGTTTCAACATAAAGGCAACTGGGTGTGCAGGTTATATATATGCTAATCACACAACCATGAATGCGAGAAAAGAGAAACTATGGTGAAAAACTCTGTTTAGCATTAGACTGGATTCCTTAAGATTCATTTGGCCATTCTTGAAGTCTCATAAATGCAGAAGAAATTTCTTAAACCCAATAGCACTTTTAGTTTTTTTTCATACAAATAAAGCTGCAAATAATGAAAGATAAAGTAAAATTGGTGGGGTACCTATTTATATCCTACCCTCGTGATCAGTGATTATTTTAATGAAATTGTTGACATCATTATTACATCATGATGTGGCCAACATTCATGAGTATATCGTTATTTAGTCTATTATATCTTACAGTAAACGTGAACCCCAAGGTATTTAGTAGTGCTATTCAAAGGGGAGTTGCCTTCTTTTGTGAAGGGAATTCAGACTAAATTAGTCTCAAGTAATTTGCCCTTGTAAGAAAAGACAGGACAATGCTTGCACATAGCATTTGATCTTGTTCTAAAAATAAATAGCCTGCATAAAAGCTAAAGAAATCTTCTGGTAATTTGGATCCCTTTGCACTGATCCAGACATATATTTTGTGCAATGTGTGCACCTGATGTCATAGTTTATAGTAGTACAATGCATAATCTTTATTTGTGATATCAAATTGAGAGTAAAACAGTGTCCTGCTATACACTCCTTTTAAGAGAAGAGTCTATGGAAATACCCTGTTGATTGTAGCAAGGCCGCTGCAAGGGTTTGTGTACTGTGCGAGCACAAGATGATCTCATTGAAAACCGATGTTCTGATTAGGGCAAACAATTAATAACTCCTGGGTACTACAACCATATATTGACCATCCCACAAAACATGTTCATGGGTGGGAATGGAGGAGCAGAGGATGTTTTTCTCCTTATCTCATGAACAATTACCAGTAATCCTTACAAGAACAAACTCCATCCTTAAAATGATGGAAGCGGTAAGCATCCCTTACAACAATTTCCCGTCCCTCAATTTTTGATATTAACTTAGAGGCAGTGTGGCAATCACTGCAAACACGGAGGTTCTTAAATACCAAAACAGGGGAACCATGGGCTGTGCTGATAAGCCCAAAAGCAATAGCCAACTTCTCACTATGGTGAAATACAAGGTGTTCTTTCTGCTGCTCCTCCACGTCATGGTATACAGAACTTGTATCAGGTATGTAACCTATCTCTTTCATTTCCTTACTCAATGCACCCAACTTACCATAAATCTCCTCCGTTTGTGGGTGTGAGCGATCACTTGCGACAAATGTGTGCACCTTGTTCTTTACCTCTATCCAGCTGCGTCCAACCTTCTTTTTAATCCCCATTTCATTCATCATTTTTCTTATATTTGCCGCCTCGTCCCAATTGCCAATAGAAGAATTCATGTTTGACAACAAGATATAGGTTGCATCATCTTCTGGTTCCAACTTAAGAATACATTCTGCTGCGCGTTTGCCAAGCTCTATATTGCCATGGACCCTACAAGCACCGAGTAAGGTTCGCCATACCAAAGCATTGGGTTCAAATGGCATCTGACTAATTAATTCTTCTGCCTCTTCTAGGCATCCAGCACGACCAAGGATGTCTACCATGCAGGCATAGTGATCTGCGGTGGGTTCAATGCCATAAATGCTATTCATAGAATTGAAATATTCCCAACCTTCATCAACTAGGCCCATGTGGCTACATGCTGAAAGAACACCTACAAAAGTTATATGGTTAGGTTTCACGCCTGCAACTTGCATTTTTTCAAATAGTTCAAGAGCTTCCCTTCCTAGACCATGCTGTGCGTATCCTACAATCAATGTCGTCCAGGCAACCACATCTTTTTCCGGCATTCTGTTAAATATTTTTTTTGCATCATCAATGGTTCCAGATCTTGAATACATGTTCACTAAACTAACCTCGCCATATGGGTTCGATACCCTCTTGATATAATTAGCATGGATCTGTTTTCCCTGTTCTAGAGCTGCTAGTTTGGCACATGCGTCAAACAGACTGGAGAAAACAAATGGGTTTGGTTTCATTCCTGCACGCTGCATTTGTTTAAAGATATTGAGGGCCTCTTCACCATCGCCTTTGTCCACGTACCCTGCCATCATTGCACACCATGAAACTACATTTCTTTCAGACATTCTGTCAAACACTTGTCGTGCATCCTCTAAACGATTGCATTTCGCATACATATCCACAAGAGGAGTTGCAGCTGAAACATCTGATTGGAACCCATCTTTAATGATATACCCATGCATTTGTTTTCCGAGTTCCAGATCCGACGTGCTGCCACATGCACGAAGAACACTCGAGAAAACGAATTGATCCAGCTCCATTCCCGTGCATAGCATTTCACAAAACAATCTGAGTGCTTCACTTCCATTCCTATTCTGAACGTACCCCACGATCATTGCAGTCCATGTTATAACAGTTTTCTCAGGCAATCTGTCAAACACCTTGCGTGCAAGCTCACTAAGCCCACATTTCATAAACATATTAACAACAGCACACCCTGTTGCTGCTTGTTCACTACCTCCACTCTTGATAGCGTAGGCATAAACCTGCTTACCCGTTTCCAACATCCGGATATTCGAACACCCACGAAAAACACTGGCTAATATCATCTCGTTTGGGAAAAAATTTGCCTCTAGCATTCTGCAAAACATTTGCAGCGCCTCCCAACCAAGTCCATTCTGAGCATACCCTCCAATCATCGAACTCCATGAAACAAAATTTGCGTCAGACATCTCATCAAACAGTTTGCGGGCAACCTCAACGCGTCCTAATTTTGAATACACGTTGATGAGATAGTTACCCAGATATCTGTCTACCTTAATGCCATTTGCGATCATGTGTTCATGTACCATCTGGGCCTCGGGCAAAGCCTTCATACCCAGACACAAATTTAATAATGAACCATAGGTACCTGGGTATATCCTGGTGCCATTTTTTACCACAATTTGTAAATGGTGAAGAGCTTCTCTCAATAAACCTTGCTTGCAGAGTTTAGTTACATGATAATTCTCGTCTATGTCGGCCATCAGACCTGTTTCTCTCATAGCAACACCCTTAACCTTGAAATACCCGCTTCTTTGTTTCTGTAAAAACTGCCATTTAAATGTATGTGCACTGCCATGCTTTATTTGCAATGAGTTAGTTTGGGATGGCCAAGAGGAACTAACAATCCGAGAAGACGAACAAACTAACAATGCAGCCATGTCTGAGCTGATGAAATATTTTGATTTCTTTCTAAAAAGCACAGAGCCAACCCCATCTACCAAAAGATGCCTGAATTGTCAATCCCGTTTGGATAAGATCCAATCCTCTCCCACAATTATCATCCTTCAATTCCTACCTTTCGTCTTTTTGAAATTTGTCTCATTTCCAATGAACGATTATCATTGATGTTACGATAGAATTGGATGGAGAGCTTTGTGGTAAATTAAAAATGAGGAGTATTCATTGTCTGATCACCAAATGAAAGATATTACAACGAACACACCCCATGACCTATGAGGAATGTTGAGAGCATTAACAAAACCAATCATAAAAGTTTACAACTTTCCCAAGTCTTCATAAGACTAGGTGCACAATCTCCCTAACCTTAGGTTTGACAATAGGAAAATTTTAGATGAAAACACGCAAAACAATGCAAAAATAAACCAAAATTCCTCCATGAAGACACTTATGAACAAGCTAAGAAAGTCACTAGACTCTTGGGACCATGATGAACAATTTTTATTTACATGGTTTACCCATATGAGGTCTCGAAACTAGAGAAAAGAATAAGTCCCAAGAGAGATATTTTGACTAGGTTTTTGAAGGTCTAGTTGATGAAAATAATCGTCACAAGAAAGATACAAGGCATAAAATTTATTTCACAAGGGCTTTAGGCTAGGAAAGCCATTGGATAATTATGGTAGGGAGCATTTACATTCTAGTTTTTGTATGGGGAATGATGTTGCCCCAACACAAAACGAGGTCGCCCAACTAGAGATAATTGATTTTGAGTATGTCAACACTCAAAACCAAGTTGCCCCAGTACAATACTAGGCATCCCCACTATTGACAAGGTTGTCCAAACATACTTAGGAACTTTTCAGGTAAGTTTGATGACTCCTGAACACACCAAACTGCCCAAATGCAGTACTAAGCTACCCAAACTCATTGGAAGACACTTAAAGTTATTTAAAACCCAAAATAAAGGCTCCTAAGTTCATTTTAACTTCCCAAAGAATAAACACATCATTCACTTTCAATCTTGTATGGCGCCAACTTCAAGACATGTAACTAAGGCTATATCACTACAAATTCAATTGAATATAATTTGTCTCCAAAAGAGAGGTTATTTACAATTCTTTACAATTACATAAGGAGAGGACTCAAATCTCCTTCAACAACCAAATTACATTGAATTGAAACTATTACAAAGCATAAAAACAAAAAGAGGAGATATAAATGCCACATTTGATCCTTGATCCTTTGAACCCCAACAATGGTTTTCACACCACCCAACCACATGAAACCAAAAGGTCCACTCCCACTGTGTTAGGAGATGGTCACATTTCCCAATCACACTCACACAAGACACTTGGGAGATAAGATAAAACTCACACAAGACATGAATTATACCCGGTGTATGACTTGGAAAATGATTAAGGAAACCAATAACAAGCAACAAACAATCAAAATCTACAATCAAATTCAACAAAAGATCAAATCAATGAAGCATAAAAGAATCACTCAAAAATAATATCATAACCCGCATGAATCCTTCGCTTTGCTCCATTGTTCTCCTCTCTTCACCTTACAAAATAGTGTATTAATATTCTCTCAGATTTTTAGTAGAACAATAGTATAAAGCATTGATAATACAAGTATAGTTTCTTTGCAATGATTTAGGAGGAGAAATAGATGATAGGAAGATTAAATTTATAGATGTTTGGTGACACTAATCAACGGTCAAGATTTGAGGAGAATTTAAAAAGATTAATGTTTCAAAATTGATGAGAGGAATTGAGAGGGTATTAATTAATCTCTTGATTAGAGCTAATCGATCATATGGATCAGTTAAGAGGATTGATTGGAGTGATAACTAAGATTGGCGGTTAGTGGATTGAATTGAATGCTTAGTGAACTCGAAGTGAGTGGGAGTGAAGTGGATTTAATTGAGGAGTGGATTGAGAGTAAGTCTTAGTCAACTTATGAGGTGGAAATGCATGGGTAAGTAATAATTGAATTAATTAATTAATAATTACATGTGTAAATGGATAAATAGATAATTAATTAAATAGGAGAATAATTATTTAATTAGAGAAATAAATAATAAGAAATTAATTAAATAATAATGATTTATGAGAAAAAAAAAGGATAGTTAACTAAATAAATTAAATAAATAAAATATTCTGATTAATAATAGAAGAATAAATAGTAATATGAATTAATTAAATAATCCAAGATTGTTTAATTAATAGTGGAGGAAAATTTTGAAAAATTAAATAATTAAAAAAAAGAATTATAGGAGATGACTTTAGATTAATTAAATATCAAAAGAATGATTGATGTGATGTGGTGATGAGAAATGTTAGTTGATTTTTAAGTGTCTACATTTTGCCCCTCTTTGAGATAATACATTTTTGTAGTGTGGTTTCAAAGACGTATAAAAATTTGGTGACATGCCCCAATTTTCCCTAACGAATGGTAATGGAGGTGGGATACCCCCTTGGGAGTTTGACAAAATAAAAATTATTAAAAATATTTTTTAGGCAGACTCATGAAAATGAATGAATATAGTGGAGGATATGGGGAAATGAATAAATTAGTAAAGTTAAATGAAGCTATGTGATGGGGTTTTAGTGAAGGGGATAGAAATAGGTTTTGGGGATAGAGGGAATGGTAAAATGGAAAAATTAGTGTTAGGTAGGGCATAAAAAATGGGTGGGTGGGAATTTCTCCTCATTTGCACTCCTTGTTTTGTGGAAATTGGTTGAGCTCTAGTTTGTGAGGGTGATTTTGTGGAAGGAATGGTGGGGATTCCAGAGGGTGGTCATCATGTGGAGTGAGTGTGAACTTTCAAATGAAGGGATGGTGCACTAATCAAGGTAGGATTTCTAATTGGATTTTTCAACTACGTGAATTTATGCATCTATTAGGACACATCTAGGGTTTGGAAAAATACGCCAACCCTAGATAGGCATGTTTGGGGAAAATTAGGGCACAAATTACAAGGGAATGACACATTTGTGGATGTACATGGTGCAATTATTATGCCTATACATAATTGCTACACATTGTGCAATTGGCATGCATTGTGCAATTGATGTGTATTGTGCAATTGTGCATGAAAAGTGTTAGACGCACACAATACAACTAAGAGGGGGGGTGAATCATTTGTACATACTTTAAATAATAAATCCCTCAATATATTTTCAAACCTTTGTCAACCATTAAACCCTTATTAAGCATTAACAAAATGTGAACATGAGAAACAATAATGCAAACACATTAAACACATCGAAACACCATATTTACATGAAAAACCCAAGAAGGGAAAAACCACATTGAGGATTAGCTCACAATATAAAGTAAAAGAAACACCAAATACAATAGGCTCACTTTCAAAGGGCTGACTACCCAAAAGAAAGAAGAGGTCACTACCAAAGGAATCATTGTCCAGAAGAAAGAATAGAAGAAGGGGTGGCTCACTACCAATTTGAACTGCTAATAATGCATCTCTCTTATGTCGAAGATACAATTCCACTGAAGCACAAATAAATCATTCATCAAATGAAATGTACACACCTTCTGCTCATTGCATCTGGGAGTCATAGGCACTCACACTCAGATCACCACACTTGATCACTTTTGCATATTTTGCATCACACACACACTCTCTCTATATATAATTCACACAACAACTTGCCTTGTATTATATTATATGTGACTTAAGATAATCTCAATTAGGTTAGCCTTAAGGAAACATATGCACCTCAATTGTGTAACATCAAATAGGTCGGCACCAAACACTTCAAGATGTAAAGAAGTGAAGTCAGACCATGCCACAACTTAACTGGGACCCCAAACTATATTAACACACTTCTCAATACTTTCACAAATAAAAATCATCCTCTATAATTAGCACTAACATGCTAGGTTGACTAAATTGCATTAACTTTGTGGACCACATAATAACACTCCAAAATATTTATACAACATCTCAAAATATTCTAGCATCATCAAAATATTTTGTAACTCTGTCACAACCACTTGAAACTAAGAACACCATCATTCTATGCAACCATACACACTGGCACAGACATCCAACACACCAGAAAACCTTGTGGAATACCCTTGCACTTGAAACTTCAAGGAAAGGTAGGTACAAACAATATAAGCATGTTCCCAGATCTACAATCTCATTTCTCCCAGACACCTTGTTTCACCAAATAGACATACTGTCAATCACAACTTTCACTACAAAGCGATTCAGAACCTATAACTCTAGATATAAAACCTTTGAACACCTCTTATCATCATATCCAAACCATGCAGGCATAACTTCAACCATGAATAAATTCGGAGTAGAACATTGAACACCACTTTATCACACTAAACTCTCTTTTATTCATTTTTTCTCAAAAGAACTTGGAAAACAACTAAACAAACTGCATTAGTAACACTATTAACATCTCTAAAACACATCTATAACAACTGCAACACTTTTCATCAACTATAGCACATCCAATAACACCACTTCTACAACTATACTAAAGTAAGAAATCAATGACAACTCCAGAAATATTGTGTTGACATCAATACCAACCACTCCAAGCTTCCAAAAACAATCAACTCCAGCAACATTCCAACATTCTCTTTACACAAGGGGTTGACATCAATGACAACACCCAAAATACTCACAAACAACTCAAGCTTCCAACAATCTCCACCGTTGTCATTGATAGCAACACCTTCTTTTTGAAAAACCATCAATAACAAAAGAAACTAACAACAAATTTGCAACAAGAAGCACTCCCCCTAGTGACTGGGGTATCTCTCATTCCTCATATACTTATTCTCTTTCTCTTGATGCACTTTATCCCCTTGTAGTCTTAAAACCATATTCTCTTTTGCACTATGTTTTTTCAATCAACTCTCTCCCCCTTTGACATCAATGTAAAAGGGCTATAGACTCATCCAACTTGTATTAAACTCTTTTTATCTCCCTCTTTGACAATATTCAAAGGGTCTCTTCACTGCACTTAATGTAATGCACTCTCCTACAACACTAGCTCTCTCTCCCATTTTTTTCCTTTGCTTTTCAAATAATACTTTTTCATACACTACACTAACTAGTATCCACTACTACATAATCCCCCTGAGAGGTATCCTTCATTAGTTTGGAATAAAAGAACAAATATTGAGTTGCTCCATTGGACTGATGCACATTCTTATGCATCTAGTTAAAAGGAGGGGTAATAACCCCTAACTTCTATTGGAGAAACTCAAATGTATCTTTAGGAAGAGCCTTTGTGAAAATATCTAGAACTTAATCATTTGTAGGCACATACTCCAACTTTAATTCATTTTCTACAACCTTTTCTCTTAGAACGTGATATCATATTGAGATATGTTTGTTCTTGAATTCATCACCAGGTTCTTTGATATGTTGATAGCAATTGTATTATGAAACATGATAGAAATAGGTTTATCAAATGATATTATAATATCCTTCAATGTTTGCTTCATCTATAACACATGTGTGTAATAAGATACTGCTACAATATATTATACCTCTACAATAGATAAATATATTGAATCCTACTTTTTACTCAACCATGAAATCAATCTGCTTCCAAGAAAGAAATCACCTCCACTTGTACTTCGTATGTCATCCACACAACTTGCCCAATTTGCATTTTTATAGGAGCTTAAAGAGAAATCAATGTCCTTTAGATATCATAGACCATAGTCTGGAGTGCCCTGAAAATATCTAAATATCCTCTTTACTGCTACCACTTGTGATTCTTTAGGATCTTCTTGAAATTTGGCCATAAAACAAACTGCATACATGATCTCTAGTCTAGAATCAATTAGATATAGCAGTCCACCAACCATTTATTTCTACTTGCTCTGATTAGTCTTGTTGATGGTGAGAATGACACAAACAATGTTAAACAAAATATTTCTACTCTATTTCTCCTGAAAAAGAAAGACAACATATAGTAGCCTAACTTCCAAGGTCCTAGTTGTTGGTTCTCAACTGTCTGGTGTCACTCAATAGGTCCATGCAACTGTAATATTCAAGGGGCCTTTGTTGGTAATAAGGAATACAAGCAATGACTTATTCATTTGAATTGTTTTAATGAAAAGGGGGTTTTAAATAAAAGAAAAAGATAGATCAGGGTGTACATCAGCAAACATGAGTAAAACTTATCTAATATCCGGACATATATCTTCAACAATGAATGTTCTTCTAATAGATCAAGAAAACCATAGCATGATGCAATTTACAGAATAGTCCATACTACTGCATGCATCAAAGGTGTTTACTTTAACATCAAAATCACACATCATAAATATTTCAAAGACAAAAGAACACACTCTCATTCGTTGCCAAGACCATAGATCAACAGACTTCAATAAATTCAATTCACAGATAATCTAATGAGATAATCTTTAAATCTGGTTTCTTCTAATGATTTTCATCACATAAGAAACACTCATGCTTCAACACAATCACTGGCATATAGATATATTATAATTCATCAACCTTATCCAACAAAACTCACTTTCAATACCATATTGCGTAGAAAAACCTGTAATTATATTCAACTATAAATAAAGTAACAATGTATCTCTGTAAAAACTACAAAAAATTCTATCTCCTACTATCAGGCGGCTAATCTTATTCTCATCATCCAACCCTTACAATATGATACCTCACAATTATTTATAGATATACAAAAATCTGAAGTCCTTTCTATTTTAGGTCGATCCACCTTTTTAGGGATTAGAGTCATCTTGGAAACTTAGTTAAACTAGAAGAAAAGAATAGAAAAGAGAAAATTCATGCGCCGAAAAATTGTCAGATATGCATGCAGAGGAGAAAAAGAAAACCATACATGCATGAGGTTATCAATTATGCATGCATAGCCTGCTTTGTAATGTATTCATCGTAACTGCAGAAGCCTTGTTGAAGTATGTCTAAATCCAGCCCATAAACCCAGTTGTCTTCAAACTTGATCCTTTCCACCTCCACAGCAACAAATCCTCTCATGTCCTTCAGCTTGGTCAACTCCCTCTTAGCTACCCTTACCTCTTTCTTAATATCCATTAACCGATCTAACAACGGATCTTCACCATCATCTCCTTTTTGCATGACCTCTTTAAACCTATCATCCCATTTCTCATTTATTTGGGTCAAAGGAGGCCCTCGTTTACTGGTATATTAACATTCACTATGATAGCAATAACTACTTCCAACTCTTCAAATTGTTCATTCAGATACTTGACAGAATCTTGAACTTCACATTTATGCTTGTATAGAAAATCAGACCTAAACTGAAGTGTACTGGAAATCTTTTCCAAGAAGTCTTTATTGTCTTCTTCAAGTATTGACTGTTCTAGAAGAGTGGACTTTGACAATTTATTAACCTCCTTCAGCTTCAGGCTATATCCTCTATACTCTTCCTGATCTCCCAATACCTTGGCATACTGGTTCATTTCCTCTATTACCTCCTCCGTCATTTTGTAGACCTCAAAACTATTGTCCAGCACTTCACTTATTTCTTGATTTATCTTATCAGTCCACCTATCCAACATCTTTGCCTTACTCCTTACCTATACCAAATCATCCACTTCTTTCTTACTAAGAAAAATTGGTGTTTCAATGGTGGCAACTTGTTGTGACCTCGGAGCAGAAACACTTTTCAAGAAGGAATGCAATTGATCTAACTGAGCCTTAAGCTCATCCTTTCTCTGCTTGTCTTTCATCATTCTGGATTTAGTGGATGAAGCTACCACATCTTTTAAATTCATCTGTTGATCTCTGGTAGGTCTTCCCAAGTTGACAGTGCCCAACTGGTAATCAGTCAATTACATGTCTCCTACATCCTTGTCCATCATTAGTATGGCACATTCAGCAACAATTTCTCCTCTGTCGGTGTGGCTAGTGGAATGTGGGATTTTTTCCTTCTTCTTGGGCCTTTCCTTTTCAATTTCCTTCATCATATCATCCCAATTGAGAGGCTGTGAAGGTGTCACTGATCTCTTCTGAAGATCCAATTTTAACCAAGTGGGAGCACCTGGAGTAGTGGTCATTATAGTTGAAGAAGAAGCCATATTAATAGTAGAAGGTGGTTGCACATTTACTTGAGGTTGAGAATCAACCCCTTGTATCTCTTGTTGTTCATGCTCCATATTTTTCTGAATAAGCTTTTCAGCTTCCTCTCTATCCTTCTGTTCTTGAGTCCTCTTCTCTTTTTCATCCTTTTTCAACCTTTCTTCTTCTAATCTTTTCTTCTATAGTTCTTGGTTTCTCTCTTCCTCTAATGCCTTCAATCTATCTGCATATTCTATTTCCTTTTGTTGCTTAATCTGCTCCTCAGCATCCTTTTTCGTTTGCACTTGTTATGCTTCCTCTTTCTCTTTATAAGCCTCTTCAGCAAGCTTTAACTTGGCCAGAAGAACTTCTCTTTCTCTTCACTGCTTTGCCTTTTCTTCCTCCAAATCATGAATTTTCTATATTAACTCCAGCTTATCGTTTTCTTCTTTGATCCTGAGCTCCTGCTTCTTTTCTCTTTATTGCTTTTCTATTTCATCAGCTCTTTGTTCGGATTCTACCTATTATTGTTGGAGTAAGGCATCGGCTTGTGCCTTAGCATCAATTGCCTTTTGCTTCTCTATGGCCTCTACATGTGCTTGAGCATCTGAGGCTTTCTGTGCCTCCTCAAACAAGGCCCATTGATCTTCTTCTGTCAATACATGTTCGGTTTCCTCCTCTAGAGGCATATTTTCTTATGCATCCTTTTCTGACAAAGTCTCATCAAAATTTGTTTCCACCTCATGGATCTCTGGTTCTATTTCTTTTCCCTTTAATGACTCAGCAATATCATAAAGATTCCCCTTAGGCATATGTTTACTTTGTTGCTTTGTAGGAGGTACTTGAGCAGATGACTCGCCTATTGCTGATGTGAAAACCATCAGTCCTATTTGGGCATCTCCCTCTTCTATCTTTGGTTCGTCTTGAGTCGATGCTTCAAGCTCAATCTCTTCAATATCAGGAGGGAATAATTCCAAGGGCTCCTTGGAAGGAAATTTCCTCTTGATTCTTTCGTATCCCTTCCCCTTCTTAGGAGCTGGTCCTTGAGGATTTTTAGTTCTTAGGACAGCCCAATGAATACTTCTATCCAAAACAAGCCTCCCTATTTGTTTTATGTCAATGGTCTCCTCACTATCCCATTCCACCGGATCCAAAATTTTGGTGCCAATATTTAGTGTCTCATATGATGGATCTAATACCACTCCATCATCTACTAATGTGTTGGGGATGTCATCTTTAACCCCAAATTCTACCATCAGTGAGACGGGTAACCTCTCATAATTTCTTTTCCTAAGGTCATACTCATCTTAAAGATCACTCCAAAAATCTTCCAACAAGTTGAAATGTTTATCAAAATTAGAAGGCAGCAAGGCATTCATTTTCTTCATTGGGTCAAAGTACTTCTGATTTGTGTACAAACCTAGTTTCAGATGTATCAATTCACTACAAACTATCTTAGCTCCCAAAATATGTTGGTAGTTGTATTCACCCAATTGCATGGGAAAATTATGACATCCTATTTTATGATTCAACCCAAAATAGGCATTAACCCTTAGATCTTGATATACAAATTCCATTACAACCATCCTATTACTACAACATCTTGGAAGCAAGTGGGGATGACCTTCAAATCTAGCCAGTCAGAAATAAGTGAACTTGGGGTACTGGATATACCAACATCCCCATTCCATGATAAACGCCATAGCTTCTTGGCTCAGTCTATATCTTGCATCTCCATTAAGTTGGTTAATGATTACATATAGAAATGCATCATTAACCCTTCTAAATTATGTTTCAGATACTTGTAGAGATAGTTGATCATAATGGTCCCATACTTTCCTTTGCCCATCAGCTTCTTCCAATATCCCCACTCTATTCAAACCTGGAAATATACCTCCTCAAGTTGTTGCATAAACAACATAAGAAGTCATAAAGAATAATTTGGTTTCCCTTATCCTTGTTAACTGGTCATGAATAGCATCAGAGACAATCATTGGCCAATAAAACTATTGGGTTCCATTAAAGATTGTGTGACTAAAGGGAAACATCCACTCCTTGGAATGAAATGCATCCCTCTTCCCAAAGACTCTAGACAACATCATGATTAGGTTTGATACTTATTTATAGAATTTTTTCCTCTTTGGTTGATCATGAAGCTTGGTCAGAGACTTCTTTTTCGTTCTTAACCATTTCTTGTTCAAGTGAGTTTTGTTAGTCTCCTTGTGTTTGTTGTATATCCCTAAACCTTTTGCCTCCTTCAACTATACCAGGTTCTTTGGATCCGGGACACTGAACATGTGTTGGAACATTTGAGGAGTGAGATCTATAATTACATTATCCTATGAATCCAAACACTACCTAGTGGCTAGATTGTAAGCCCCTGCTGCTGTCAGAATCAACTCCGGGCAATGGATAGATAGAGGAAATAAGGTGATTTGAGCCAAGCCAGACTCAACTATTCTTTGATTTCTTCCTGTTATATCCTCAGCGAATGTTTCCGAATACAACTCCCCAAAATTTTATGAGCCCAGATTGGTGTCAGTTATATCACACCAATTTGATTCCACTTTGCTTGCAGTGACAACAGGGCTCCTATGATTATAGCTCAAAGTATAAGGTAGATGCTCCGGATTTATCTTCTTGGGCTTAGTTGTTGCCTTTGATGTTTTTGTAGGCCTATTCCTTTGGGAGGCTTCTCCTGATACTCTTGACATTCTTCAATTTTCCTGCAACAAAACCTCTAATTAGAGATCCTTGAATAATCATCACAAAATATACTTTAAAACCTTACCCTTTATATAGATAATGGAGGCAGAACCAAGCATAAAACATCCTAAACAATCTCCTTTAAAATACTATTAGGCTTAGAGCCAAAACCGTTATTAAGATTACAGTTATAACAAGTGGGACTAGAGTCGGAACTGGAATGGTAACCGGAATTGGAACCAGAATGGAAACTGATTTGGTTTCATTCAGATTTTCTAATTTCATATTCAATTCCGATTCCGACTAGGTTATCATAATTTTGAAAAGCTTGTTTCTCACTATAAGCGGAATCGGAGACGGGATGGAATCAATACTCATTGGAAAACATGGTTCAAAGTCTAAATCGATTCTAATCCCGTTTCCGCCTAAAACAACCATGACAACATAAGTGATTTTAACAGTTTGATAAATAACTTCATGATTTAAGGACTAGGTCATATCAAAACAAAAGGGGGATTAAATATAACCTAATAAAACCATCCCCATATGCCCGAGAGGTGAGTATACTTTTAGGGCATCATATTTAAATTTTAAAAAAATACGAACACAAAAATGCGTCAAAACCCTAAACTAAAACAACCTTTGATTTCAAATAACTAGGGCATGACTTTAACCCTTCTAAATTAACCAGACCGAATGTGCAATAGATTCCTAAGTAAAAAAAACAATGATTTACCAAACCCTATTCATGTAAAAACCATAATTAACCTATGCATTTAAAAACTAGCGCACCACGATTCGGTCACGACTAAAACATGAAAATGACCGTGTTGAACAAAAAACAGACAAGAAACAACCAGAAAAAGAAAAATGAAAACAAGAAATAACCAAAAAAAGCAAAATGAAAACAAGAAAACAAATAAACAGAGAAAGAAAAACAAAACATACAAACTTACAAAGAAATTTGCACGGAACCAAACAATCCAAGATAAACAGAAACAGAGAATGTGAAAATAAAAAGAAGAACGAGAATAGAGAACCCTACCTCGAACGCAAATAAATAGGTTAACTTCCCTGAAGCAATCCGCACACAACTATCTCTCTTTCAATCAATTCACTCGCACAAAAGCTCTACTGCAACTCTTGTTCACTCTTCAATCTCTTAACAATAATGGTAAAAACTACGAGTTAATCCATAATTAAGGTAAAAAATCGAAGTTTCACGCATGCATGACACCTGTCATTACTGCAATAAATGTAGTAGAGTGGAGTCTGAACTGCAGAAAGAACTGGCACATTACTGTTGTGCGACTTCAGTAAAAGTCAATGACCAAGAAACGGCGGGAGTAGAATCAGAATGAAAACTATTTCAGAAACTTGTTTAACTTTCCAATTTGGTTCCCGTTCTGGGTCTGGTTCCACCAACAAAGAATAAAGTGAAAAAAAAACATCAAAATAAAACAAAACGACCGAAACAAGAAAACCTAACATACGAAACCTATTTTAAAATGAAAGACCACAAAACGGAGGCGGAGTCGAGATGGAATTTGATTTTGAAACTTTGAATAAGTTTGGTCCTAAGTTCCACTCTGGCTCTGGCTCTGACAAAGATAAAAGAAAGAGGTCAATAGAAAGACTGTCGAGATGGGAATTAGAACGAGTTTTAAAAGAAGTTCCCAAATTCCGATTCGGTTCCGGCTCTAGTTCCAACAGAACAAACCAAAGAAAAACAAAGTGTTTGAAAAGAACGACTCCAAACTTTGTTTGAAAACAACCAAGGATAAAAAACAATAAAGGGGACCCATTTTGACCAAGGCAAAAATATGGGGTGTTTATGCAAGGCATAACAAATGGCGACTCGACTGGGAAAATGGTTTACCCATCTTCAAGATCGTCAAAGAAAATTTCAGTCACCCAAAAACTACTTGGTTTATGAAACATGCTAATCTTGAAAAAGATTATATATATCTAGAATAAGGTTGAGCTGGAATCTCAAATGTACGTGCTCATGAGTTATTTCTGAATCTAAGTGTGTGCATATATTGTGCATCATTCTTTATAGATACTTTCTTTGTTCGTGAACAACTATACCTAAGATTCAAGCTACATAGATTGAGTCTTTCAACTATCGTGCAATAAAGTCTTGGGTATTGCTCCACTGCCAAACAGGCATCCATAGCCCCGATGGAGATACCTCCAGTTCTCTCAAAGCATTGCTCTACTGCCAGCTAGGTGTCCATAGCCCCGATAGAGATACTTGATTACCCATTTGATATTGAGTTTTCCTTTTCTTCTTCTTTTTTTTATCATTTTTTTTTTCACTCAAGCTTCTCTTGTGGAAATTTTTATGCACCTTCCTCAATACTTGGACACAATGGATCTGAGAAATGGGTTGAGAACTACAATGGATTTCATAATAGTCTTGGAATCGGATTTTTCACTTCAATCAAAGGTAGAATCATCCTGAAACAGATAGGCATTTACTTAGGCAGATTTTTTTCTAATTTGGTGACAGATTTTTTATCATAATTCATGAGATATTCAGAATGTATCTTTTATCCTTAATAAACTTTCAAACCCAGATTAGAATGGTCATAAAACATGAGTTTCAAAATGAAATCATTTTCAATGATGATGATAAAAATACCTAAACCAATTTCTCTCCTAGTACCAGTAGCATACTTTGAATAACAACCCCTTGTCTTGAGATGAACAAAATGAAGATCCCTAATGAAACAAGACAACACAAAACAAACAAAAATAACAAAACAAAAAACAATAAAAACTAAAACTAAAAATTGAAATTAAAAACAAAAAACTTAATCACATATGATACAGTATAATACATTTTCTTAAAAAACATCAGGCCTTTTATGCACCGAAATAATGCTTAAGAAACTGACCATTAACTGGTAATGGAACAGGCTCTCCTATTAAGGTACTTAAATGAAAAGCATTCTCGCCTAGTATCTCAGCCACTTGATACGAACCTAACCAGAGTCTATCAAACTTGTGGTGATCTCCTTTCTTTTCTTTGGCTTTATCCCATAGTAACACAAGATCTGATATCCTAAAGGCTTTTATCTTAGCTCTTTTGTCAAACCAACATTTGACGACAACCTGATGCTTAGAGAATTGTTGCAAAGCAGCATACCTTTTCTCTTCCATGTTAAGTAAATTAAGTAATCTAACCTCAATCTTATCATCCTTGGTATAAAATTTTTGCATGAACTTAAGAACAGGTATCTGTAAATAGATTGGGAAGACAGGGTCTTGGCCATAGACTAACTTAAAAGGTGAATTTCCTAGAGCTTCTTTGATTCGGGTTCAATCTGCCCATAAGGAAAATCTCAATTGGGTGTGCCAGTCTCTATGATTGTTTTCTAGTAATTTTCTTATTACTTCCAACAAGTTTTTATTAGTGGACTCAACCACTCCATTTTCCTAAGGGTAGTAATTAGATGAATACTTTAAAATAATTTTATGCTCATATGCCCATTGAATGAATTCAGCATAAGAAAAATTAGGGCCATTATCACATACCAGAGCAAATCGAACTCCAAACCTGGTTGTGATGTTCTCTGTCAAAAACTTGGTGACCACCTCAGTGGTGCTATTCTTGCAGGGTTGGGCCTCAATCGAACATGTACAATAGTCAGTTGGGGTCAAGATGAATTTATGTCCTGTAGAAGAATTGGGATTAATAACGCCTATGAAATCCAAAGCCAATTGAGCAAACGGCCTTACCTCATACACTGGTTGCAAAGGCATAGCAAGATTTATTTCCCTAAGTGTTGAAGTTTTGCATACATGACAGGTTCTGGCATGTTGGTGTGCATTCTGAAATACATAAGGCCAATAATAATTTGATCTAAGAATCTGATGGGTCAAAGCATCCACAGATCCATGTCCTATCCCATGTCTTCCATGGAACTCAGAAATAGCATGTTTGGCCTCTTGTTGATCTAAACAGCGCAAGTAGATCCCTTGAAAATTATTTATGTAGATGGATCCCCCTTTAAGCATGTAGTGAGTGTTCTTCATCCTCAATGCTCTCCTCTAAGTAGCATTCATTCCTTATGGACATCTGTTATTAAGGAGGAAGAAAATCAAGTTTGTATACCAGGGATCCTTAGTAAATGACTGAATGGTGTACTGCTGACAAGTGATATTTTTGTCGACATCTGCCATTTCTTTTGATAAACCTTGCCCTCAAACAAAATTCATTGGATGAATCTCTAAGTCAAATTCTTACAGAATTTCCATCCACTTTCCTCTTCGTTCTCCTAATTCACTTTGCATTAGAAGAGACTTCACAGCTAGATCTGGAACTATTGTCATTACTTGACTTCGAAGAATGTAATGTTTGAACTTCTTTACCGCGGGTACTAATACGAAAGCTTGTTTTTCTAGTGGTGAGTATCTTACTTCTATATTTTTAAATGGAGAGCTCATAAAGGCAATAGGTATTTCTTCTCCCTCTCCTCTTCGTTGTGTTAACACAGCTGCACATGAAAGGTCAGATGCAAAAGAATAGATATAAAAAGGCTTTAAATAATCTGGGATTTTCAAAATAGGTGCCTCAGATATAAACTGTTTGATCTACGAGAAATCAGATTTATCCTCATCACTCCACTCAATCTTTGCCTCTTTCTTCATCATTTCATTTAGAGTTTTGACAATCTCTACAAACCCTATTATAAAATTTCTAACAAAATTGATCCTAGCGAAGAAGGACCTCATTTCTTTCTTACTGCCTGGCCTTGTCAATTTTAAGATGGCCTCCACTCGATCAGTATCTATGGATATCCCTTCTTCTGATATGATGTGACCCAAGAGTTTGCCTTTAGATAATCCAAACACACACTTCTTTGGATTGAGAGAGACACCATAACTTATGCATTTCTTGAGAACCTGTTCCAGATCAACAGCATGGTCTTCTCTATTCTTAGAAAAGATGGTTAAATCATCCACATAAATTATAATGCACTTTCCTATCAATTCTTTGAAAGCTACGTCCATTTCCCTTTGAAAGGTTGCTCCAGCATTGATAAGACCGAATGGCATCCTTCGATAGGCAAATGTGCCCCATTTGGTGGTGAAAGCTGTCTTCATTCTATCCTCATGACTGACAAGAACCTGATTGTAACCAAAATAGCCATCTAAAAATGACATCATATGAGATCCATTAACCTTTTGCAATACTTCATCTAGAGAGGGCAATGGGTAATTATCTTTCTCAGAGGCTTTGTTTAGATTCCTGAAATCAACACATAATCTGATCTCACCACTCTTTTTGTGTACAGGAACTAGATTTTCCACCCAGGTAGAATGTCTAACAAGAAAGATAATCCTTGCAGATAGGAGATTTTGTACCTCTTTCTGGATCAAGGGCTCAATTAAAGCATTGATCGGGCATTGTTTCCAACGAAAGGGCTTGGATTCTAGCTTGAGAGGTATGGTATGTGTGATTATTGAAGTGTCAAAGGTTTTTAAATCATCATAACTCCAAGCAATGGCTACAATGTTTTTCTCTAAAACCTTAACTATTTGGTCCTTAATTTCTTGAAGACAAGTCTTTCCTATGAGAACATTCATCTTAGGGCTTGAGTGATTTAGATTGACAGATTCATATCTCCCTACTTCACTCTCTGTGGGCACCCTTTGACGAGCCTGTGGGTCAAAATCAAATATTCTTTCCAAAGCTACCATACCTTTTGGAATGCTATTACTCTTTAAATCCAATATTCCTTCTTCACTCCTTTTCTCAAGATCCCAATCTCCCTGATCTCTTTCAGATTCATCTATTATTTTCCCTTGAAAAACATCATAACTTGCCAAAAAGGGTAATATATGTTGATCATCATCAAATACCTAAAAAAATTGTATATTATAAGGGAATGTTGGCACTGAAATTAGTTCAACTGAAAATCTCTTTAGATCAGAATCTTGCATGGGTTCCAATGTGCTAGCAGCAACAACAAGTGCATCTGCAATTTGATTAGCTTCTCTAGGGATTAGACTAATCCCAAAACCATCAAATTC
Source organism: Sequoiadendron giganteum (assembly GCA_007115665.2). Taxonomy (NCBI): domain Eukaryota; kingdom Viridiplantae; phylum Streptophyta; class Pinopsida; order Cupressales; family Cupressaceae; genus Sequoiadendron; species Sequoiadendron giganteum. The sequence continues at coordinate 155,026,874 of CM021107.1, read as the reverse complement.
TTCAATTAAATTCCAAAATCTATTTCTGTATGCAGCCAGTCTTTTGTTATGACACATATATTGGCTACGTACTTGTTTTACCATCACTTCAGAATCCCCCATAACTGTGAGAGCAGTAACCTTCTTTTTATGGGAAAACATAAGGCCTTGAGCAAGTGCTTCATACTTAGCCATGTTATTTGTACAACCAAACTACAATCTATAAGATGCAAAGTAAGTTTTTCCTTTCAAGTTGGTTAGTTCAATCCCTGCTCCACTTCCTGCTTTAGATTTGGAACCATCAAATTTAAGAGTCCACAATTGGTCTTTGGTTGGGAGTTCTTTCTTTTGGGGGGTAACAAGGGATGACTTACTTAGAATGTGTGGTAGCTCAGACTTTTGCTGGTCATCAGAAATTGACTTGGGACAAAGCTCAGTTGGAGATTTTTCTATGTTTTCAACTTGCTCAGAAATCAGTTCCTGAACAACTTCTCGGGTTAAATTGCAATCCAACCCATCTTTCATCAATTTCTTGGACATTGACAAAGCACCTGGGGCAGGTGTATTAGATAGGAATTGATACACCTTGACCTCTTCTTGTATGTTAGAGTTCATTTTCTGAATCTACTCTACTGGTGAGGAATCTTCCTCTTGAGAAAGGCTAGTCCTGGTGAGAATGGTGGCATCCTTGACTATAAAAGAAAACTCATTGATAGGAATCTGGGGTTCTTCTTGACATGTTTATTCAAGCTGGTCCACATAAACTAATATTTCTAGGCATGATTGGCATGTTAACTTTGAATGATTGTAATAATGAATCCTACACCAATTAGGGAGTAACAAACTAGTCAAATCAGTTTCTTTTCCTAACACCAACTTATCTTGTTGCAATTTCCTTATTAAAACTTGTTGATTCATGTAGATCATTGGGTCACCATGTTCTAGGGGCAATGTATCCCCAGGATTAAGTACAGAGAAAGTAAGGACTTTCTCCTATTTGTAAACTCCTATCTCAGTTTCAAAATATGCTACTTCATTTGAAGCATCATATTCTGTAATCATATGCTTGAGTCTTGGTTCACTTTCAATATTTATTTGTGTAGAAACCCCCTTCCAGGGTAGCCACATGTGAGATAAATCCAAGGCCAAATATCCCCCAATAATTTTCATTAGCTCTTGACTTAGGACCATACCATATGTCTCTGGGCTATCAGCCACTTGGATATCTATGTAGGTTTGGATCCCTAGATCTGATCCAACCTGTACATGCATGTTCTTTAGTTCTCTTACAAAATTGACCTTAGTTTTATCTAACTGAATCACTTTCTTATTGTTCAAGATAAGACTTAATCCTAACTTCTTACATATTGAAAAGGGCATGGCATTTCCCAATGCTCCAGAATCCAATAAACAATTATGCAAATTCTTTCCAAAAATCCTTAAACTTAAAAGTAAAGGTGGGGTATTGGTCTTACCTTTATAGATAGTTGCATTTGTTTCCTTCATGGGAGTCACTTTACCTTTTCCTTTTAAATGATTTTCCTCTTCTAGGGCCTTCAATACCACTTCATGTTGAGCTGGGCACCACTTCATGATGTCAAAGAATGACAATGATGTCTTTTGTTTCTGCAGTTCTACAATAAAATTGAATTATGAATCATTTCTTACTTGATATTTAGGAAAAGGAGGCGGATTACCTCTATTCTGAGAGTCAGAAGGTCCCTTTGGTGGTGGTGGGACCATATTGTTTGGAGGTGTAGATGTAGTAAATGGGCCCTTATTTTAATTTCTCATAAATTGACCACCTTTGGATTGAAAGGCTTAGGCATCATACACATCCTCCTCTAGCTCATTGTCTCCCTGCATGGGAAACTAGTATTTCTCTTCAATAGTCTCATAAGTCATAGCAGTACTTACTGGCCCATTATCTCAATTGGAATTCCCTACTGGAGGATGGGCATCAGCCTGTGCAATCTTTACTATTTTCTCCATCTCTGGGCAATTAACCTCTAAATGTACTGCAGTATCATGTAATTTGCACCAATTAGTCATGAAGTTAAGGTTAGCTACATTAGCATTATGTGATCTCTCCTCACTTGACTGATAATTATGGGGCACTCCCCCATTGTTAGGCCCAGTATTCCACTACCTATTGTTATTATTGAACCTCTAATTATATCCTCTATTTTGATTTTGGTAATTTTGGTTAGAGGAATTCTGATTCTGAAAGTTTTGGTTGGTGTTTTGACTCCCATTCTGATTGGAGTAATTTCCTTGATTGTTGTAACCTCCCTGGTTTTGATAATTTTGATTTTGATTTTGGGGAGGGTTTTGCCTAAGTTGCGCCATGTCATTAGACATTTGAGATAGATTCTTCTTGAGAGTTTCTAGCTCACTAGTCAATTGAATAGTTTGTTCATTTTACACATTTTGCACTATGGATGGGGAATGAACATGGGTTGATACTCTTGCTTCTTGTTGTTTATTTTGAGGTTTTTGGAAAGAATCTTGCATGCCATTGCCAAAAAAGGGCATAGTAGGTGGGGCTTGTAACTCAGACACAGGTCCATGCTGGGAGTAAGACATCCCTGGAATAGTGTTATACAATGGTGGGTTAGGCATCTGATAATTCATGGGAGGGAGAGCTGCTCCTAAACCTCCTGATTATAGACTTATTTGTCGTTGCAACTTGATAGCTAGATGATAAACTTTAGATAGGGATTCAATCTCATTGGCCTAATAAGTTCTTTGTAGGAATAAACCAATTAAGGGATCAACAACTCTTAAATATGCTTGAATGTCAATATTCTCAACCACTAAGTAAGGGTCTTGCAGTCTACAAAACATCCTCTGGAACCTAGTGTTGAACAGAGGCAATGGCTCATGATTTTCCTTTCTTATGGTGGCAAACTGGTGATACAAGATGGCAGGGTCTACATAGACCTGAAATTGATTAATGAAAGCATTTTCTAAATCTGTCCAACCCATAATAGATCCTCAGGGAAGATTTAAGTACCAGTTATATGCCATATCCCCTAAACAATAAGGAAATAATAAACATACCACATCTTGATGAGCGACTTGAGCATGTGTAAAAGCATCTTTGAATTCTTGTATGTGCTCCTCAACACTTCTTGATTCGCCATGCATGTACTTGGGAAAAAAAAATTCTAGGTTCTTGGTTAAATCATGAATTCCTCCTGGAATAGTCCCTAATGGAGAGTAGTTATTCACAAAATAATCCATGGGTAGGATTGGTTGACACAGAGGAGATATAGGCTGAATTGGTGGTGATATTGGCTAAGCTAGTGGTGGTCATGTACGATGTACTGGTGGTGGTGTAGGTGGTGGCAATGTAGTTATCAATATTCTACGAGCATGGGGTCTAGGTCTAACTAGGGTTTGGAGTTCTTGTAATGGTTCAGGATCAATAGAGGATCTGAGAATCCTCTCGTATTTCTCTGTGAAAATGACCCAATGCAAGCTAGCTTGTTCCTATAGGCCCTCCTTCTAGCGCCAGATCTATTGATGGTGAAAATGACACAAACAACGTTAAACAAAATATTTCTACTCTATTTCTCCTGAAAAAGAAAGACAACATATAGTAGCTTAACTCCCAAGGTCCTAGTAGTTGGTTCTCAACTGTCTGGTGTCACTCAATCGGTCCATGCAACTGTAATATTCAAGGGGCCTTTTCTCGTAATAAGGAATACAAGCAATGACTTATTCATTTGAATTGTTTAAATGAACAGGGGGTTTTAAATAAAATAAAAAATATAGATCAAGGCGTACATCAGCAAACATGAATAAAACTTATCTAATATCCAGACATATATCTTCAACAATGAATGTTCTTCCAACAGATCAAGAAAACAATAGCATGATGCAATTTACAGAATAGTCCATACTACTGCATGCATCTAAGGTGCTTATTTTAACATCACAATCACACACCATAAATATTTCAAAGACAAAAGAACACACTCTCATTTGTTGCCAAGACCATAGATCAACAGACTTCAATAAATTCAATTCACAGATAATCTAATGAAATAATCTTTAAATCTGCTTTCTTGTAATGATTTTCATCACATAAGAAACACTCATTCTTCAGCACAATCACTGGCATACAGATAGATTATAATTCATCAACCTTATCCAACAAAACTAAATTCCAATACCATATTGCGTAAAAAAACCTGTAATTATATTCAACTGTAAATAAAGTAATAATGTATCTCTATAAAAACTATGAAAAAATATATCTCCTACTATCAGGTGGCTAATCTTATTCTCATCAGCTGACCCTTACAATATGATACCTCACAGGTATTTATAGATATACAAAAATTTGAAGTCCTTTCTATTTTAGGTCGATCCACAATTTTAGGGGTTAGAGTCATCTTGGAAACTCAGTTAAACTAGAAGAAAAGAATAGAGAAGAGAAAAGAAATTCATGCGCCCAAAAACTGCCAGTTATGCATACAGAGGAGAAAAAGAAAACCATGCATGCATGAGGTTATCAATTATGCATTCATAGCCTACTCTGTAATGTATTCATCGTAACTGGAGAAGACTTGTTGAAGCATGTCTAAATCCGGCCCATCAACCTAGTTGTCTTCAAACTTGATCCTTTCTAGCTCTACAACAGCAAATCCTCTCATGTCCTTTAGTTTGGTCAACTCCCTCTTAGCTACCCTTATCTCTTCCTTAAATTCCATTAACAGATCTAGCAATAGATCTTCACCATCATCTCATTTTTGCATGACCTCTTTAAACCTATCATCCCATTTCTCATTTATTTGGGTCAAAGGTAGGCCCTCTTTTACTGGTATATTAACATTCACTATGATAGAAATAACTGCTTCCAACTCTTCCAATTGTTCATTCAAATCCTTGACAGAATCTTGAACTTCACTTTTATGCTTGTATAGAAAATTAGACCTAAACCGAAGTATATTGGAAGTCTTTTCCAAGGAGTCTTTATTGTCTTCTCAAGTATTGACTGTTCTAGAAGAGTGGACTTTGACAATTTATTAACCTCCTTCAGCTTCAGGCTATATCCTTTGTACTCCTCTTCCTGATCTCCCAATACCTTGGCATACTGGTTCATTTCCTCTATTAGCTCCTTCGTCATTTTGTAGACCTCAAAACTTTTGTCTAGCACTTCACTTATTTCCTGATTTATCTTATCAGTCCACCTATCCAACATCTTTGCCTTACTCCTTACCTATACCAAATCATCCACCTCTTTCTTACTAAGAAAAATTGGTGTTTCAATGGTGGCAACTTGTTGTGACCTCGAAGCAGAAACACTTTTCAAGAAGGAATGCAATTGATCTAACTGAGCCTTAAGCTCGTCCTTTCTCTACTTGTCTTTCATCATTTTGGATTTAGTGGATGAAGCTACCACATCTATTAAATTAATCTATTGATCTCTGGCAGGTCTTCCCAAGTTGATAGTGACCAACTAGTAATCAGTCAATTGCATGTCTCCTACATCCTTTTCCATCATTGGTATGGCACATTCAGCAACAATTTATCCTCTGTCGGTGAGGCTAGTGGAATGTAGGATTTTGGCCTTCTTCTTGGGCCTTTCCTTTTCAATTTCCTTCATCATATCATCCCAATTGAGAGGCTATGAAGGTGTCACTAATCTCTTCTGAAGATCCAATTTTAACCAAGTGGGAGCACCTAGAGTAGTGGTCATTATATTTGAAGAAGAAGCCATAGTAATAGTAGAAGGTGGTTGCACATTTACTTGAGGTTGAGAATCAACCCCTTGTATCTCTTTTTGTTCCTGCTCCATATTTGTCTAATAAAATTTTTAGATTCCTCCCTATCCTTCTGTACTTGAGTCATCTTCTCTTCTTCATCCTTTTTCAACCTTTCTTCTTCTAATCTTTTCTTCTCTAGTTCTTGGTTTCTCTCTTCCTCTAATGCCTTCAATCTATCTACATCTTCCTTTTCCTTTTGCTACTTAATCTTCCCCTCAGCATCCTTTTCCTTTTGCGCTCGTGTTGCTTCCTCTTTCTCTTTATAAGCCTCTTCAACAAGCTTTAACTTGGCCATAAGAACTTCTCTTTTTGTTTGCTTCTTTGCCTTTTCTTCCTCCAAATCATGAATTTTCTATATTAACTCCATATTATCATTTTCTTCTTTGATCTTGAGCTCCTGCTCCTTTTTTCTTTATTTCTTTTCTATTTCATCAACTCTTCATTTGGCTTCTACCTATTGTTGTTGGAGTAAGGCATCAGCTTTTTCCTTAGCATCAATTGCCTTTTTCTTCTCTATGGCCTCTACATGTTCTTGAGCATCCGAGGTTGTCTTTGCCTCCTCAAATAGGGCCCGTTGATCTTCTTATGTCGGTACATGTTCAGTTTCCTCCTCTAGAGGCATATTTTCTTGTGCATCCTTTTCAGACAAAGTCTCATCATAGTTTGTTTCCACCTCATGGATATATGGCTCTGCTTATTTTCCCTTTAATGACTCAACAATATCATGAAGAGTCCTCTTAGGCATCCCTTTACTTTGCTTCTCTGTAGGAGGGAATTAAGCAGATGACTCACCTACTGCTGATGTGAAAACCACAAGTCTTGTTTTGACATCTCCCTCTTGTATCTCTGGTTCATCTTGAGTCGATGCTTCAAGCTCAATCTCTTCAATTTCGGAGGGAAGAATTCCAAGGGCTCCTTGGAAGGAAATTTCTTCTTGATTCTTTTGTATCCCTTCACCTTCTTAGGAGTTGTTCCTTGAGGAGTTTTAGTTCTTAGGACAGCCCAATGAATACTTCTATCCAAAACTGGCCTCCCTATTTGTTTTATGTCAATGGTCTCCTCACTATCCTAGTCCATTGGATCCAAACTTTTGGTGCCAATATTTAGTGCCTCATATGATGGATCTAATACCACTCCATCATCTACTAATGTGTCGGGGATGTCATATTTAACCCCAAATTCTTCCATGAGTGAGACGGGTAACCTCTTTTAATTTCTTTTCCTGAGGTCATACTCATCTTGAAGATCACTCCAGAAATCTTCCAACAAGTTGAAATTTTTATCAAAAATAGAAGGCAGCAAAGCATTCATTTTCTTCCTTGGTTCAAAGTAATTTTGAGTTGTGTACAAACCTAGTTTCATATGTACCAGTTCACTATAAACTACCTTAGCTCCCACAAGATGTTGGCAGTTGTATTCACCCAATTTCATGGGAAACTTATGACATCCTGTTTTGTGCTTCAACCCAAATCGGGCATTAACCCCCAGAGCTTGATATACAAATTCCATTAGAACCATCCTATTGCTACAACATCTCGGAAGCAAGTGGGGATGACCTTCAAATCTAGCCAGTCTGAAATAAGTGAACTTGGGGTACTGGATATACCAACATCCTCATTCTGTGATAAACGCCATAGCTTCTTGGCTCAGTCTATATCCTGCATCCCCATTAAGCTGGTTAATGATTACATCTAGAAATTCATCATTAACCCTTCTAAATTGTGTTTCAGATACTTGTAGAGATAATTGATCATAATGGTCTTATACTTTCCTTTGCCCATCAACTTCTCCCAATATCCCCACTCTATTCAAACCTTTAAATATACCTCCTCTAGTTGTTGCATAAACAACATAAGAAGTCAGAAAGAAGCATTTTGTTTCCCTTATCCTTGTTAACTGGTCATGAATAGTATCAGAGACAATCATTGGCGAATCAAACTATTGGGTGCCATTAAAGACTGTTTGAATAAAGGAAAACATCCACTCCTTGAAATGAAATGCATCCCTCTTCCCAAAGACTCTAGACAGCATCATAATCAGGTTTGATACTTCTTTATAGAATTTTTTTCTCTTTGGTTGATCATGAAGCTTGGTCAAAGACTTATTTTATGTTCTTAACCATTTCTTGTTCAAGTGAGCTTTTTTAGTGTCCTTGTGTTTATTGTATATCTCTAAAGCTTTTGCCTCCTTCAATTGTACCAGGTTCTTTGGATTTGGGACACTGAACATGTGTTGGAAAATTTGTGGATTGAGATCTATAATTACATTATCTTGTGAATCCATACACTGCCTAGTGGCTAGATTGTAAGCCCCTGTTGCTGTCAGAATCAACTCTGGGCACTAGATAGATATAGGAAATAAGGTGATGTGAGCCAAGCCAGACTCAACTATTCTTTGAGTTCTTCCTTTTATATCCTCAGTGAATGTTTCTAAATACAACTCCCCAAAATTGTATGAGCCCAGATTGGTGTCAATTTTATCAGACCAATCTAATTCCACTTTGCTTACAGTAACAATAGGGCTCCTATGATTATAGCTCAAAGTATAAGGTAGATGCTCCAACTTTATCTTCTTGGGCTTAGTTGTTGCCTTTGATGTTTCTATAGGCTGATTCCTTTGGGAGGCTTCTCCTGATACTCCTGACATTATTCAATTTTCCTGCAACAAAACCTCTAATTAGATCCTTGAATAATCATCACAAAATATGTTTTTAAACCTTATCCTTTATATAGATAGTGGAGGCGGAACCAAGAATAAAACATCCTAAATAGTCTCCTTTAAAATACTACTGGGCTTGGAGCCAAAACCATTATTAAGATTCCAGTAATAACAAGTGGGACTGGAGTCATAATTGGAATGGTAACCAGAATCGAAACTGGAATGGAAATTGATTTGGTTTCATTCAGATTTTCTAATTTCATATTCAGTTTTGGTTCTGATTCTGACTAGGTTATTGTTATTTTGAAAATATTGCTTCTTAGTATAAGAGGAATCGGAGACGGGATGGAATTGATACTCATTGGAAAACATGGTTCAAAGTCTAAATTGATTCCGATCCTACTTCCGCCTAAAACAACCATGACGTCATAAGTGATTTTAACAGTTTGATAAATAACTTCATGATTTAATGACTAGGTCATATAAAAATGAAAGGGGGCTTAAATATAACCTAATAAAACCATCCCCATATGACCGAGAGGTGACTATACTTTTAGGGCATCATATTTAACTTTTTAAAAATACGAACACAAAAATGTGTCAAAACCCTAAACTAAAAAAACCCTCGATTTCAAATAACTAGGGCATGACTTTAACCCTTCTAAATTAACCAGATCGAATGTGCAATAGATTCCTAAGTAAAAAAAATAACGATTTACCAAACCCTATTCATGTAAAAACCATAATTAACCTATGCATTTACATACTAGGGCACCACGATTCGGTCATGACTAAAATGTGCAAATGACCGTGTTGAACAACAAATAGACAAGAAACAACCAAGTAAACAAAAACAAAAACAAGAAAACAAATAAATAGAGAAAGGAAAACAAAACATACAAACTTACTGAGAAATTTGCACGAAACCAAATAATACAAGATAAACAAAAACAGAGAACATGAAAAATAAAAAGAAGAACGAGAATAGAAAACCTTACCTCGAACGCAAATAAATAGGTTAACTTCCCTAAAGCAATCCATGTGCAACTATCTCTCTTTCAATCGATTCACTCGCACAAAATCTCTACAGCAACTTTGGTTCACACTTCGATCTCTTAACAATAATGGTAAAAACTATGGGTTAATCCCTAATTAAGGTAAAAACTCAGAGTTTCATGCATGCATGGCACTTGTCATTAATGCCATAAATGCAGTAGAGCGGAGTCGGAACTATAGAAAGAACTGGCACATTACTTTTGTGTGACTTCAGTAAAAGTCAACGACCAAGAAACGGCGAGAGCGGAATTGGAATGAAAACTACTTCGGAAACTTGTTTAACTTTCCAACTTGGTTCTCGTTCCGGATCAGATTCCACTAACAAAGAATAAAGAAAAACAAAACATCAAAATAAAACAAAATGACCGAAACAAGAAAACCTAACATACGAAACCTATTTTAAAACGAAAGACCACAAAGCGGAGGCGGAGTCGGGATGGAATTTGATTTTGATAATTTGAATAATTTTGGTCCTAAGTTCCACTCTGGCTCTGGCTCCGACAAAGATAAAAGAAAGAGGTCAATAGAAAGACCGTCGAGACGGGAATCATAATGAGTTTTAAAAGAAGTTCCCAAAACCCGATTCGGTTCCGACTCCGGTTCCGACAGAACAAACCAAAGAAAAACAAAGTGTTTGAAAAGAAAGACTCCAAAATTTGTTTGAAAACAACCAAGGATAAAAAACAATAAAGGGGGACCCATTTTGACCAAGGCAAAAAGATGGGGTGGTTATGCAAGGCATAACAAGTCTTAGGAGATTCATCATTCTTGCTCAACTTGCAACTAGTAACCATAGGAGCACATATCGATTTAGAGCCTTCCACTCCAAATTTATTCATTATTTCCTTAACATAATTTGACTGTGAAATGAATATTCCTTATTCTATCTAATTTATTTGTAGCCCAAGGAAGAAATTCATGTCCCAAACATTGAAATTTCAAATTCTTTTTGTATCTCTTTTGCAAACTTCTTGCACATTGCCTCATTTCCTCCAAAAAATATATCATCAACGTACACTACCATAATATTCAAGATTTTATCCTTCTCAACTTTAAAGTAAATATTGTTATCTATGGTACCTTTATTGAATACATGTTGCAAAAGGTACCTATACAATCTTGTATACCAACTTTGGGAACTTGCTTGAGACCATGCAATTCCTTATTCAATCTGCAAACCATATTAGGACCATCTAATAATTGAAATTATTTTGGTTGTTCAATGTATACATCTTCTTCCAACTCACCATTCAAGAATGCAGACCTCACATCCATATGATAAACCTTGAAATTCTCATGTGTTGCAAAGGCAAAAAACATCCTGATGGCCTCCATTCTTGCCACCAGAGAAAATATCTCCTTAAAATCTATTCCTCCCACTTGTGAGTACCCCTTACACACAATTCTAGCCCTATTTTTTTATAACTTCTCCATTCTCATTCAGCTTATTTTTCAATACCCATTCACTTCCTATTGCATTCTTGTTTATTGATCTTGGGACTATTTCCCAAGTTTGATTCTTTTCAATCTACATCAAATCTTCTTCTATAGATTTGGTCCAATTCTAATCCTTGCATGCCTCAATAATTGTCTTAGGTTCTACTTTGGAAATTAGACACAAATTTACATCATCATCTGTTATTGTAGCCTTTCTTCTTATCAACACACATCTACTCTTATCACCAATGATTTAATCTTCAAAATGATTCTTATGTACATATATAGGAGTCTTAGGAATCCTTTATGGAGCTTCTTCCTCTTCAACTTGCATCTCATTTTCCTTTTATTCTTCTTCTTCACAAGAAGACTCATCAGATTCATATCCTTCTATTAGTATTGAGCTTTTATGTGGTTTTTCATCTACTTCGACACTTACACTTTCAACTATCTTCTTCAACCTCTTATTGTAGAACTAGTAACCCTTGCTTCTTATAGAATATCCAAGAAATATTCTTTCATCTAATATTTCATTAAATTTTCCCAAGTTTTCATCTCTTCGGATATAAAATTTGCTTCCAAACACTCTGAAATACTTGACAATAGGAACTCTTCCATACCATTGTTCATAGGGAGTCTTTGAACTATTTAATTTTCATTGTACTTTTTTTACTATGTATACTACAATATGAATAGCTTCTCTCCAATAGGCATTTGGTAGATTTTCTCCCTTCATCATTTTTCTTGTTGCTTCCTAAAATGTTCTATTCTATCTCTTCACCACTCCATTGTACTGTGGAGTTCTAGGAGTTGGAAAATACCTCTTTATTCCATGATCTTCACAAAAATTTCTAAACTCATTCCAAGTGAATTATCCACCTCTAACAGACCTTAAGCACTTGTTTTTCATATCCATTTCATTCTCAACCATAGCTTTAAATTCTTTAAACTTTTCTAGAGCTTCTAATTTTTCTTTAAGAAAAGTTACTCAAGTAATTCTAGAGTAATCATCAATCAATAACATGAAATACCTATCACCTTGAAAGCTTCTTGTTCTTGTAGGTACACATAGTTCTATATGCACCAACTCCAAAGGTCCTATGGTAGAATATTATTTGATATTGAACCTCTTTCTTGTTTGCTTCCCAACTTGATATTCCTGTCAAACTGCATTGATAGGCTTTGTAATTCTTGGCATATTTCTCACAGCTTGAGTATATTGGATCCTCACTAGACTATAAAAAATTGATTTGACACATTCTTCTATTCCATAGAAAACTTTCATTGATTTGAGTCATAAATAACTTACCATTAGCACCTTTGAGCTGATAAAAATTCCCATCTTTCCTTATTCCTATAGCAACTAGAGTTCCAAAGCTTCATTTTTTTGATTTCACAACCTTCATCTTGAAATACAAGATTATATCCTTTACTACACATTTATCCTCCACTTAGAATATTATATCAAAGACCCTTGACATAAAGAACATCATTTGTATTATGCTTTCCATAAAAACTAATTGACCCTTTTCCACAGACCTTAGTAGATGTATCATCACCAAACTTAACAAGACCACATTCAAAATTTTCAAGTTTAACAAACTTACTCTTATCACCTATCATATGATTTGAGAATCCATTGTCAATCTAATGGTTTTTCTCCTCTCTAGCATTAAAAATAGTTACAATAGTTCCTTTGATGTTGTGACCTATTTCTAGATCAATTTCCTTCATACATCTTTTAGAGTCAGTGGAATTATTTCTGATATTTAGAGCTATGAACAAGCATTCATCATTTTCATCATCTAGGTAATTAGATTCATCATTAGATATGCTAGCATCTTCTTTAACATAATAACTTCTTTTAATAGATTTATCTTTATTATCCTTATGTTTTTCATTTGAAACTTTGGTAGGACATCTTGAAGCATAATGACCTATCTTTCTAAAATTGAAACATTTGAAAGGTAACTTACCTCTATATTTTCTAGTCCCCTTTTTCAGTCTCCTAACAAAATTATCTTTTATCTCATCAAGATCATTTGGGTCTATTCCATCATCCTTCTTTGTTTTCCTAGCTTTAAAAGTAGTCTCTTTTCTTGAATCATTTTGACCAAACTCTCTTAATTCAAAAGTAGTTAAAGCACCAAAAAACTGATCTCTAGAATAATGATCTAAATCTTGAGCTTTGTTAATAGCATAAACTTTATGACTATAAGATTTAGGAAGATTTCTTAATACCTTCTTTACCACCTCATCTTCTTCCAATTTTCCACCGAGTCCATTGATGGAATTGAAAACTTGATCCACTCTATTCATGTAACTTGCAATATCTTCATCCTTTGACATCCTTAGGGTTTCAAACTTAGTCTTCAAATTCTACATCTTTGCTTGCTTGACCTTATCATCTCCTTCATAGACACTTTCCAGCTTCTTCCAGATATCTTTAGTAGATTTGTAGCTCATAACCTTCACAAGTTCTAAATCAACAAGACCACTCAAAATAGAATTCCTTTATTTTCCATTGTTCTCATATGTCTTGATCTAATCATCAATTTTCGGACCATTAGTGAGAATTATATCTATCTACAATTGATTTCCAAACTCCAAACCCTAGGGGAAAAAGGAAACCTTCCATCCCTATTTTCTAGAATGCATAGTTTGTCTCATCAAATAAGGGATCATCCTTCCTATGCACCATCTAGATCTACCTTAAGTGGTTAAGATTCTTCCAAGGAACCCTACTCTAATACCAATTGTTAGATTCACAAGACAACTTAGAGGGGGGTGAATCAGTTATATACTTTAAACAATAAATCTCTCAATATATTTTCAAACCCTTATTAAGCATTAATAGAATGTGAACATGAGAAATAGTAATGAAAACACATCAAACACATAAGAACACAAAATTTACATGGAAAAACAAAGAAGGGAAAAACCACGATGAGGATTAGCTCACAGTATAAAGTAATAACAACACTGAATACAATAGGCTCACTATCGAAAGCCTCACTGCCCAAAAGAAAGAAGGAATCACTGCCAAATGACTCACTATCCAGAAGAAAGAAGATAGAAGAAGGGGTGGCTCACTACCAATTTTAATTTCTAATAATTCATCTCACTTATGTCAAAGATACAATTCCATTGAAGCATAAACAACGTATTCGTCAAACTGAAATGTAGACACTTTTTGCTCATTACATCTGGGAGTCATAGGCATTAATGCTCACACTCATATCACCACACTTGATCATTTTGCATATTTCAGATCACACACACTCTCTATATAATTCACTCAACAATTTGCCTTGTATTTATACCACCCATGACCTAAAACAATCTTAATTAGGTCGGCCTTAAGGAAACATATGTACCTCAACTATGCAACATCAAATATGGCGGCACCAAACACTTCATGATGAAAATAAGTAAAGGAATACCATGCCGCAAATTAACTAGGACCCAAAACTATATTAACACACTTCTCAACTTCCATAAACAACAATCATCCTCCATAATTATAACTAATATGCTAGGTTAGCCAAACTCGCATTAACGCCCTTAATAATTAAGTGCATGCTTAACCGGGTCTGGAAAAAAAATTGTGAGCCACATAACAATACTCCAAAATTTTCATACAACATCCCAAAATATTCTAGCATCACCAAAATATTTTACAACTCTGCCACAGCCATGTGAAACTGAAAATTCCATCATTTTGTGCAAACAGACACACTGGCACAAACATCCAACACACTAGACAACCTTGCAGAACATCACAACACTTGAAACTTCAAGGAAAGGTAGGTATAGATATTATAAACATGTTCCCAGATCCACAAGATAAGAACCTTCACTAAGGATAAATGTGGAGTAGTCTCATTTCTTCTAGACATCCTTTTTCACCAGACAGACATATTGTCAAACACAACTTTCACTACAAAGTGATATAGAACCTAAAACTCTAGATACATAACCCTTGAACACCTCTTATCATCATCTCCAAATCATGCAGGCATAACTTCAACCATGAAGAAATACATAGCAGAACATTGAACACCACTCGGTCACTCTAAACTCTCTTTTATTCAAGTTTTCTCCAAAGCACTTGGAAACCAAGTGAGCCAACTCCATTAGTAATAGTATTAACATCTCTAAAATATATTTACAGAAACTGCAACACCTCTCATCAACTATAGCACATCCACTATCACCACTTATACAACTATATTGAAGTAAGACATCAATGACAACACCAGCAACACTATGTTGACATCAATACCAGCCATTCCAAGCTTCCAACAACAATCAACACAAAAACAATTCCAACATTATCTTCACATAAGGGTTTGACATCAATGACAATACCAAAAGAACTCACAAACAACTCAAGCTTCTAAAAAAAAGGGTGTAACTATGTATGGGAAATGCTTATGTGTGTTTGAAATGGGCACAAGTGTTTATGAAAATGGTGTAAATATTATTGGAAATGGTGCAAGTGTTAACAAAAATGGTATGAATTTATAAGGGAAAGGTGAAAGTGTCAATGGAAATGGCGCAAATGCATAATGGAAAGGTGCAAATGCATATAAAAATGGTGAAAATGTATGTAATGAGGGTGCAAATGCATGTAATGAGGGAACATGGTTTTATTAAAGTTTAACAATAGATATGTGAAGTGTGTTAGGATTCCTTAAATGCAAAATATAATTGTTGTGTCATGCATGGTGTAAATGGTGTTAGGCTAAATTTTATTGATGCCATAAATGGTGCTAGTTGTAGGGATTTTTGGGGAATATGATAGAAACTAAATAACTAATTTTTGATGTGGAATAAGTTAGCGAGGGGGACATATGTTTCAAAAAATCACACAAATGTTTTGTTTGATTCTAGTCATGCTAGAAATAGTGACAGTTGTAGAGATTTAGGGAAAAGGAGTTAATTAAGATAGCTTTAATGGATGCAGGGTGGGTGGGAGTCTATGATGTCATGTCAGAGGCATCTAGATGCTATGAGATTGAGGCATTGTATTGGTGGAGATGAGTGAGCTTTCTTTGGAGCAGTGGGATTATTTCATATAACCTATATGTCGAAGATCCGAGCACATAGGGCAATGATGACGGTGCTATCCAAGATATGGAATATCAAGTGGAGCTTATTCTTATTACTGATAGGGGAGGTGATGATCACCCTCAAGGATGTGTGGAGGATTCAATGGATCCCAATCCATCAGGAGTAAGTTTATTATGGCACAGATGGTAGGGATTTGGCACTCAGTCAAGTGTTTATGAAAGATGACCTTGGGATAGAGGATTACAAGATTAGTTTGGGTTATATTTAGGTGCATTTTTATGTACTACCTATGTTGTTGGTGATAGTGATTAGTAGTGTTTTAGTCCCTAACAGGAGGATTCATGGATTTTCTATTAGGTATAATGATTGAGGATACTGTTGTCTATGCATGGGGCTCCTATGTACTAGCTAATTTGTATCATCAACTTCACTAGGTTGCATACAAGCATGGAGCAAGCATAGGGTGTGGAGTGACACTCCTTAACATATAGGCATGGGAGAACATAACATTCATGTGATCAATGATAGATAGATCATGAGAACCTAAATTACCATATATTTATAGTTATGATCAAGATTTAAAATAATACAAATTAGGATATGTTCCTTGTTGGTGACAAATAATAGATGATATGATAAGTTTCATCTAAAGACCTTAGAAGTGGTATGAGGCATGGTTGTATCATGGAGAGCATCTATCATATTATCGATAGACCCATTATTTGATTGGGAGTATGACACAAATTATTGATATTTAATTTCTAGATAGAGTATGCAAATAGTTTAGGGATTGATAGGATGTACCAACTGGTGAGGCAATATTTTCCCATACTTCCAAAGATGTTATACACTAGAGACCCATGATTAGCCTTGAGCTAGTGTGATGGATTTCACGATTGGATATTGTAGATACCCTAAATTGTCGTAGTTTGTGAGTAACACATTTTTACTAATTTTTACCCTTTCCCCTAATGATTATATAGCACCTTATTATTTTATTATTATCGAATATCATATTCTACTATTAATTGAATTTATATTTAATAAATTCATTCCAATTCACCCTTTTACTAATTTAATAAATCTTATTTATTTAATTATGTCCTAATTATCATTAATCTTCTTGATTAATTAAATAAACCTTGTTTATTTAATTGCATTGTTAATTACACATATTCATCTATTTTAATTAAATAATATTCGTTAGTTTTTTAATTAACATTGAAAACCATATAGTTTCATTTTTAAGGGAGTTGTCACTACCCTATTTGGACTTCTCCTATTGTTTCTCTCTCCAATGGTTTTATCCTATTGAAGTGGATAATTTTTTTGTTAGTTTGGATTGGCGAAGGTGTAAGGGGACTCTTGTGGTCCTTGTCTATGTTCCTGGTTTTATTCTCATGTCTCCTATTGAGGTGAAGTTAGATAATACTAATGAGCTCATCGACTTGTATTTTATGACTAATTTTATCCTTTTAAGGTGGAGAATTAAGGAGGGTTTTGAGTGTTGTTTCTTGAATGATAGAGTATGGTATCTACATCTTGGTTTATTAGTGAACAATAGGTGAAAGAGAGATAATTTATGGCCTAGGTCATAGAACACCCCAATTCTCCTAATGATTGTTCATTAAATAATGTCTTAGGCACCCTAATTGGATTGACTATCAACCCAAAGGTCAGTCAATTCTCAACAAGGAGGACCTAGGATGGGTTCTTATAACCTTTGAAGGGTTCACCACCAAGAAAAACCTCAGAAAAGACAACTTAACATTCAACTCATAAAACCTAGTAATGCAAGCCAAATGATGAAATTAAGCAGCAACACGTTATGGTATGTGTACCTGGGAAGTTTGAAAATGTAATGAGGATTCTGGAAATACCAAAATGCTATCAAAATATGCTAGGGAGGACTAAGACACCCTTACTATTATCTTAGTCCCACTGCTGATTTTCAGGGAAAATGTAGAATCTCCAGATGTCAAAACAGAATCTGAAGGAATCTCTGCAAAATACCCTTGGGAGGACTCAGACGCCCTTATTGTTATCTTAGTCATGTTTTGAATTTTTGAAATCTTTGAATGTGATCCTGAGGTCGATTCTTTGCACTTCTTCTCAAATCTTAGGTCCTGAAACTTCTAGTAGCCTGTAGGTGAGTTTCTATGAAGATGATAACTTTTCTATGCAACTTTTCAACTTTTCACTCCAAATGATCTTCAAGGCTTCAACCTAAATCTGCAAACACAAACATGCAAGAGAGGAAAAACTTATTAATTTTTAGTAAATGGGGGTTTGCCTTGGTCAAACCCCTTGTTGGTAATTAAACCTTTAAATGAAATAGAATAAAAGAGGGAAATGATGAATGAACAAAGTGCTATGTTGCAACTCACCAAACCCTTGTTGTGGAATCTGTAAACTTGTATGAAGTGGCTAGCTTGAATGTATATTTTTAAATTCTTGAATGCTTGATAGATCTTGAATTGAATTACTCTCTTGAATCAAAACCCTACATCACAAATGTTAGCTCGAAAACACACATGATGCAAGAATGTCCTTGACATGATGCTTGAATCTTGATAATGGCTCCAACTACTTGAATAATTTCTCTTGAATGCTCTTGATCTCATAAAATTACCTTAGAAATGAATGCTTGAATTCTTGGGGATAAAACTGAGTGAATGAACCTTGTATTTATACGTATCCATGCTTAATACCCTGAAATTACATCACAACAAGCTGACACATGAATTCATTAATTAAAGGAGACTAAATCCTGCCAAGATTTGAAATTAAATCCCAAAAATTACTTAAGGGGGACTAAGATGCCCTATGCGGCATCTTAGTCCCAAGTCTTGAAACTTAGGGCACATACTCCAAAAGGGGCCCATTTAAGGCTCATTTGAAATCAGGGTCCCAAAACCTTTGAGGGACAAAGACTCCCTAGGTGGTGTCTTAGTCCTGACCCAAAAATCAAGGACACTCAGCCAGAATCATTAAATTATCATTTATCCTTTGATGTTTGTCGAGGTTAGCCATAAAAAGGTATAGTTTATTAGGCTTTTGGATGCAAAATAGGACCAATTAAGACATAAATAAACATAAATAAATCAAGGTGGGCCCAAACAAGTGTGAAAATGCAAGGGTATGCATTTTCCTACACTAAATTTAGCCCCCACTTTAGTGAGAGGATGAACTTTCTTCAAACTCGCACTAAAGTAGCCAAACATGCAATCAAGAGGGGTTAAAATGTACGAATATTAGTAAGATAGGATGACAATAACCAAGAGGGTGGCCAATCCCCCAGGATCAATACCCTATGGTAGACTAATATAGGCATAAAGGAACACACTTGCGGATGACATATGAAGCCATAATTAGATCGCAAACATACACCATCAAAGATAGAAAAAGGAAAAACAAAAACAAAAGGAAAAGGAAAAAGAAAAATAAAAATGCAAAGGATAAAGCTTCGCCTAGCCATCCAACGTGTTGTGGACCGGTTCTAGGCTATTTGTCCAAAAAAAATTACAAGTGGAACACATTGTCCACTATGCAAACAAAACGCATGCTCACAAGGGCTAGTGAAGCTATTTGTCTACTAGGTGAGCCCCAAGAGATCCATATAAAAGTCATACCCCCATGACTATGATAAGGACAAAAATAAAATGCACGCTCACAAGGGCTAGTAAAGCTAGTTGTTCACTAGGTGAACCCCAGGAAACCATATCAAATCCATACCTCTATGACTTTAATAAGGTACAAAAATGCTTGCTTACAAGGGCTAGTGAAGCTAGTTGTTCACTAGGCGAGCCCCAAGGAACCATATCAAAGCCATACCTCCATGACTTTAATAAGGTACAAAAATGCAACACAATAAGAAAGAGGGGT
>CM021107.1:154855050-155006372 GCA_007115665.2 Sequoiadendron giganteum | reverse complement strand
AAAGTTAACCACAACAAGAGAATGAATTATAACATCTAGAAGGTACAACCTGTTGTGTTGGAGACATAGGATATTTTGGTTCTGGTAATGGAGGGGGTTCATCGGTTATTACTTCTGTCAAATTTGGATTTTAATTTTCTATGTTGGTTTATTCATTCATCTTACGAGCAATAACATGATGTCTATGCCTACGCTCTCTAGCATTTCAGTTCCTTTTATTACGGTTTTCAAGTTGTATTTGTGTATGAGTGGGTTTTTTTAAACATGGGTTCCTTTTCTTTACATGAGGGAAGAATAGAAGGAATCATAGAATTTTGTTCAACCACTTTCTCTTTAGATTTATAAAAAAATTTAAGAGGCAGATTAGGACTTGTTTGGTTTTCTCTTGGTCTTTTGTAGGAAATAAGCAAGGGATTTTTCATGGATGGGTCTTGGTTAGATGGAATGGATTTAAGCTCAATATTATTTTATTCAATGGGTAGAGGAATTTTTTCAAGGGATAAATTGGCTATGCATTTTGCTTTGAAATTTTGGTAGGATAGGAAAAGGAAGTCCTCACAGGGTCTTATAGGTTCCATGGGCTCAGGTCAAAAATAATCAAAGAAGAAATTTCCACGAGAAGACGGAGGTCTAAAGCCACTATAGTTCACAGTGAATATTTTATTGCCGACTGGAAACTTTAAGCACTTATGGACAATGGATGGGACCGCATTCATGTAGTGAAGTCATTTGTAGCCTAACTTCACACAAAATTTATTTGAATTAGAGATGATAGAGAATGATACATTTGATTTCTTTGATCTTGCTTATAAAGGGAGTGTGATCGAGCCCATCATAGCATGAGAAAAACCATCATGTGTTTTAATCCATGCTTTCAATTTATCATATCTATCTTGAGTGAGTTCATTGACATTTAAGAGTTCCTCTGTGATCACATTCTCTCCACAGACGAGATCAATTAAAATCCCAGGAGTGGGCTTGTCATTGATTTTGCCGTCTATGTAGAGAGGACCATCAAGTGTATTTTTAATTGTTTCTTTTGAAGAGAAAGTAATGTCAATGGGAATTATGGTTTGTTGTTTATGAGGCTCAATATCAATCGCTCCTATCATTGTACTAATAGGAATTTTTTCATTAGTATCAATAGGATTTTTTTCATTATTGCTCATGTTACCATCATCCATGTCAACATTCATCTCATTGGGCTTAGTTTCACTAGCCTTAACAAATGAAATATTGTGGTTAGGCATGGGATTCGTAAAGATTTGTAAGTTTTGGTTAGGAGGAGCTACAGATTTATTACCTTTGTCATTCACACCTCCAATTTGAATATGATTAGAATCAATGAGGTCTTGCACGAGATGTTTAAGATTCTTACACAATTTTGTATCATATCCTTTTTGTTGGTGATAAGCACAATAGGAATTGTGTCTAAATCTCGGAGGTAATGACTGGCTAGGTTCAAGAGGTTGAATGGGAGGTAGGGTAAGCATGTTCTAGTTTATTAGTTGAGTCATGATATTTTGAAGTGTGTTGGGTAAGAGAGTAAATTGTCTTTGCAGATCCCAAAAGATATAAGGATTACTCTTCTTTATAGTAGCTACTTGGGTATCAATGTGTTGGGTAGGTTGTGAGGTAGGTCGAATAGGAGGTAGGGTAAGCATGTTCTAGTTTATTAGTTTAGTTGTGATATTTTGAAGTGTGTTGGGTAAGAGAGTAAATTATCTTTGCAGATCCCTAAAGATATAAGGATTACTCTTCTTTATAGCAGCTACTTGGGTATCAATGTGTTGGGTAGGTTGGGAGGTAGAATTTAGTTGAAGGAAACTTTTATTTTGTCTTTTGAAATGCTAGTAAGTGTTTTGGTTTGAAGGTTCAGACTTTTTAGGATGGGTGGAAGTGGTTTTTGATTCACAACTACCTACAAAATTCTAATAATCTTGAAGGGTAGTGCACAAGTGCATGAAGGAAGGGAATTTCATCATGGTAAGCTTGTCTCATATCTTACTTTGTAAAAATTTTATGAACATCTTTTAAAGGTGAGAATCGAATCTTCACACTAATTGGTAAAGTGAAATGAATTTAGTGACTTTTTCACCCTCATTTTGCTTACATCTCATCAAATCAACTAATGTCATTTCAAGAACCATATGCACTTGGAAATGGTTGATAAAGGCTTCAACAATTTTATTAAATGAAAAAATTGAATGCAAAAAACCAGTCCAAGGCAATGTCTTTCAAGGATTGGGAAAAAATCTTAGCCAAAAGTTTGTCCTCAAGGATAAATTCACTACATAAAGCAGTAAAGGCACTAACATGATTACTAGGATCTCCATTTCCTCTATATTTCTCAAATCTATGGATCTTTATACCTTGTGGCACTAGAGTTCTCAATATCTCCAAGGATAGTGGGTTACTTTTGACATAGTATGAAGGCAGACCATTTTGATTTTGATTTATGGTGGAAACTTGACGTTAAATAGATGAAAAGCTTTGTAAAAGGTGGTTAATGATAGGATCATTGTGTGTGTTTTGAGATGGGGGTGAATATGTTGGTGGTGTGTATGTGTTGGAAGGACAAGTGAATGGATAGCTTGTTGGAGGAGATATAAGGTTAGATGCCATATAGGTGTAAGGAGCACTAGTGGAAATTTTTGAGGTAGGAAGGATATTTCTAGTTGGTTGGATCATTATGGTCACTTGGGGATTGGTATAGGTGGGAATGGAGGTTATGGTTAATGAGGGAGGAATATAATTTCCACCCTGGTTTTGCACATTGTTTGAGGTTTGAGCATCATTGGTGGTGGAAGGTGTTTTCCAAAGATGTGAGTAATGTTACACAACTTCCAGTCCTTCATCACTTTCCATCATGTGTTAAATACTATGTATGGTAAGTATAACAGTGGTGGAAATTTTTTCAATACTCATGCTATCTTGTAAATGGGTTATCTTCATGAATTTTCATAATATTTTCTTGAGGGATATGATCAACCATTGTTTGAACACTTGGCATAGCACTTGTAGGTAAGGTAGGCATAACAGTAGAGGTATCGAAGGTATGGTCCATACCTAGTGAACTAGTACCAATACTAGAAGTAAGAGAGCTAGATAATCCAAGATCCATAGTAATTATATCGCAAGATGCCATGAGTCTCGCACTTTGTCTAACCATAGTATTATTAGTAGGACACCAAATAGTAGAACTCATACAAGGGATAAACCAAATAAATTTCAATGAAAACAATATCCTATGCTTGTAATTACACTTGAAATGAAAGAAATTGGAATAACATAAATTCTACAAACTATAAAAGACAACTGAAAGAAGCCAATAGAAGCACAAAAAATCAATTTCAAAACCGGAAAACTGCAAATTCAAAGTCAACAGGGACTAAGATGCTAGTAAGGGCATCTTGGTCCTACTAGTGAGATTTTTAAGTTCTAGAAAGTGAAACAAAAAGAAAACAACACAGATAGGGTTCTGAGCCTGAAACCCATAGAGGGACTAAGATGCTAAGAAGGGCGTTTTAGTCCCAGTAGAGGATTTTTTGTAGAAAACAACAAAATTTGGATTGCTTACAGTGTTCCCAGGTTGCCTACTCAGGGACTTGATTTTTAGAAACAAAATATTGTGCAAATGAATGCAAGAAAAGGTGACTAATGACAAGCAATTGAATGCAAATTTGAAAGAATTTTTTAAAAAAATTGAATGCAATAAAAATGTTTCTAAATGCAATTAGGATAGTTGACAATGCACTTTTCATTTTTTCAATGAGATAAGATGACGCAAAAAAGTAAAAATACAACCTATATGCACCTTCACTAATGCAAATATGAGAAACCCTAGATGCACTTTCACTAATGCAAGATGCAATGAAATAATGAATGCAACCTAGATCTAGGACTTTATTGAACTCCAAATCAGAAAAAGAAATGAATGCTCTAAAATTCCAGGTTCACCAAAATGATTAATAGGTGGTAGGGGGATGCTTTATGGCCTAGGTCATAGAACACCCCAATTATCCCAATGATTGTTCATTCAATAATGTCCTAGGTACCCTAATTGGATTGACTATTAACCCAAATATGAGTCAATTCTCAACAAGGAGGACCTAGGAGGGATTCTTTTAAGCTTTGAAGGGTTCACCACCAAGCAAAAGCTTGGAAAAGACAACATTCAACTCACAAAACCTAGTAATGCAAGCCGAATGATGAATGCAAATGATGAAATTAAGCAACAACAAGTTAGAGTATGTGTACCTAGGAAGTTTGGAAATGTGATGAGGATTCTGGAAATGCAAAAATGTTGTAAAAATATTCCAGGGAGGACTAGGACACCCTTATTGTTGTCTTAGTTTTGCTACTAATTTTTTTGGGGAAATGCAGAATCTTCGGATGCCGAAACAAAATCTAAAGGAATCTCTACAAATTACCCTTGGGAGAAATAAGACGCCCTTATTATTGTCTTAGTCTCATTTTGAATTTCTAAAATCTTTGAATGTGATCCTGAGGTCCAGTGTTTGCACTTCCTTCTTCTCAGATCTTAGGTTTTGAAACTTCCAGATCTAGCCTGTAGGTGATTTTCTATGAAGATGAAAAAATTTCTATGCAAATTTGTAACTTTGCACTCCAAATGATCTTCAAATATTCAACCTAAATCTATAGAAATAAACATGCAAGAGAGGAAAAACTTGTTGATTGTTATTAAATGGGGGTTTGCCTTGGTCAAACCCCTTGTTGGTAATTAAACCTTGAAATGAAATGGAATAAATGAGGGAAATGATGAATGAACAAAGTGCTATATTGCAACTCACCAAATTCTTGTTGTGGAATCTACAAACTTGTGTGAAATGGCTACCTTGAATGTAGATCTTGAAATGCTTGAATGCTTGATAGATCTTGACTTGAATTGCTTGCTTGAATCAAAACCCTACATCACAAATGTTAGCTCAAAAACACACATGATGCAAGAATATCTTTGAAATGATTCTTGAATCTTGATAATGACTCCAACTACTTGAATAATTTCTTTTTAATGCTCTTGATCTAATAAACTTGGCTTAGAAATGAATACCTAAATGCTCGGGGATGAAAATGAGTGAATGAACCTTGCATTTATACTTATCCATGCTTAATATCCCAAAATTACACCACAACAAGCTGACACATGAATTCATTTTTTAAAGAAGGATAAATCCCACCAAGATTTGAAATTAAATCCCAAAAATTGCATAAGGGGGACTAAGACATGCCCTAGGTGGCATCTTACTCCCAAGTCTTGAAACTTGGGGCACAGACTCTAGAAAGGGGCCCATTTAAGGCTCATTTGAAATTAGGGTCCCAAAACCTTTGGGGGATAGAGATGCCCTAAGTGGCATCTTAGTCCCAACCCAAAAATCAGGGACACATAGCTAGAATCATTAAATTATCACTTATCCTTTGATGTTTTTCGGTATTAGCCATAAAAAGGTATAGTTTATTAGGCTTATGGATGCAAAATAGGACCAATTAAGACATAAATAAAGATAAATAAAGCAAGGCAGGCCCAAACAAGTGTGAAAATGAAAGGGTATACATTTTCCTACACTACAATTAAATGTTTTGTTATGGAGTTGTTGCCGCCCTTTTTATTTTTGGGTATGATTTCTCCTACTCATGTGGGGATTGAGATCAATGAAGGAGATACATTCTAGTATCTATATTTTTCAAATCACTTGTAATGTTTTTTATCTAGTTGTAGGTTAGTGTTTATTGTTGTTCCTTCATTTGAATATGCCTTTGTTCCTGCAGATTTTCTGCTATTAATTGGTTGTTATTTGTCTTTGTTTTATCTTTGGTAGTGTTTCATTTATCTTGGGTTTTGGGTCCATTCAAAACCCTCTTGTAAATGTTTTCAGGTCCATTCTAATTTGTTTTACCCAATAATAAAAAACATTCAACACCATTCTTAAATTAAATAATTAAAAATAATTATTTAATTGACCACTTTCACACTTCTAGATTTAATTATTAAATTAATTATTTAATTCCCCTATTACATTTCAACCTCATCCATTAATAAATAAAAATTTTATTTATTAATTAATCCTCACTTGCACGTTCCTCCAATAATTCATTATCTAATTCATTATTCTCATGCATAATTACATCAAACTTAACTAACACTCTCTTCCAGTTGACTGGATAATCAATTATAGTTCACTAATCAATCAATTCACTTTACTCCCACTCTCTTCAAGTATTTGAATCAAACAATTTAGTTAACTAATTTTCAATATTAGTTAACACTTCAATCAATTCTTCATGCGGCCAGTTAACTGGAATCTTGCAACTAGTTGTAATCAATTAATGGGGCAATCAATTCCTCTCAACAATCCTCAACCATTGATCTTGATCTTAGACCTCCTAATTTGGATCGTTCATTCAAATCAACCATGTCTATAAAATCAACCCTCACATCACATTCATGGCTAACTATGAACTTTAGAGGAACTTTGGAGTTTTGCATCATTTTTATCATTCCACATACTTGAAGCTTAAGGTGAAAGAAGTGCATTCTAATTTTTGAGAGCAAAGAAAGAAAAGGACAATGGAAGTAATCCATGAAAATATGGTGAAGGAAAATGTATTGTTTATTTGAGTCAAATTTCATTTATGTCACTTGTTTTCTATTGATTTATTTGGATTTGTACTTGAGTACTGAATTGCAAATTTGTTCTTACTACTTTAATTTTTTTTCTCTATTATGACTAATGTCTATTTTCCAAGTTACATTTTGGTGAACCATGTTAGATGCATAGGACAACTAAGAGGGGGTGAACTAGTTATACATCAAAAAATTTAATACCTAATTAAATTTCAAAACTTTACCAAACTTTAACCTCTCATTAAGCATTAGTAGAATGTAAACATGTGAAAAAATAATGCAAACATAACCATACACAATAGAATACCATATTTACATGGAAAACCCTGAGAAAGGAAAAACCACGTATTAACTCACATATATATGAATAGCAACACCAAAATATAATAGGATCACTATTGGAGGGCTCACTACCCCAAAAAGAAGAAAGGCTCACTTTCAAAAGGACTTATTGTCCAGAAGAAAGAAAGAAAGAAGAAGATTGTTACAAAGAGATTCACTATCTCAAAGCAACAAGAGAAATCCACCACTACAAATTTGCACCATTTGTAACCTTTGGCTCACTACCTCAAGCAACTTCAGACACATTGAAAATGTAGACACCTTCTACTCATTTCATCTAAATTCATAGGAATTTATTCTCGCACTCATATCACCACACTTAATCACATTCACATCTATCATAGCTTACACACTTTCCACACACATCTCCAACAATTCACCTTATATTTATACCATCTATGACCTAAACAATCTCAATTAGCTTGGCCACAATGAAAAATATGCACCTCAAATGTGCAACACCAAAATAGGTCGA
The DNA here is from genome assembly GCA_007115665.2 of Sequoiadendron giganteum. Taxonomy (NCBI): domain Eukaryota; kingdom Viridiplantae; phylum Streptophyta; class Pinopsida; order Cupressales; family Cupressaceae; genus Sequoiadendron; species Sequoiadendron giganteum. The sequence goes on along the minus strand of CM021107.1, from coordinate 154,998,909 downwards.
CACCAAACACCTCCACGATGGATAGAACTGAAGGAATACCATTCCAGGGATTAAGAACCCAAATCTACATCAACACATTACTCATCACATCCACAATCCATGAGGTACCTCCACAAATAGTGCTAGCATGCCAGGTCATCCAAACCTGAACTAACACCACAAGTGACCAGATACATGCTTCTCCAAGTCCAAAAACAACTTGTATACCACACAACAAAATCACACAACATCTAGGAATATTCCAATATTAACATACTACTCTACAACACTATCGCAACCACCTAAAATAAATAATACTTTCATCCTACACATTAGGATGCACTACCACTAAAATCCAACACAAGAGTTAGACTTGCAAAGCAATTCAACACCAAAACCTCCAAGGGAAAGTAGATACAAACAATATTAGCACATTCCCAAATCTGCAAGACAAGAAACCTCAATGTGGAGAAATGTGTAGCAATTTCATTTCTCCCATACAACCTTCTTCACAAGAAAACATATTGTCAAACACATGTTTCAATGTTTCACGATTCATAACCTAAAACTCGGGATACAACACCTTTGTTCATCACTTCCAAACCACACAAGAACATCTTCAACCATGAATTTTTGTAAATAACAACACTAAACACACCTCTTCCACACTACACACTCTCTTATTTAAATTTTCTCAAAATCACTTAGAAACCAAGTGAGCCAACTAAATCAACAACACTACAAACACCTCCTCAACACATCAACAACATCTGGAAAACACTTCACATTATGACTACACTAGAGGTTGGCATAAAGCCATAATAAAAATGACAACATAGTGCAACACTCTCCTATGATTCCAATAATCTCCACATGCAAGGGGTTGAGATCAATGTGACATCAAACCACAATACATCCACACTTGACACTACCAACTATCTTCCAATAATCTCCCCGACTATACTAGAGGTTGACATCAATGAAAACACCAGCAATATTCCAACAATCTCCCCTTTGTCATTTATGTCAACACCAACTCTAAATACCATCAATACCAAAATCAGATATGCATCAAGCATCACTCCCCCTGACTAGAGCATCTCTTATACTTTTTTTCCTTGTATTTTTTAAACACCATTCTCTCCATTTTTTATTCTCTTTGCAAGCATAACTTTCTCCCCCCCATCTTGAGGAGTATTCAAACAATCACTCTCCCCCTATTTTTTTCATATCATACTTTTCCCCTTTGACAACACTTGACATCAATGGAAAAGGGCAACATATTTCCTATTGATAACACTTGCACACTTATCTTTAGGCAACATTAGCAAGCAATTTCTCTTCTCCATACAACTCTCACTACTGTACATTCTACACTACACCCTCTACTATTTTCTCTTTTCTATACACTCGCTTAGGGACACAAGATATTCTCCACCTGACTGCACCAATCAAAAACAATAATACCTACTCCTCCTGAGAGGTAGCCTTCAACATCAATCTATAACCAATAATGTATCTTGAAATGCTTCTTAGAAAGATTCACACACTTATGCATCTAGTTGAAATAAGGAGGGGAAATAACCCCTAATTTCTATCAGAGATACTCAAAAGTGTCTTTTACAAGAGCCTTTATAAAATATCTACAACTTGATCTTTTGTATGCACATACTCTAACTTCACCTCATTCTTTGGAACCTTCTCTCTTAGAAAGTAATACCAGATAGAGATATTTTTTTTCTTGAGTGCATTCTTTGAAATATTTATAGCACTTTTATTATCACACAAGATAGAAATAGGTTCATCACATGATACTTTTATATCCTTCAATGTTTGCTTCATCCACAACACTTGTGTATAGCATGATGCTGTTGCAATTTAATCTGCTTCTATAGTAGATAATGACACTAAGTCATGCTTCTTACTCAACCATGAAACCAATCTTCTTCCAAGAAAGAAAGAACCTCCACTTGTATTTCTTTTGTCATCTCCACATCTTGCCCAATCTGCATTTATATATGCACCTAAGGAGAAATCAGTATTTGCAGACCAAAGTATGGAGTGCCCTTCAATTATCTAAATATCCTTTTTACTATTGCAACATGTGATTCTCTAGGATCTTCTTTAAAAAATTCCATAAAACATATTGAATGCATGATATCCGATCTAGTAGTAGTTAGGTATATATTCCACCAATAATTGAGCTATACTTTCTCTGATCTATCTTAAGAGATTCATAATTTTTTTCTCAACTTACAACCAGTAACCATAGGATTACATACCAATTTAGAATCCTTCATCCCAAACTTCTTCAACATTTCCTTAATATACTTTGACTTTGAAATGAAAATACCTTTCTCCGATTGATCGATTTGTAGTCCAAAGAATAAATCCATCACCCCACACATTGACATATCAAATTCATTATGAATCTCTTCTAAAAACATCTTACACATTGCCTCATTTCCTCCAAATATTTTTTCATCAACATAATTTTACAAAGACAGTTGTCTTTACACCAAAAGATCGACCTGTTAATGCTTGATACAACCGCCAGAGTTAATGAATCCACGAGAGGTGATTAAGCCATGCCATGAACCTAAGCACTATGTTTCACAACACAAGGAGAGTAAGGGCACACACCTTGCAACAATCCCCCCAATGTAAGCAAGGGGTTCAAACCTATGACCCAAGCTCTGATACCAATTATTGCAAATATGGTTGTTGTTACACCAAAAGATCGACTTGTTAATGCCCAATACAACTGCCAAAGTTAATGAATCCATGGGAGGTGGTTAAGCCATGTCATGAATCCGAGTGCTATGTTGCACAACACAAGGATACCAAGGGAACACACCTTGCAACACATACACTACCACAATCACTATTTTTTCTCCTTCAGCTTTGAAGTACAGGTTGCTACATGTGCTACCTTTTTTGAATCCTTTCTATAATAAGTACTTATCCAATCTTGCATACCAAGCTCTAGGATTTTGTTTAAGTCCATATAATGCCTTCTTCTACTTGCAGACCATATCAACATCATCTGATAGCCAAAAACCTTTTAGTTGTTCAATGTACACCTCTTTTTCCAACTCAGCATTCAAGAATGTAGACTTTGCATCCATCTGATATACCTTGAAGTCCTTATGTGTTGCAAAATACAAAAAAATCCTAATGACCTCCATTCTTGACACTGAATAAAATTTCTCCTCAAAATATATTCCATCCACTTGTCAGTAGCCCTTACACACAACCCTAGCCTTGTTTCTGACAACTTTTCCATCCTCATTCAACTTGTTCTTGAAAATCCCTTTTGTTCCTATTACATTTTTGTTTACAGGTCTTGGGACCAATTCTCAAGTCAGAATCTTCTCAATCTACTCTAGCTCTTCTTTCATAGCTTTGATCTAATTCTCATCTTTGAATGCCTCAATTACAGTCTTAGGTTCTACCTCTGAAAGTAAACAAATTTTTACCTATTCCTTTGTTATAGCAACTTTCCTTCTTGTCAACGCACCTTTTCTCTTATCTCCAATGATTTTATCTTCAGAATGATTCTCCTGCACATACTCAGAAGTCTTAGAGATATTTTTTGGAGCTTCTTCCTCTTCAACTATCATCTATTTTTCTTTCTCGTCATCCTTTTATTCTTCACTACAAGGGGGTTCATAAAATTCATATCCTTTTATCAACATTGAACTTTCATTTGGTTATTCATCCACTTTGACACTTGCACTCTCAACTATCTTCTTCAATCTTATGTCGTAGCATTGGTAGGCCTTACTTCTTGTAGAATATCTAAGGAAGATTCCTTCATCGGATCTTGCATCAAATTTTCCTAGTTTTTCTTCATCTCTTCTGATATAGCATTTTGTTCCAAAAAAATCTAAAGTATTTCATAGTAGGAGGTTTACCATACCATAACTCATAAGAAGTCTTTGAATTGTTCACTCTTGTTTGACCTATGTTAAGAATGTAAACTACAATATGAATTGCTTCTCTCTAATAGATATCCAGTAGATTTACTTCTTTCATCATAGTCATTATTTCCTCTTGAACTATCCTATTCTTCCTCTCCACAACTCCATTCTGTTGAGGAGTCCTAGGAGCCAATAGATATCTTTTTAACCCGTGATCTTCACAAAAATTGTTAAATTCATTGGAGGTGAACCCTCCACCTCTATCAAACCTTAAGCACTTGATTTTCACATACATTTCATTCTCAAACATAGACTTAAATTATTTAAACTTATCTAGAGCCTCTACTTTTTCTTTGAAAAACGTCACCCAAGTCATTCTAGAATAATCATCAATAACATGAAATACCTATCACCATGAGAACTTCTTATTCTAGTAGGTCCACATAGGTTTGTATGCACCAACTCCAAATGACCTATGGTGGAATATTCTTTAGTCTTGAACATCTTCTTTATCTTCTTTCCAAACTGATATTCCTTACAGATTGCATTGATAGGCTTTGTAATCCTTGGAAAATATCTCACATCATTAGAACTAATCTTCACTAAGTTATCAAAATTTATGTGATCCATTCTTCTATGCCACAACTAACTTTCATTGATTTGAGACATAAAGCACTTAACACCACCACCTTTGAGCTGATAAATATTACCTTTTATCCTTGTCCCTACAACAACCAAAATTTTATATATTCCTTTTCTGATTTCACAACCATCATCCTGAAACACAAGATTGTATCCTCTACTACACATTTTTCCTACACTGAGAAGATTATGTCGGAAACCCTTGACATAAAGAACATCATCTATTTTATGCTTTCCATCAAAACTAATTGAACCTTTTTTACAAATATTAGCAAATGTATCATCACCAAAATTAACAAGACCACCATCATACTTCTGAAGTTTAACAAACTTACTCTTATCCCCTATCATATAATGTAAGTAGCCACTATCAATTATCTAGTAATTACTCTTCTCTCTTGCATGAAAAGCAGTCACCATGGTTCCTTCAACCTTGTGACCTATTTTTGGAGCACTTTTCTTCACACGTCTTTCAGAATGAGTAGAATTAGTTCCAGCGTTTAAGCCATGAACAAGCATTCAACATTCTCTTCATTAGGATAGTTTGATTCTTCACCATTAGATACACCATTGTCTTTTTCAACATAGTATATCTTATCGGCATATATATCTTTATGATCCTTATGTTTGTCATTTGAAACTTTGATTGAACATTTAGAGGCATAATGACCTATCTTTCCATAATTGAAAAACTTAAAAGGTAACTTACCTCTGTATTTACCAATGCCCTTTTTTAGTCTTCTTACAAAATATTCTTCGACCTCATCAAGATCATCTAAATCTGATTCATCATCCTTCTCTACTTTGTAGACTTTAAAATCAATCTCTTTACTTGTAGCATCTTTACCAAAATATTAGTTGAAAATAAATTAAAGCACCAAACATCTGATCTCTAGAATAATTATCCAAATTTAGAGCTTCCTCAATAGTACAAACTTTAGAACTATAATATTTATGAAGAGTTCTTAATACCTTTTTCACAACTTCTCTTTCTTCCAACTTTCCATCAATATTATTGATGGCATTGACAACTTCATCCACTCTAATCATGTAGGTTGTAATGTTTTCATCTTTAGATATCCTTAGGGTTTCAAATTTGGATTTGTAATTCTAAATCTTTTCTTGTTTAACCTTATCATGTCCTTCATAAATTCTCTACAACTTTGTCTAGACATCTTTTGCAGATTTCAAACTTATCACTTTTCCAAGTTTAAAATCAGAAAGACCACTCAGGATAGCATTTCTTTCCTTTCCATTGTTCTCATAATCCTTGATCTCATCATCACTTTCTAGACTATTAGTAGGTGAGGTATATCATTTTTGAACTGATTTCCTTACTCCAAATCCTAGAGAGACGAGAAAGGATTCCATCCTAGCTTTCTAGTACGCATAATTATTTTTATCGAACATAAGAACTTTGACACCCTTCCTAAGCACCATTTGGAACTACCTCAAGTGGTTAAGCTTCTTACAAGGAACCACAACTTTGATACCAATTTTTAGATGCACAAGACAACTAAGAAGGGGTGGTGAATCATTTGTACATTAAAACATTCAATCCCTCATTAACTTTCAAACCTTTATCAAACTTTAAATCCTCATTAAGCATTATAGAATATAAACATGTGAAAAAACAATGTAAACACAACCATACACAATAGAACACTAGATTTACGTGGAAAACCCTAAGTAGTTGAAAACCACGATGAGGATTAGCTCACATGTATATTAATAGCAACACTGAATTACAATAGGCTCACTACTAAAGGGCCCATTGCCTTGAAAAGAAGAAAGGCTTGCTATTAAGAGGACTCACTGTCCAAAAGAAAGAAAGAAAGAAAGAAAGAAGAATATTGTTACAAAGAGATTCAATATCTCAAAGAAATAAGAGAAATCCACCAGTGCAACTTTGCACCATCCATAACCTTTGGCTCACTACCTCCAATAACTTCAGTCACACTGAAAATGTAGACACATTCTACTCATTGCATCTAAATTCATAGGAATTTAAGCCCACACTCATATCACCACACTTGATCACATTCACATCTATCACACATTACACACTTGCCACACACATCTCCAACAATTCACCTTGAATTTATACTGTCCATGACCTAAACAATCTCAATTAGATCAGCCTCAATGAAATGTATGCACCTCAAACATGCAATACCAAAATAGGTCAACACCAAACACCTCCATGGTAGAAAAAATTGAAGGAAGACCATGTCAGAAGTTAAATATGACCCAAATCTACATCAACATGCTATTCATCACATTCACAATCCATGAGTTACCTCCATAAATAGTGCTAGCATGCTAAGTTGGCCAAACCTGAACTGACACTACAAGAGACCACATGCATGATTATCTAGGTCAAAAAATAACATGTATACCACATAGAAACATCACACAACATCCAAAAATATTCCAACATCAACATACTACTCTACAACACTATCACAACCATTAGGATGCACTACCATTGAACTCCAAATTAAGAACTGGACTTACAGAGCAGCTCAACAATAGAAAATCTAGGGGAAAGTAGATACATACAATATAAGAATGTTTCCATATCCACAAGACAAGAAAACTCAGCATAGAGAAATGCAGAGCAATCTCATTTCTCCCAGACAACCTTCTTCACAAGCAAACATATTGTTAAACACATCTTCCACTACTGCGTGATCTAAAACCTGAAACTCTAGATATAAAACCTTTGAATGCCTTTGATCATAAAGTTCAAATCACATAGGCACATCTTCAACTATAAAGAAATGTGGAGCGCAAAATTGAACACACCTCTATCACACTGCACACTCTTTTAATCAAATTTTCTTAAAAGAACCTAGAAACCAAGTGAACCAATTACATCAACAACACTACAAACACCTCCTCAACACATCTACAAAATCTACAAAACACTTCACATCATGACTACACTAGAGGTTGGCATTAATTCATAATAAAGATGATAGTATAGTGCAACACTCTTCAATGATTCCAATAATCATCATATACAAGGGGTTGACATTAGTGTAACATCAAACCATAACACATCCTCACTTGACACTACTATAAATATTCCAACAATATCCCCTATACTATAGGTTGAAATCAATGAAAACACCAAAAATATTCTACCAAACCCGATGTGAACTCACGTAAAAAACAATTTTATGTACAAAATTTAGATTTTTTTAAAGCTACAAGAAGTGCAATGCATTCATTGAGATCTGCAATGCAATCATCAAGATCTACAATTCAATCAACATCCCATTCAACACATCTAATCAATCATGTGATACAAATGAAGTGTGTTAAAACGTATCTGTCACATTTATTTTTTTGTATTTTTGCAAGTCTGAACCAGTACACCACAATCGTAAAAGCTTGCACCATAGTTTTTATTTCCTGCATCACAGTCAATATATTGTAAACTACATCTAGTTTTTCTTGCATTGCAGTTGAATATCTATGTACCATAGTTGACTCTCTATGTACCATAGTTGACTCCCTATGCACCGCAGTCAACATCTCATTTACTACAAATGACTATCACAAAAAAAAGGTATAAAGTGTTGGTGTATACTTTTTTTCTTTTTTATTTTCAATAGGGTAAAGTTTTTATATTACTAATATTTTGTTTCCAACTTGTGGTAATCAATTGGGAGATAGATATAACATTTCATTTGGTGCTTTGAAATAATCCCTAACTTGAACACTTTGTTTGGTGCTCTAAAAAGAACATACAATCCTCATTTTTTTATTTGGGTTTAAAATGAATATTCTGATTGAACATGCAACACTTTGTTTGGTGCTTTAAAATTTATATACAACTTGCACATTTACTTTGGTGTACTTAAAAAGAACAAGTGTATACTATATTTGGTGTGTTTTCACACATGTGAGTCAGTCCACCAAAAGTGTGTTATCTAAAGTATCCTCTCCCCTTGCACACCTTGTGTAATCCTTGGTGATGAGAAATTACAACATTTGAAACTTTCCCTTTTTTAAGTAGGTGGTCTATCTAGGATTTCACCCCAAGGTTCGACCAAAAGCACATTTTTTTTGGTGGGTATATGAAAGGGGCAATAAATTAAAGTTGAGCCTTATCTACTCATGACTTATTAAGTGTTTCTTTAACAGTCTCGAGCGATGTCGTATGCAAGGATTTAAGAATTCAATCTTGCATTTGTGTAGACGGTGGTGTTAAAAAAGTTCTACCCACTAAGAACCCTTTTTATAGAAGCTTAAAATCCTATTTCGCCATATCTTAAAAGTGGTGCAACATGACCAGATCAACGTGTGAAGCTACTCACCATGTATTAGTTGAGATAGAATCTTTTTGGGTTGCTAGCAATAGCCTCTCAAAAAGAGAAAGAAGGTTTTCTCATGGCGTCTGTCGATAACCCTATTTCACTGGACATTTTCTATCCACCTTCGTATAGAGAAGGTATTTGAGAATAACTCTAATTGTTGAAATATCTAATCTTTCTAACTATTTACCCCTTTAATGGGAGGCGGGCCTATTTTGAGAATACAAACCCACTTTACCACTAATTAAGTTGTGAATATGCTTTTGTGTCTTGTTATTACCAATAAATCCAATTGGCCTCAGGGCCTTATCTTCATGACCTACTATTAAAATCACAACTAAAAAACTTATACACTATCTTTTGTGTTTTCAAAACTGGAGCAAATCTAAAATTTGAAAACTAATCAAGACTAGGGCTCCTTAGAGAGATTTTTTTATCAAAACAATGCACCACATTTGTTACCCTGTGTATCACAACTATGTATCTGCACCACAAAAATAGTATGACACATCTGTTAGCTCCTATGAAATATTTTTTGGTTAAAAATTTGTATCTCTTTGTCTGCAACACACTTGTTACATTTTGCATCTCATCTGTGGTCAAAATTCCATCAAAAGTCAGAAACTCGTGTTAGCAAACAAAAACACATCTATTTTATTCATAATTGACAAATTCTACATTACATCTATTGTAGACTACACTACAACCATCATCTTCTACACCGCAGTCGATATCTTCTACACCGCATCTATAGCTTTCTCTACCACATTTATTTGACAAATAAAAATAGAGTCTATTTTTAGAGGGTGCATAACCTTGACCTTATTTACACATAATTCAAAATTAGAATAGTCATTTCCTACATTTTTCAGTAAACTTTTAGCTTTCCTAGATTAAACATTACATCTTTAGGGTCATATCACAAAGTCCTTGAAATTAATCTTTAACATCTTGAAATTTGAAAACCAAAACAAATTTAGAGGTTAATTCTAGTTTTATCATTCTTGAAATTGTCAAAACCTCATTTTTATAAACTACCCCCATCAACAAAAGTAGGTTTCTCAACTCAGAATTCTAGTTGTAAATCAACTTTTTTATCAAACCACCATCATCACTTGAGGTTTTAGATTTTCACTTGGTTATGTTAGTCCAAATCTAAAAAAATTGTCAAGGTGATCACCTTTTTAGGATCAAAAGTTAGATATCTAAGGTCTTTGTGTTGATGATTTGATTATCACTGGAGAAGAACACCTCATTCTCAAATGTAAGAAGGAGCTAGCTTCTGAGTTTGAAATGAAGAATCTTGGTCTCATGCATTACTTTCTTGGCTTAGAAGTTTAGAAAAATCCATATGAGATGATTCTAAGTCAAGGGAAGTATACCATTGACATTTTGAAGAGGTTTGGTATGATTGATTGCAAACCTATGTCTACACCTATGGAGACCAACTTACATAAATTGAAGGAGGTTGTAGCTAGTTCACAAATAGTGGATCCCACGATGTATAGGCAGTTGATTGGATCATTGATCTATCTATTTAACACTAGACTGGATACCTGCTATGCAATGAGTGCACTTAACTGGTTCATGTGTGAACCAAGATAGATACATCTTGTTGCAACTAAACATATCCTGAGATACTTGTGTGGATTGGTTGTGTACTTGTGTTGAATTTTGAATTAATTTTTGCACTCTAATCTGATCATATAAAACTAACATGGTATCAGAGCCATGGTGAAATTCACGATGAGGTTACAACATCACTTTAAGTGATGATCACTTGTACATACCATCTATGGAGGTAGCCAAGATGGTTGATATCATGATGAGGAGATATCTGATATCACGATGAGGTGATATCTGATATCACAATGAGATGATATTTGATATCATGATGAGGTGATATATGATATCACGGTGAGGTGACAAGCTCTTTTCTTACATGGATGTAGCCATGTTGATTAAACATCACTATGAGGTGATACATTTTGTATAGCTAGAAGTATTCCTCCCTAGCTGAGAGGGAGTGTTGATGATATGATAGTTATGTGAGTAATTTCCAGATCAGATAGAAGAATAAATTTAAATATAGCCAATGGCTATTTAAATTTATATATACTTTATTTAATGAAGAGGCGCCTTCATTAAGATTAAAAACATAAAATATTAAAAGACAAAATAAATATTATTTATTATTTTAAAGAAGTCAACTTCCTTGAGAATTGCACCCCTTTGAGCAAAGACGTGTTTCTTCTTTGGGGTCGACTTCTTGATGAAGATTCACATCCCTCCAATGTAATATGTATATATACTTGATTGTTATCCTTCATTTGGGTATCAAGTTCATTCGAAGAAATAAAGGAGAAGTGTGATCTGAGCAACAAATCGAATCTTGTAGCAGCAGACCGATTCTAGGAGAGGTGTTGTTCATTGTATATGTTAAGGAATTATGTTGTTCCTAAGTTGTAAGAAAATTTATGCTCTTATTTGCATCAATATAAAGGTGATATATTGGCTGGGTTTTTCTCCCTCAGGATTGGAGGGTTTTCCTAGGGTATTGGTTGTGTACTTGTGTTGATTTTTGAATTATTTTTTGCACTCTAATATGATCATATAAAACTAACACTTTGCATTTGTCAAAACTCATCACAAAAACATAGGTCTAGATTTTTTTAGTCATGTACCTCTCAAATTCTAAAACTCAAAATACCAAAAACATATAATCGATTCATTCTAGTTTGCATCCATCCCAAAACATCAAAATATGAAAAAATTTAAAATCTAGAAAAGACCTAAGTAAAAAACATAATCCCTTTTTATCGTTGTCACATGGTCTTAAGTCAAACACAAAGAGATGGATCCAAACTCCAATCATATGTACAAGCCAACAAGTGTCATGTGCTTTGGTGCAACAAATAGTGATCACACAGATTCACAATCTCAAAATCTCTCCCCATTTAATAATTAAACTATACGTGAGGTATAATAAGGGCTCACACTCGAGGAAATTGAAAAGGCATCACAAGATCCTAGGATCTTGAGGATTATAGATGATATTGTCAATAGACCCTAAAATGTACTTCATGCAACTTGCACAAAATAGATCTAGGCTTCCACATAACTTTGGTATATCCACCATCATAGGGGAGAGATTGAATACAATATCACTAGGATTAGGTGCCATGAATCGATCGCCACTAGTGGAAGCTACTACATCACCACCCACATCATAGTTGAACACAGGCATGTCGCTTTCCCAAACTACACATTTTGCATCAACTTTGAATATACCACCACTACCTACATTCACCAAACTAATGGAAAATCGATTTTCCTCCATTTCTATAAGTACAACACCAACCCACACTATGACTATAGCTCAAAATTCTACCCATTCAAACACACCGAGTAAGATACAAAAGACTAACCCTTTGTATTTAGGACCACAAGTGGGTACATCATCCACTTCATAGAAAATGAACACACCTCTGGCAAGGACTTGATCCTTTTTTCAAGAAATTCAAAACACTCCACCACAACAACAACCAAACAATCTTGGTTTGGCATCCACATTTAGGTTCAATCAATCCCCACCACAGATACCAACTAGTCTTGGTTTGACATCGACATTTGGGTTTAATCAACCCCCACCACAAAAAGCAACCAATCTTGGTTCAACATCCAAATTTGGGTTTAATAAACCCCCTCCACAACAATGAAACAATCTTGGTTCACCATTCAAATTTGGTTTTAATCAATCCCCACCCTAGCAACCAACGAATCATTTTTCTACTTTCATAGCTAGGTTTAATTAACCCCACCTCAATAACTAACTAATCTTGGTTCATAATTCACAACTAGATTTAACCAACTGCCACCACCATTATTTTATCCAAATCCCATGTACCACTAGTAGAATTTAGAAAATAAATGACTACGTGACTAAAAAATTTAGTCACATGACTAACACTAGTAGTATTTTGAAAATTAATCACTAATTTGGTCATTATAAGTGACTAATTTATTAATTGGGTAAAATCACAACTAAATGACTAATATCAGACAAATAAAAATGACTAAATAAATGACTACATATTTTATGTAGGATAATTGGTCGAAGACCCCTTTAGTTAGTTTGATTGTTGATTTACATACTAGCTAGGCACGCATAGAATTAATTAAAGGGTAAATTTACATTTTTTGACATGTTTGAGAGTAATTTTTTGATATATCCACTCCCCATGCGCCTTTAGGTAATCCTGGGTGACGAGAAATCCCAGTTTTCTCTAGTCTAGTCTAGTCTACCTAGGAGGTGCTAGTGCGTCTTGTAGATGTTGAAAATTGGAAAAGCTAAATGATTTAATCTATAAATTCAAATCAATTAATTTCAACATAACTCCAATGAAGCATTTCTAAATAAATTCAAATGCAATAAACAGAAAGTTAACCTATGCAAACACGTGCATTTAAAGGAAATCTAATTCCATTATCATCCTATCATCAAGATCTTATTTTCAAGCATTTTCATGCTCTCAAATTTTTGCACAAGCACAAATTCTACAAGAGGCTATGATGAATGGATTCGAATGATTGAAAAATTCCCCCAAAAATTGAGAAAGAGGAGGTTTTTATAGATAAATGCATAATGTGAAAAAATGAGAAATGAGAAATGAGTGGAGTGATGTACGCCATGATTCATGTTTGGAAGCTCAAAATGTGCAATTTTGAGCTAGTTCCATGGAAATGATTTATGAGTTTAATGTGCAATTTTGAGCTAATTTCATTTAAGTTGATTTATGAACTTTAAATTATTTAATGAAATATATGAATGCATTTTAATGACTAATGCAAATGATCAAAGTGAAACGATTTATGCAAATGGGTGAATTAATGGATGTATAAGAGATATGAATATGAATATGATGATGAATAGAAATATTTAATGTACGAGTATAATGATTATGTATGTGCAATGGATGTATTTAAGTGATTATAGATTAATGATTAATGAAATGATAAATATTTATGAAATGAGATGATGAAATATGCAAAAGGATAAATGACTAAATGATTATGTAAATGGATTATGTTTATGAATGAATTCTTATAAATGCTTATAATATTTTAATGGTTTTATGGAGATATGATTATGCAGATGATCAATTAAAATATGCACTGGATAAAAATGATTAAGAGGACATTTTTATGCGTCTACATTTTTCCCCTCTTTAAGACAATGCAGCTTTTTGTGTTGTTTCAAAGAAAAAGTGATTAATTGATAAATGCCCCAAGTATATTCTGGTAAGGATGATGATAAGGATGATATGCCCCCTCGAGAGATTAATCGAACAAGCTGTGATAAGATTAATCTCTTGATAGATCACGGAGAGAAGATGTGATAATTGATTTTATGCAAGTAATTAAGCGAAGATGCACAATTGATAAGCGAAGATGTACATTTGATGAAAATGCACAACTAATAGGCATAGCTGAACAATTGATGGAAATAATCAATAGTCGAGTTGATGAGTTGATTAAGTTGATTGGAATTGATGCTAGTGAAAAATAATGATTGATTAATAGATTGAGTGATCAAGGAGTAGTGGAGTCCCATGCTGAAAATCAAGTTGATTGATTTGATATTTGAAGTAAAATATAAGCATTTGTTAGATAAACCAAGTAATCATTCTTTGAAATAAGGATCATGAAGAAAATGAAATGATGAAGGAGACAGATGATAGAAAAAAATGATAGATGAGAAAGAGATGAATGAGATGAAGGTGATGAAGCTTCTTGTGCTTTAGAGAGTGATTTTATCATCGTAGAGCTTATTATGTCATGAATTAGTATAAGCTTCTAGATAACATGAACATCTAGATGACTTGAATACGGTTTGCATTTTTATTTAGCATTGAAGTATAAGCATCTAGGTATAAAGACCCTAGATGACCTGAATACTTATTGCATGGAAGACACTATCAGACAAGGAACGCTCTCATCCACAGTATGACTCATAGGTCCTCGATGATTTTAGACAACCATGTCCTAAGACAATTCATCCTATGAATAAGAACAATCCACAGACATAAAACAAGTGAACATGCCCCATCCTCGCCTCTCTATTCCAAGACATCCTTGAGAAGCTAAAAGACATGTCACCAAAGATAAAATCATAAAATAATCAAAGATGGACAAACAAACATGCATCATGCTTCATTGTAAATCTGATTCTTGTTACAGTGTATGTGTTTGGGTTGGATCTGAAAGATGGATTGATAGGTATGTTGTAATGTCTACTTGATTGTCAATCATGGTTGTAGACATCTAAATTTGATCACTTCCATATGATCAAAATCGTCTACTCTATTCATGTGTCATTAATAATGATTAAATAATTTATTTAATCATTATTTCATTTTTTGCCTAAGGTTCCTAAAGTATGTAATTGAATAATTAAATACTTTACCTTACACCTTTTCTTCTCTAAATTAAATAAATAGAAAAATTTATTTAATTTATTCATTTGACCTATTTGGATTAAAACCAATTTTTGATCCCTTTTTTTCTCTCTCCTTGTCACATTCTCCGTAATCCTCTTTTAATCTGGATTAAATTAATTTATCTGTGATTAGGATGTGCACCGCTTAATCAAGATTAGTGTCACATCCTCCATAATCTCCCACTTGCCTCTAATCTCTCATTAATTATCATAATCTTGTGTTTGCACAACCTTAATCAAAGTTATTAGCCACATTTGGCATACCTTTTTTGGTCAACCTTTCCACTTTCCTTTCTTGGCCTTGACTCTCTTTCCCATGTGAATTTTTAATTCACATTTATTCACCCAAGGATTCTCTTTTCCCCATGTGAATTTTTAATTCACATTTTATCCTTCCAAGGTTTACCCTATCCCCATGCAAGTTCTAGAAGAATTGACTTGTCACTTTACATGTGCCAAGGACTTCTAGAACCTTTGACTTGTCACATCACTCATATGTGACAAATCCCCATCTTTTTGGAAACCCTCTCTTTTCCAATAGACTCTCCTAAGCATGTGAATTTTTAATTCACATTTATTTCTCCAACCACTTCCCCTTTTCCATGGAGATTTTTGAGGAATTCTAAAATTCCTCAAATGTCTCTTTCATTCTCATTTGGGGACAAGAAGTTCTTTTTTGAGGAAATATTTTCATCCCCCAATGTACCTATAAGGTACTTGTCCTTCATCCACATCATGTACCTCGCTTCCACCTCATTTACACATCATCCCACCCAAGGCTATCTAACATTCCACATGTCAAGATGTGAGGGCTTGTGAGTCCTCAACTCACCATAGCCCTTCATCTTGACCTTGCTAGATTGATCTCAACCGTTGAATTCTCTAGAGAATTAAAAATGTCCTATAAATACCCACTCCTTCCTCTCATTTATTAATAAATATTTTTCTATCAAAACTCTTACAAAATTTCCATTTGAAGATCTCATCCACCATAGCATTTAACATCTCACCATTACCATGTTTTCACCCATCTTGCATATCACTTTGCATATTTGATCTCATAGCCATCCAAGGAACACACAAGACATCCAAAGATCAAGGGCCAACCAAGGAAGAAACAACATGAAGGTATAATCAATCTTAATTTATTTTATCTTTCTTTCATGTTTATCAATTCCTTAGGCTAATCGTTGAGGTGTCCTCTTTGTGTTACTTTCCTCCTATTGCAATAATAGTTTGTTTAACATCTCATATTAGGACATAACATTTTAGGAGATCACGATGGTGTGTTTTGATTTTGTTGAAGTTCAAAGTTGTTTGGTGATCTAAAAGTGTCACTATTTAGGGCTTTTTGAGGTTATTTGATTTTTTTGGATTTTTGAAATATTTGATTTTTTATGGTTTTTTTCAAGACATTTTATGAGGGATTTTTTCATGGCATTTTATGATTTTTATGGCTTTTTTTAGGATATTTTATGATTTTTTAGGGATTTTTTCATGGCATTTTATGAGTTTTATGGATTTTTTTAGGACATTTTATTATTTTTATGCATTTTTTAGGACATTTTATGATTTTTATGAGTTTTTTAAAAGTTTTCACGATGGAAAGCGACAAATCACAAGCAAGAAGACAAACAAAGAGGGTAGTTTCTCTTACTGCGAGATGTTCAGTATCCCAACCCATAGCTAAGATTGAGGAAATTCCCCAGTGAGGGATAGGACCAACCTAGTACTCATGGCAAAGCGAGCAAGCGAAGGGAATGTCGAATAATTCACAAGCCATGGTGAGTGTGAAAAGGCTATTATGAAGTGGAGGGTGGATGAAAATGGGTTGAAAAGATCAAGTAAAGTTGTGAAGGAACGAGGATCAAAGCCTCTACACATGGCGTTGATTTCTTGGTTTTCAACATGGTACTTGCTCAAGGTGCCACCAAAGTGGTTTTCACCATTGAATGAATTGATTTCTCTTTACTTTTTTCAATTTTTCTTTTTTTCCTTTTTTCTTTTTTTTTGTTGTCACCAAGACGCCTGTATGCCAGGTTTTCATCAGGGTGACCATTTTTTTAGGACTTTTTTCCATTTTATTGTATTTTTTCAAGAATTTTTGCTTAGTTGTTTGAAGCTAGGTATAGAATTGATAAATGCCAGATCCATAAACAACCTTGATGATGCCTCAATCCTATGTGGATGACCATGTTGGATGAAAGGACCTGATCAGGATGAGGATTGCAAGTGGAAAATATGAAGGATGATAGATGTGGCAGATGAAAGAGGCTAGGGTAGGATCCCTAATGTGCACACTACGTGGGCCATCAAGCTTCAGACGAAGAGGAGCTTGGGAGACCAATGAGCTAGAGTACGTGAAGGGGTTGTCATCAAAGGTCCATTGGAAAACATCACCAATGGAGGGATATGATGGATATGTGAACATGGATGGGTAGAATGGAATATATGGAATGAGTGAGAGTGATGTGGATAGAGACCTTGGATCAACAAGCTCTTTGTTTGACTTTTTTCCTTGATAGATACCCCCAGTGATTTTTTATGGAGAGGCATACTTGGTGAATGACTTTTGCTTGATTTCACTTTTAACATTTATTTTTTATTTGTCTGATAACTTTTTATTTTGGCTAGGGGACTTTTCTTCATCTTCTTTTGTTTTTTATTTGTCCAATAGATTTTTATTTTGGCTAAGGGACTTTTCTTGATCTTTCTTTCTTTGCATGCTTTATTTTGATTTTGGATCTCCATTTGAAAAAGGCACTTTTACCTTGGATTCTTGAATTACATCCTTTTTGTTTTCTTTGGGTGTGTAGACATGGAAAATGTACAATTCGGTTTGGCACACTTGATCCTGACTACTAATGACATTTCTTCCTAAATCATACTCTCAACATTTCATCATATTTTATCTCTTAATTTAATAAATCATTGTTTATTTGATTAAGTCTTTCTCCTCTGTTGGCTGAATTAATCAATTTAATTTAATCAACCTTATATCTATGTTTAATTAAATAATACATTTTATTTAATTAAAATCTTTAAAGTCTTCTCATTAAATTAAATAAATTAAACCTTATTTGATTTAATCTAACATTATCCCCTTTACTCAAATAAATCAAAACATTTATTTGATTAATCATTTCCTCTCAATTCTGATTTAAATCAATTCATCAATTTAAGTCAAAATTGTCGAATCATCTAATCTTTCATTAAATTAATCAAAATCTGGATTAAATTAATCCCTATCACTAAAATCTTCTAGAGAATGCAACTTGCACAATAAATCAATTACTTTGATTTATTAAATTCTCTATTTTCCCTCACATGGCATCAAAAGAGAATATTCCCTCAAGTTTGAATTCAAAAAATGCAAGTGGATGGGTACTTCCAACAAGGCATTCACTCCTCTTACATGTCCTTGTGCATTGAGCCAAGTGACATTAACTCCACTCTTCTCTCCCCCCAAATTTTTAAATTCAAATTTCAAATCTCCCCCTCTTTGGCACATTGACCAAAATGTGCTCTTTCCTTAGCCATTCACATCTTGACAAGTGACACTTGGCCATTGGATGTTGAATAATAACACATTGCTTATTTTCACTCATTCTTCCAATTTTAAATCTATAAATGAGAGACTCTTCCTCTCATTATATCATCCACAACTTGAGTAAACTTACTCTACTCAACTTCATCCCCAATGCAAGATCTTAGCTAGGTTATTACAGGTTTTCTCAAGAACTCGTCTTGTTCTTCATCAACAAAGTGGATCAAATCGTCAAAGCTTACAAAGGAGTTGGGAAAGGGCTAATTTCAACACATCAATTGGCACCAGATTCCCCATGGGATCAAGAGTTTGCATACTTAATTAGGATTTAATTGCTTTCTTTGTTCATTTTTTCTTCATTTTCCTATTTTAAGTTTTGTAAATGGATTTCATGGGGAATCCTTGTTTTACCTTGCATTTGATCTAATATTGTGATTGTTTGCTTTGTTTCTGCAAGTATCAAATTAGGGTTCACAGGGTGATACCTATTGAGCCATGTCTACAAGGTGGATGGATGTGGGTGAGATGGTTGAGGTGGATGGAATGACAAGAATGTTTAGTGGGTGAATGGGAGTGGCAATGTAATCAACACAGTCTTTGGGACTATCCTTTTTGGTACTACTAATGTCAAAGGAAGCTTGCACATCCTTAATAACTTGGAAATATGGCTTAGTAGAGGTGACAATAGGAGATTCATATCCTAGCCTAGGGCAGGTGGGATGGAAGGATGATGATTGGATATCCTCGGCAGGATCATGATCAAAGAGTGAGTTATTATAGATATCTTGGTAAGATAGGGGGTTATCATAGATATAAAAAGCTTGAGTGGAAGAAGATATGGAAAAGGCAGGTGTATCATCAGGATATCAAAAGGTTTCAATCCAAGCACAGTCATCTTTTTGCGTTCTTTCTGCAACTGTCTTGATATCATTATTGGAAAATTGACCCTTCTCGATGATATTAGCAGTGTCTTTTGCTAGTAAATTATCCATACGGTATTCTCCACATCCCATATCATGGATTCGGACCTTGGTGCTTGATGGTGTGGTAAATTAAGTGGATGACTTAGTCATTTGTGTCTTGTCATAAATTTGGGGAGATAAAGGTAGCTTTCCAAGGCAAAGAGCACGATCCAAGGTATAGGTAGCTTTCCAAGGCAATTGTTTTGTTAAATGTCTCCATCTTTGTAAAAATGACACAAAAGATTCACCTTGTTTTTGTTTGGTGTTGAAAAGGTTTGTCATGGTCACTTTAAGGTCACAAGTGAAACTATAATTGGAGACAAATTTATCAGCCAATTCTTGAAAGGATTTGATGGTCGGGGGTAATCGTGAAAACCATTCCATAGCTTCTCCTCCTATACTGCGAGGTAATAATATCATAAGGTATGTTTCATCAACTACAAATTCCATGGTAGTAGCACAAAATTGTCTTAAGTGGTCTTTAGGATCTCCTTTTCCATTATATTTATCAAGTTTTGGTATGTCCCAGTGTTAGGAAAAGGCGGCATTGGTATGCTCAGATTGAATGGATAAGGACATATATCTTCAATGGAGAACTTGTGAGATGATTTTTTGTTGTTCTTAAGAGTATCCAATTCTTGTCTCAATGTTCTAAGCTCATCCAAGATAGGATTTTTTGTAGGCACAATTTTTGATGTCTTTGAAGATTTCTTGTAACCAGGTTGTAGATAAAAGGTCTATGATCTTTGATTCTTTCATCGTTATTTGTTTTCAGATGCTTAAATTCACTAGATTTAGGTTGGTCATTCATCGTGAGTAATGATATGTCAAAATCATGAGGCATTTTGATTCCTTTGTCAGCGAGGGCCTTGAAGTATTGTTGTGGGTTACGTTTGACTACCTCCGTAAGAAGTTTAGTGAATCTATTATCATTAAGAGATTCATTTATAATGGATTGGGTTATTTCTTCATCCTCAACTTCACTTGTTTCACTATTTGCAACACTAATGTGATCTTCCCCATAAAAGTCTTTTCCCCAAGGGTTCCCTTCTTCTTGAAACATTGGTGTTCTTGTTCTAGGGGTCATAAGTGATTGTTCTCATTTTCAACCCAAGATAATTTTTGAGACCTAAGACTAGGATGCAATTAAAATGATACAATTCTAAGATGGGATATGAAAATGGTATGGTATGATATAACAAGCTAAGAATATAATATTTCAAAGGCAACTCTAGGTCTGAATTTGGTTATGATGTAAAGGCTTTACTTGTGCTATGATGGATAGACACAAGGACCAATGATCAAGAGAGGGTATGTAGGAGATGATGAATTCAAAAAGGATTGGCCTACTCAAGGATAATGGTATGTTCCCTAACTTAAGGATGATGAATCTCAAGTGATGCGGGTGATATATAGCCAATGATTTAATTTCAAGACCTAGAAAGAGTAGCCTAAGTGCAAGCTAAAGGTTTGTTTGAGAATTAATGGATATGCAAATGTGGATGATATGCAAGGACTAGGTGGAATGCAAGGATTGAAAAATCAGAACTGAAGGATGATGACCCCATGAACTCTAAGTGATAGGTTTATTTTGGATGTTTTTGTTGTTTGAACTTTTGGGGTTTGCAAAGTTTGAGATGTTACAAATTACTATGATGTTTTCTTGAGCTGTATTTTTGAACACACACGCAATACATAACAAAAAAATGTTTGATTTTAAGAATAAAAGAAAAAATCCTAAGGTTGGAAAGGACTATATTCATTGGATTCCATGTGGGTTACCCTAGCCACACTTATTCTTAGTGACTGACTTAGAAGCTTGGCCACACTGGCTCCCCTCCACGACACTCACTTCTTCGGTCAACCAAGCTTTGAGCCCTTATGAATCTCCCATGATAGACTCTTCACCTTTACTAAGAACTATGAGAATGTGGATGCCTTGGCAATGATCGTTGTTGCACTGGTGAATAGAAGGGATTTTGGCTTCTAAAACAAGAGGGTTCTAGTGAATACTCGGGGACATGGCACCTCATGAGCGTACAACAAGCCACTTAAGGCTTTGACCACTCTACTAGGGGCTCCTATACCTTTAAAAGAAAAGGTAGGTACCCATTTTCAAATGGCACTACATGGCTAAGGCCTACATACCATGATGACTTGACAGTTTAGTCTCATCCATTTATATACTAGCCTGAGCTAAAAACCAGTTGGAGTCGTTCCCTCTTGCGAGGCAGGCCCCTCTAAGGTATAAACACAAAAATAGATGGGTTTGGTTTTTGGTCACCAAGTTCGCACAAGGTGAGAGCATTCTCCCTAACACCTCAAGCATAACAAACAGTGTTCATTCATCCCCTAGTTAAATATATATGATGGAAGATACTTGTTCATTTTAAAGCACCAATTGAAATGTTTTCTAATCTAAAAGACAATTGGTCTCAAAATTATGTCTTTGACAAATGTCTTGCATCAAAATCTCATTAGTAGTTTCATGCCTCCTTTCTTCGACAAGTGTATGTTTTGATTTTCAGTCTTTGGCGAGTGTGTGTTTATGTTTTCACTTTTCAAATCTCTAACATGCGAACCTGAAACTTAGAGAAAATCAATGATTAGCCACATAATCAACAATTAGGCTATGAAGGAAAAAATTACATTAATCTATATTAAAAGTTGATCTAAATTAAAATTAATCAAATGTTGTTGGATAATTTATGTCATTGATGGGAATTTTTTGGCACTGCATGTGGGAGTAGGCCCATGGCCTGTGAGGGCTGCGATGCATGCTGGTCAATCCTCTGTGCATGTCCAAATCTTATTTTCATTTGGTGATCGCTATGTTTTATCAGTGGTGGGGTGGGGTTTTTGCTGTGTATGGGGGGGAGATCCTTTTATCTGTAGATTTTTCTCTTTTTTGCTGCATTTTTGGTGCCATGATTTCCACTGGTGTGGACCTCTCTTTGGATGCATGGGTTGTGGTGTGTGGGTTGGAGTGTGGGTTAGACTCTATTTTTTTGGTTTGTATGATCGATGGAGTGGGGTTTGAAGCGTCGAGGCTTTGGTGAGTGGTGGTGTTTAGGTAGGGCTTCTAGGTGTGGCTCTCATGGCTAATGATGGGTTGGATGAGGTGTTGAGAGATGATTCTATGATGGAGGTAGTGGATGAGGCTCCCATTTCATCTTCTCCTGACATGGACCTATCTAGGATTGGTGGTTTTAAAGTACAAAAAGTTAATGGTTGCTTGGAAAGGGATCAAGTGTGCGTAGTGGTGGTGATTCAAAGGGAAGTGGTTGTAGAGGATTTAGAATATTACAACAAACATGTCTTAATAAAAAATATATATTGGGGATGAGGGTATCTCTTCCTTTCCTTGAGCCTTGGATTTGAAAGACTTGGAACTCGAAGGGGGATTTCAAGATTTTGTTAACTGCGAATAATTTCTTCTTGGTCCCTCTCAACGGATTCTGGAGAAGAGAATATTTTCCTATGCTCATGTTTGTGTGGAGATTGAACTGAGCTAGCCTTTTCCTGATTCTATTGATTTGATAGTGGGATCTAGTTCATGGACGTAGTCGCTTGATTACGAAACATTGTCATTTAGATATTGTTTATGCCAAGAGTGTGTCATCTTCAGAGAAGGTGTCCACTTGTTACTGGTGTGGGTAATTCAAATAATGGGATAGCTCCATCATATTCAGGATCTGAAAAGGGAAAAGGAACCATGCAGGGGGTGACTCCATATAAATATGGGTTCTTGCCTATTAGGCCATGAAATAAAGGTCGAGGGCAGAACAGGACTTTTTAGGACCGCCAAGAGGAGGGGGTATCCAATAGGTTTGATGCATTGAATGATTTAGTTCATGAGGAGGGGTTCTCTCCTGACATGCATGTGGATGCTACCCCTGTTACTTCTCATAATCCTGAGCCTATGGCTCTTAAGTCTTTGGATTTTGGACTTATGGAGGCTCCTGGGGAATAAAGGATTCTTTTGTTCCTTCCGTTGAAGTTGGGCTTGGGGACCCGTGTGTGGTGGTTGGTACTTATTTGGTCTCTACTAATGTAGGTGCATGCTTTTTTGGAGGTTCAGGTTATTAGAACCATAATTTTTAGAAAAATTCTAAAGGCTTTTTTACCCAATTTTATGCTATCCTTTTCATAAAGAATCATTTTTTCCATCCATGAAGCCTAAACCGCCTTCTCCCGCCATCCACAAGGCCATAATAGCCTTTTATTGTTGTACCACTACCTAAATATTCACCCTTTATACCTCTTTACCGCAGCCTTTTACAAGACCACTCACGGTATCACAGTTATGAACAGTCACATTAGGCTGATCCCACCACACCGCAGGAAGGTGAAACATAGCCCACGATTGAGTGGTGAATTGAATGAAGAAAATAAAATAAAAAAGGGCCACTGTGATACCGTTGGAGGGAGAAATAGAGCTCGAGGTAAAGTGATAGGAGGAGAAAAGCAGAGGCAAGCCACCACGATGTCGCTGGAAGGAAAAATGTAGTGAGCAATAGGGTAGTGAGTTGATGAAAGTAGAGGAAGACTTCACGATATCGTTGGGAGATGAAGAGAAATGTGAGGTGACGTGGTAAGCAACCCAATTCCACCCAAAAAGAAAGACAAGTTGCTGCAACATGCCACATGTCAAGTAGCTAGAGCCCGAAGGAAAAGAGCAGAAGTGTTCTAAAGGGAAGTATTGGTAGAGCGCCATGTGGGAAGCTCTTGGTGAAAGGAGACTGTGTTGTGGCCCCCACCTAGACAGAAAGAAAATAGTTGTGTAACACCACTTGGCAGGTTGGTGGAGCTTGGCTAAAAATAAAAGTATCGTCTAAAGGAAAGCTTTGATGGAATGCCACGTGTCAAGCTGGCGGAGCCCAGTAGGAAAGAAAGAAAAGCAATCGAAGTGAATTCCTAAAAAAATGCCACGTGGAAAGCTCTCAGAAATTTTCTAGTGGCAGAGATTAATGTATTAATTATTGTTATCACCCTTTCAGTCGCATTTTTATGTAATCTCCTACATCATTATCAAACGATGCGACCGTTGATATGAGGTTGGTGGACTCTGATGAGAATGCGAGAAGACACAGATCAAAAGGCATGTGATATTTTCAGGGAGAGAGATAAAAAGGAGGATATGTGATAATTTTGAGAGGGTTTTTTCTCTAGAGGGTTTTTTACACAGTGAAGACCATGATGCATGTATAAATTTTGAAGAATTCAATGAAGGTATCTGATTTTGTGGCTTAATTTTGGTATCAACTGTTTAATGGAATTATTCAATTATTTGGTAGTGTCCACTTTAATGCTTCTTTGTTATTTAAATTGATATATCAAGTATATACTCAATTTATTAGTGCATATTTGTTGTAATTGTGTGATATGATTAATTGGTTCTTTCAAGTAAATATTTAATCCTTTTGGTCAATCACAGTAATTTGGGAGTGTTAATTGGATCAATAAGAAGAGCCATATAATTAGAGTTGTCAATCTGTCTCAAGTAGAGTTTGTCAACTAATTGCCTACACATTTATACAAGTTATAAACCCACAATAGTGTGCTAGACAATTTGAGTTATTGCCATTACATGTCACATTTTCTAGGTCTTCATTAGACTCCATTTACCCAACAAGGCATTGGTATCATACATTTCATTATTTAGTTTCATCCAATTTTTACATTTGTTGACTAAACATATTAGATTTTTATATTGCTTGGAAAATTTATACCAAATTAAGTTTGCATCTTTCCACTTCCAAATTGCCATTGTGGATAGATTTCTTAAGGAATAAAACACATAGTTCAAATCTTCTTCATTCATATAGGTACACTCGCCTAGGTTTAGCAGAGCCTAAAGAGTAGAAGGTTCAAAAGCATCATTTGACCTTGTACGTTAGCCAAAAACATTGTGAGAGCTTGGCAACCTCTCGTGGTTCAAACCTACATTTTTGAGACCTAATAGTTTGGCAACTCTACTAGGGACAAACATCATAAAATTTGGTTCTAGCCTATCCATACATAGAGTCAATAAAGTTCTAAAATTGGTCTTCAACCAAAGGTTCACAATTATTTCATTTGCACTCCACATCTGAGTCACGCACCTAACAGCTTGGCGACTCTGTTGGGGACAAACATCAAAAAAATTGGTTCCAACCTTTCCGTTTAAAGAGTCAATATAAATTTCACATTTGGAGTGAGGAGATTTTGCTAGGGAAAATCAAAAATAATTTCAAAAGAATCATTTTCCTACTTTTGAAAAGGTAGGTGGCAACTCTGTTTAAAATTGATAGATAATGCATAGACATTGTGGAACTTTCCAATTTTCTTGTCAAGATGTCAAAAGAAGTAAGAAGGCATCAATCAATAAGAGAGTTGAAAGAATTGAAACAACAAATGATAGAATGAGAACAAAAAATACTAAAATTGAACCAACAACTGCTACAATTGGGAGTCAAAAGTGTTCCAAATACACCACAAAATCCTACAGTGAGAATGAATACACAAATGCCAGTAGATCTTGAACACCACAAGTGCCACATGGTACAACTGAGAATTTTGGAAATGGAGGTAATACACTCTATTCAGAGGAGAACATTTATGCATTACATTCATCACATCGAATGAATACTTATCTTGTCCCTCCTAGTCAGATATTAGTAAGCTATCAAGATCGTGAATATAGTCAGTATGGTGGGGGTTATCAATATCATGCTACATGTCAAAATCAATAGCTCGAGGAGCAAGAAGATGAATATGTGCATACTCAAAGCAAAGACTCCATCACAGAATCATAATATGGAATTTCCCCCTTAGATGCATTTCTTGACATAAGGAAATATGAAGGAGAAGATGAAAACTCTCTATACAATAGGATGAAAAATATTTGTATGCAATTACCTTCTTATTGTAGGCCTACAAGGCCCTTGTTTTTTGAACAGTTTGTAAGAGCATGGAAGCTTGAATCAATTTATTGGCTAGAGTCATCAAAACAACGTGCCTTTAACCAAGTGAATAAATTGATTGATTCCATACTTGGGACAAGGTATATGGACACCATTAACAATGAATCTAATAGTGATATCATGGATGATAAACTAATGCAACAAATAAAGGAAACATGTGCAATTGAGATTTTCAATGACAATTATTCAGATTTGGAAGATGGCGATGATATGGAAGATCAATCATACATCTTAGATGAGGATGTTCTTGAAGATACACTTCATAAGGAATACATTGGTGATAAAGCAAGCAAATATGAACAAATTGCACCTTCATTCTCATATCAATATCATGGTGACACAATCAATGATGAAGAAGAGTTCATGGAAAATAACTTTTATGAGAACCAAGATGATGAAAATGTAGAAGAGATCAATGAAGAAGAAAATCCACTTGACAAGTAACACATGACATGTTCATTTGTAGTTGATAACCATGAGGACATCATTGGTGAACAAGAAGATTGCACTCTTGAAAGTGGTTTTAAAAAAAATTCAAAACCATTGTATGATCAAGTAATAGAAGGATCTCATATGACATCCTGCCAAGTTGAGGCAAAAGGGGATTTGATATCATGCCAAAATAAAGAAGAGTTTGAAGACAATCCTGTGTATATTGATCTACGATAGAGTGATTCTTGCAGTTCTTATGATGAAGAAGCAATGGAAAATGTAAGTCCATTAGACATTGAACAAATAACACCTCCAGCTGCAGATGAGAACCATGGAAATACATTTGAAGATAAAGAGGTTTGTACACTTGAAAATAATTTTCATTTTTTTTCAAATCAAATTGTATAATGAAAAGATAGAAGAAGATCAGTTGATATTTTTTCAAGGTGTGCCAGGACATGAATTTCATGTTTTTTCTTCCCCATTTTATAATGGGGAAGAAACATTTTCAGATAACTAGGATAATATATCAACTTGTGGAATAAATAATTATGATTCATCTAATTTTTTCTATTATGATCTTGAGCCTCATGATGAAAAAGGTGAAGAGTACATTGACTATGAAATAAACAAAGAGGCATGTTCACTCAATAGTGAGAAAATTTTAGATTTGTTGGCAATGGAGTATCAGAAATACATACATAAGAAAGACTCGGAAATTGTGTCTGCAACATCAGTTGGTTCAAATGTACATAATAATGATAACATGAGTCAAGTTGAACTAAATAATTTTATGAAGGTTTTCAATAACAATACATGTAGCGGGGTAGATGGCATGAATATTTTCAAGAGGAACCTGCTAAACTCAAATCAGAATAAAATTTATGAGAGAGGAAAGCATGGAAATTTTGAAGTTTTGCGATTGGGACCTTTTGTGATCATTGGAAAAGGAGGGGAGGATTCTTATTATTTGCATAACATATCTGGAGAGGAGCAAGAATTGTATGTACATGGGTAGTTCCTAAGGCATTTCTTCTCTTAAGGAGTAACAAAGGATTAAGGATTTCCAATGCATGGACAATTCTTAACAAACCTCCTAAAACATTTTCTCCATGCACAATATTTTAGGGATTCAAAAGGGATTGGGACTTGCTAGTGCATGGGAAATCCAAGAATTCCCTCTTTTAAAACAAATTTTTTTTCCATGTACAGTAGTATAGGACCATTTCCATCTCCTCCATTTTCCACCTCCTTTCATTTTTCATATCCTTTGTGGTCTTGGTCTCTTCTTCCAAAGATATTCTAGATTCTTGCAGTGACCGGTAAATCACTCATCCCCAATAGGAGTCATTGTTAGAACCAGAATTTTCAAAAAAATTATAAAGGCTTTTTTACCCAATTTTATGCTATCCTTTTCATAAAGAATCATTTTTCCCATCCATGAAGCCTAAACCACCTTCTCTTTCCATCCACAAGGCCATAATATTATTTTACCATTATACCGCTACCTAAATATTCACCCTTTATAGCCCTAACCTTATACCTCTTTGCCATAACCCTTTACAAGACCACTCACGGTATCACGGTTATGAACTGTCATATTAGGCCAATCCCGACACACCACAGGAAGGTGAAACATAGCCCACGGTTGAGCGATGAAGTGAAGGAAGCAAAGACAATAACAAAGGGCCACCGTGATACCCTTTAAGGGAGAAATAGAGCCTGAGGTAAAGTAGTAGGAGGAGCAAAGTAGAGGCAGGCCACTATGATGTTGCTAGAAGGCAAAATGTAGTGAGTGGTAGAGCAGTGAGTTCATGAAAGCAGAGGAAGACTCTGCAATACCATTGGGAGATGAAGAGAATTGTGAGGTGATGTGGTAAGCAACCTGATTCTACCCAAAAAGAAAGACAAGTTGATGTGGCATGCCACGTGTCAAGTAGCTAGAGCTCGAAGGAAAAGAGCAGGAGTGTTCTGAAGGGAAGTCTCAATAGAGTGCCACGTAGGAAGCTCCTAGAAAAAGGCGACTGTGGTGTGGCCCCCACCTGGACAAAAAGAAAATAGTTGTGTAATGCCACTTGGCAGGCTGGCAGAGCTCAACTAAAAAGAAAAGTATCGTCTAAAGGAAAGCTCTGATGGAATGCCACGTGTCAAGCTGGCGGAGCCCAACAAGAAAGAAAGAAAAGAATTCGAAGTGAAGTCCTGACAAGATGCCACATGGAAAGCTCTCCGAAATTTGCTAGTGGCAAGGATTAATGTATTAATTATTGTTATCACCCTTTTAGTTGCATTTTTTCGTAATCTCCTACATCATTATCAAACGGCGTGACATTGATATGAGGTTGGAGGAATTTGATGAGAATGTGATAAGACACAGATCAAAAGGCGCATGATATTTTCAAGGAGAGAGATAAAAAGGAGGATATGTGATAATTTTGAGAGGGTTTTTTCTCTAGAGGGTTTTTTACACAGTGAAGACCATGATGCATGTACAAATTCTGAAGAAGTCAATGAAGGTATTTGATTTTGTGGCTTAATTTTGGTATCAACTGTTTGTTGCAATTATTCAATTATTTGGTAGTCTCCACTTTAATGCTTCTTTGTTATTTAAATTGATATATCAAGTATATACTCAGTTTATCAGTGCATATTTGTTGTACTTGTGTGATATGATTAATTAGTTCTTTCAAGTAAAGATTAAGTCCTTCTGGTCAGTCACAGTAATTTGGGAGTGTTAATTGGATCAATAAGAAGATCCATATAATTAGAGTTGTCAATATGCCTCAAGTAGAGTTTGTCAACTAATTGCCTACATGTTTATACAAGTTATAAACCCACAATAGTGTGTTGAATAGTTTGAGCTATTGCCATTACATGTCACATTTTCTAGGTCTTCATTAGACTTTGTTTACCCAACAAGGCACTAGTCTCATGCATTTCATTATTTAGTTTCATCTATATTTTCACATTTGTTGACTGAACATATTAGATTTTTATATTGCTTGGAAACTTTATACCAAATAAAGTTTGCATCTTTCCACTTCCAAATTGCCATTGTGGATAGATTGCTTAAGGAATAAAACACACAGTTCAAATCTTCTTCATTCATATAGGTACACCCGCCTAGGTTTAGCAGAGCCTAAAGAGTAGAAGGTTCAAAAGCATCATTTGGCCTTGTACATTAGCCAAAAACATTGTGAGAGCTTGGCAACCTCTCGTGGTTCAAACCTGCATTTTGGAGACCTAACACGGGTTTTGGAGGCTTTGGGAAGAGTAAAGCTTCTACTAATTCCCATATTTTGGGTGTGCATCAAAATTCCTTGAAAAAGAGTGCTCTTGAGAAGCCCCAAAAGGTGGGTAGGAAGAAGGATCAGGAAAAAGTTAAGTTGGTTGGTGAGACGTTGGTTGAATCTAGGTCGATGAAGACCTTGGATACTCACTTCTCTCAACCTTCACGATGATTGTCCTTTCATGGAATGTGAGGGGTATGAATAGCATCCCTAGACAAAAGACTATTTGGGACTTGGTCTGTGCTCATTCTCTGGAGTTGGTTTTTCTCCAAGAGACGATGTTCTCTATTGATAGCATGATGTAGAGTGCTTCTAATATTTGGAATAGAGGTGTATGTTAGTGTGTGGGTGCGCAGGGGAGCTCTGGATGTCTTGCTTGCTTCTAGGATCCTCGAAAAATCTCTCATGTTTGGTGGCTCTCCAGTAGGTTCTCCATTTCTCTTGTTGTAATGAGTTTGGAGACAGGAGAAAGAGTTTTTTTGTCCAATATTTATGCTCCGATGGATGTCCCTGGTAAGATTCTTTTGTGGTCTCATATAATTTTTTTGAGATATTTGGATCCATTTCTTCCCTAGATTATGGTAAGTGATTTCAATGCAATTGTCTCTCTTGAGGAGAAAAGGGGGGGAGTGCATCGTTTGGACCCCTCATCTGATCTTCTTAGGGAGAATTTGGCTCAACTTCAGCTTGTGGATATCAAACCTTTGAATGGCATGTTTACTTGGAATAAAAGGAGGCTGGGGGATGAAGCTATTTTTGAAAGATTAGACAAGTTTCTTTTGTCCAGTTTTTGGGTCAATGATAAGTGGCTGACAAGCTCTAAAATCTTAGACTAGCTAGGATCAAATCATTGGTCAATCAAATTATCTGCCTGTCTAGCTGGGGGCTCTAAGAAACAAACTTTTAAATTTTAGCTTATGTGGCTCGAGGAGAGTCTTTTTGACTTAGTTTCTAAATGGTGGGCTGAAGGTCGACCAAATTTTGGTACTGCTATGTACACCTTTATGAAGAGGCTTCAATATGTGAAAAATAAACTAAAGCATTGGAATAAGCATTAGTTTGACAATGTGTTTCAACATAAAAGGGATGCCTAGGAGCACCTTTATTCTATTACCAGGTAGATTAAAGAGCATGGTTTTGATGTAGCCTTGAGTAGATTAGAGGATGATGCGGTCAAAGATCTAGAGGAAAGGGAGCTTCGTGAGGAAACTTTTGGAAACAAAAGGCTTGTATTGATTGGCTTCAGGAAGAGGACAGGAATACCTCCTTCTTCCATAAATTGGTAAAGGCTAGAAGATAGGGTAACATTATCTCTTCTCTTCTTTCTCCTAAGGGATATGTTCTTTCTTCCTCTTTGGAAATATCTAATGAGGTGGTTTGCTTCTTCTTTCATCTCTTTTTTTGAAGATACCCCGCCTGCCAATGAGGATGAAGACTCTATTTTGGCTTGCATCCCTCCTCTAGTGACTATGGAAATGAATGCCTCTCTACTCTAGCCTATTTCTTTAAAGGAGTTAGAGGATGTGGTGTTTCAGCTAAAAAAGGGGAAGGCTCCTGATCCAGATGGGTTCCTGACCAAGTTCTTTCAGGAATTTTGGGAAGTGATCAATCTTGACTTCTTGGAAGTTGTTTAGGAGTCTTTAATGAATAAGCAAATGTTGAGAACCATGAATGCCACGTTCCTTGCCCTTATTCTAAAATGTGAGGGTGTCGATTCTCTGGATCTTTTTCGACCAATTGCCTTGTGTAATGTGGTGTATAAAATCATTAGAAAACTAATTTTTGAGTGCTTGAAGCCTTGGT
The DNA here is from genome assembly GCA_007115665.2 of Sequoiadendron giganteum. Taxonomy (NCBI): domain Eukaryota; kingdom Viridiplantae; phylum Streptophyta; class Pinopsida; order Cupressales; family Cupressaceae; genus Sequoiadendron; species Sequoiadendron giganteum. Next base: position 154,966,545 of record CM021107.1, on the reverse strand, counting down.
TGGATAAGATAATCTTGGAGGAACAAGGGGGCTTCATAGCGGGTAGATAGATTTTGGATGGATTGGTTATTGGAACGAAGACTATTCATTCCATGGCCTCTTCGAAGGAAAAGGCTATGTTCATAAAGCTAGACATGGCTAAGGCTTATGAAAAAGTTAAATAGGGTTTTTTGATCAAAATTCTTGGAGCTTTTGGGTTCAATAGTGAGGATTGATTGGGTCATGAGTTGTGTGAAGACACCCTCCTTTTTTGTTCTCATAAATGGAGAGTCCTTTGATTTGTTTGTCGCTTCTAGAGGTCTTCGATAGGGGGATCCCTTATCCCCATATCTGTTCATTTTGATGGTTGAAGGTTTGGGGAGGTTCATTAAGTCACAAGTTCCATCTAGGCTCATTCAAGGATGTAAATGGAACAATTCCCTCTCTCCTCAAACCCATCTTCAGTTTGTCGATGAATCGGCCTTAAGGTGGCTAAAGCAGTTGCTTTTCGTTAGACTTTGGATTGTTACCTGGTTGCCTCAAGACAAAGCATTAATGAAAGTAAGTCTTAAATTTATTTCTTTAATACCCCCAGGCTTATACAAAAATGTATTGCTAGGATATTAAGGTTTCAGGTGGGGAAGCTTCCCTTTAACTATCTGGGTACTCCTCTAGATGTGTGCCCACCTCCCAGGCATTTTTTGCAAGAGGTGATTGATAAATTCCGAGGACTGGTCTGTCATTGGACCTATAGATGGTTATCTATAGTTGGAAATATCACTCTGTTGAAGTCTATAGTGCAGGCTCTACCTATATACATATGTCTTGTGATGACTGCTCCCTCAAGCTTCATCAAGGATTTTGAGGGGCTTTGTAGGCAGTTTATGTGGTCGAGTAATCTCCTCTCGAGGAAGTGGAGCTTAATTAAGTGGGAAGTTGTTTGTCAGCCCAAGCAGGATGGTGGTTTGGGATTATGTAGAGTGGATTGGAATGGGCAAGTTTTGGCTACTAAGTTGTATTTGAGGTGGTGTGCACACTAGCATCACACTTGGGCTAAGATCCTTACCTTCAAGTATCTTGGGGAGGTGGATGACATTGAGGTTCCTCGCTTCAATATTTTGGGGAAAGGCTCTATGATCTAGGAAACTCTCAAGAGGGGAGCTCCACTAGTTAAAAAAGGTGTGTTCTAGATCTACAACAAAGGTTATGATGCTCTCTTTTGGCATGACTCTTGGGATGGATTTTCACCTATCCTTTCCTCAAATCCTCACTTGGGGAATTTATGTAGGATTTTGATCAGGTTGGTTGGAGCAGAGTGATGGATTTCAACTTCTCTCAGGCGTTGGGGAAAACTATCATTTATTAGTGGAAGGATATGCAAGAGTGGCCCATGGGTGGATCTTTGGAGGATAGGAGAGATTTGTCCTCCATTTTAGCTGATAGAGCATGTTGTTCTCTTCCAGAGAGGGATGTGTTGGCTTAGGGTCTAGATCCTAAAGGGAAGTACTCTATTGCTTCAATGTATCATGCTTTGGATAGACAAGCTTTAGGAAGTGTTGAGGTTCCTTGGTGGAAAAACATTTGGAATAAATTATCCTGGCCAAAATACAATTTTTCTTTTGGCTAGTGGTGTACGGCAGGTGTTTTTGCACATAGCTTGGCCCATTGATCCTAGTCTAATTATTTGGCCGATTTGGTTGGAGCACAACCGAACGATCTTTCTAGATAGGAAGTTACTAGTGGGGCAAGTTTGGGCTCGCATTCTTGGGGCTTTGCATGCTAAATGTGATTTTTCAATACCGGTTGACCCTGGGGATATTGGAGTAATTCATAATCTGGGGATTTTTGTTGGTAGTACTGGAAGACCCAAGGTTGGGTGGGGCAGGTGCTCTAGAGGGAAGGTCTTCAGGGGAGGGAATTAAATGCTTCCTCCCACTGGGGTCTTGAAAATCAACACTAATGGGTCTGCAAGAGGTAAATCGGGGGCATGTTGGTGGGGTGGGCAAAGATAGTTCTGGGGTGGTTGTGTTATTTTTCTCAAAGTATAAGGGGAAACACTCTAATAACCTCATGGAGGCCTTGACAATTCTTTTGGCCTTGAAGAGGGCATATGCTCTTTGTTGGAAATAGATAATTTGCGAATCTGATTCTCGGGTGGTGGTTGACTTGATAAATAGACAACCTTTTGATGATGTTAGCTGGAAACTTGTAGTGGTGGCCAAACAAATCACTAGCCTTGGAGATTTTCTGGATTCTGTGATCTTCTCCCATATCCCTCGGGAATGGAATAAGGTGGCTAATGGGTTGGCTAAATGGGCTTCTGAGAAGAATGGGACTTGGTTGGTGAATGATTGGGATAATTTACCAAGGGACCTTTCCCAAGATTTGGAGGGTTGGGTTACTAAGGATGTGAAATGTTGCATTAATGCTTCTTGATCTTTTGTTTGTTGTTTCTTGGCCCTTTCGAACTTTCTTTTGCTTAATTCTCTATACTTCTCTTATTGATTAATAAAAAAAATTACCCTCCTTTTATTTAAAAATAAAATTAAAATTAATATTAATTAAAAAATACTCAAAAAAAGTTAATTTAAATTAAAATATAATCTAGATTAAAAACTGATCTAGATTAAAAACTAATCTAAATTATAAATTATTCTAAAATTAAAAACTAATCTAACTTAAAAATTAGTCTAAATTAAATTAAACCTACATTCTAAATTAAATCTAAATTAGAAACTAAATCTACATTAAAAATTAAAAGCTAAATTAAAAGTTAAAATCTAAAAATTTAAATTAAAAGTTAAAATCTAAAAATTTAAATTAAAAGTTAAAAGTTAAATCCAACTTAAAAATTAAATCTAAATGAGATTAAGACATCTAATTCTAACTAACTCTAATTGAAATTAGAAAAAAAAAATCCATATTCTAAAATCTAAATTTAAAATTAATCTAAATTAACAAAAGCAAAAAATCAAAACTAAAACTAAAACTAAAACTAAAACTAAAACTAAAATTAAAATCTAAACTAAATTAAAACTAATTCTAAACTAAAATTCAAATATAAACTAAATGTTGTCAAAATGGAATGTGGTCAAAGTTTCTCCTGTTGCATAAATCATGGTTGCAGCAGAAATCATGCGGCTCTCTCTTTTAGAGGAATTATCACCCAATCAATATTAACAGTTTAAAATAAGCACAAAATTTTACAAGAAAATGTTTTAGCACATATCTTGCAAGGAGAAAATTTAATTCAAACCATTTCTTGCAAACATAAATTTGCTAAGGAATGGATATTAATATACTTTCACATAGTGAATAATGTTAATTTCTTTTGAGTATCATTCAAATATTTTATTTGGGATTTTCATTTAATTTTTTATATATATTTGATTGATGTAACTATTAAAATGTAGCTATGAAATCAAATCTATGAAAATGTAGTTATGAGATTTTTATTTTTTTATCATTCTATTATTTTTTGATTGATTTTATAAAAGTGCAACTATGATAATATGATCAAATTTGAGTACTTCCATGAGCCATTAACAAAAATTGCAATTAAAATGTATGCATCCTTCACATCAAGTTCACCATTTTGTAGATGTTGAAAACTAAAAAAGCTAAATGATTTAATCTATAAATTCAAATCAATAATTTCAGCATAACTCCAATGAAATGTTTCTAAATAAATGAAAATGCAATAAACATAAAATTAAACTATGCAAAATCAAAACATGTGCTTTTAAAAGAAATCTAACTCCATTGTCATCTAATCATCAAGATCTTGTTTTCAAGCATTTTGGTGCTCTCATATTTTTGCACAAGCACAAATGTTACGAGAGGCTATGATGAATGGACTCTAATGATTGAAAAAGTCCCCCAAAAAGTGAGAAAGAGGAGGTTTTTATAGATGAATGCATAATGTGAAAAATAAGAAATGAGAAATGAGTGGAGTGATTTATGCCATAATTCATGTTTGGAAGTTCAAAATGTGCAATTTTGAGCTAATTCCATGAAAAAATGATTTATGAGTTTAATGTGCAATTTTGAGCTAATTTCATGGAAGTTGATTTATGAAATTTAAATTATTTAATGAAATACATGAATGCATTTTAATGATTAATGCAAATGAATAATCATGCAAATGGTCAAAGTGAAATGATTTATGCAAATCAATGAATTAATGGATGTGTAAAAGATATGAATATGAATATGATGATGAATGGAAATATTTAATGTATGAGTATAATGATTATGTATGTGTAGTGGATGTATTTAAGTGATTATAGATTAATGAAATGGATGAATTAATGATTTATGAATATGTTGATGATTAATGAAATGATAAATATTTATGAAATGGGATGATGAAATATGCAAATGGATAATAATGGATAAATGACTAAATGATTATGTAAATGAATTATGGTTATGAATAAATGCTTATAATATTTTAATGGTTTTATGGAGATATGATTATGCAAATGATCAATTAAAATATGCAATGGATAAAATAATTAAGAGGGCATTTTTATGTATCTACACGTGTAAGCTCTCCCCTTGCACTACGTTCGAGCCTGGGGACCAGCCGAAGCATCTAGTATCTTCTTCCTTTAACGAGACCTGCCTGGGATTTCATCACCCGAGGGATGATTCCAACCACGTGTTACCGGCTGGGGTATATAAAGGGGGGAGAATGAAAGTTGTACCCCAATCTAGTCACATCATTTCTGCATGAAGCGTCGAAGCTAGGGTGATACCTAGATAAGACATGCAAGGTTGGTCAAAATTTCTAGTACCTCGTTGGGGATCCCAATCCATGCTTATGATAGGGTGGTGTTCACGGTTGTGCCTCACGTACTTTGTGTATATTGAGGACGCACGAGATAGCCTTGTATAGCCTAGATAGAGACCCGTGTTTTAGCCACAACTTGGTGTAGTGCAGGGGATGCAGATCATACCCTGAAGTTACTCACCACGTACTCCCTTGGGTTGAGATAGGAATCCTCATGGTCGAATACGATATTCCTTGAGTGAGAGTGTGAAGTTGAGCCTGTGGCGTCTATTGATGACCCTGTGCCATTGGAACTCTAACTATCTACCTTCACGAGAAAGGGTGATCCAGAGAACAACCCCGGTATCATAGAGTAATAACCTTGGGTTGTCCACTCAAGGTGGTGGATCTACATCAGGTTTGTAAACCCTTTACTACTAATTTTTAGGATTATGTTGCCTGGCGTGTCTTCATTGTGCGATACCTGTGCTTTTATTTTCAGTTGAGTCAGTCCAGTCTTTATGCCTATTGTTTGTCATGTTTTTTGTCCTTTGCCATAGTCAGCCCCTGCCCTCAGAGGCGAATTTGCTTTATACAAAGGTAAATTTGCACTTTGGATATGCGATTTTTCCTTGTAAAAGGGCAATTTTGTGTCTGAGTCAACTCTAGGTCATCCCGTTAGGCAAGTTCATCTTTGTCAAAGGAAAATTTTCTTGTGGGTCCCTTTTTTAAGTGACCCCATTTTTTCTCATTCCATGGAATAAGCGAGTCTGCCCAGCCTTTAGGCGATTTTGTGTCAGTCTTCCCCATCAAATTTGCCCATTTCCATAGAATAGGCAATTTTTCCATCTACTGGGGTGAACCTGCTATCCACAAGGGCAATCCTATTTTTGGTTTGAGTCTTTCCATTTGTACATCCCTTTAGATTGGTGAACCTATTGTCCATAGGGGCGAAATTGTTTATGCCTTTGTCTCCTCTGTCTGTATCGTTCAGGAAATAGGTGAGTTTGTCATCCCCATTAGGCGATTTTGCAAATCGATTCCACCCATTCTCCTATGGTCTCCTAAAGTTTTAGGCGATCATGCTTTGTTTAGAGGTGATTTTGTCAAAGTTTAGGTGAAACTACATTGAGATAGGTGAATTTGTATCGCAGGTTCGATCGTTCTTATGTCTCCCTCAGATATAGGCGAATTTGGATCACAAGTTCACTCGTTCTCATGTGTCCTCCAAATATAGGCAAATTTTCCAAACGTGTTCGTCCATTTCTTATGAGTATTTCAGACATAGGTGAATTTGAGTCCCCCAAAAAGGCGAGTTTGCTCAATATAGAGGCGAATCTGTTTTCCCTGAATAGGTGAAGTCATGACCTAAAGAGGAAAATTTGTGCTACATAGAGGCGTATGTGTTATCCATGTAAATTCTAGATAGTGAATCCTTTTGGCCACTGAAAGCCTATTGTTTTTCGAGTCCTTTATCGTGATCAATTTTTTATTATTATTATCCATCTTCCTATAATCATCACTTTAGTCCATCTGCATTTTCCAAAATTTGTCGATTCACTAATCAAATTGCATGGTTGCATTTTCATCAATCCCAATCCCCTAGACTTCGTTTTAGAGGTTTTTATCCAAATTGGCTTAAGTGTCTAACTTTGACCATCATCATCTGCATCTACTTAGGATTGTCATCTGTCTTGAGTCAGTAAATCATCTTCACCCCAATCAATCTACTTCCATCTTGAGGTAGATTTGGTGTCATAATCATCCCTTTTGTAGTTCAATCTAATCAAACAACACCTTACGTCATCTAGTCAAACCTCTGAACTTAGCTTAGAATCAGTTTCATCAGTCCAATCCAATTGATCATTTGATCCTATTAATCATCTCATCCCATCAATCAATCTAATCGATTCCAATCACATCCTCTATCCAATCAATCAATCCATCATCATATCCAATCAATCTTTTAATCCTCACTTAGGTCATCCTTTCATTGCATCTTAGATCATAGTGTCATCCTAGTCACTTGGTAGTTTTTCATTTTCATGCCCATAACTCGATCGTAAACAAAGAAAATCATGGAAAAACAACAAGCTCAAGGTACCCAGCCTAACATCCCTCAAGATTCCAATAATAGGGGCTCATTGCAATCCAATACTGAGGTTCACACCACATCGCCTCCTACTGATGAGAGTATGGTCAATCAACTTGAGGTCATTATTGATGAATATCTCAATAATCCCATCAATATCCAAATGAAAAATCTCCTCCTTAATGAGCGTGGGGATAAAATCCTTGCCACATTGATCATGAAGGGCATCAAACCACCGTTAGGATTTGAGTTATCCAAGTATGTCAATACCACACCTCTTGTGCCTCTGATGTCTCAAGATCCTTAGAATTCACAAAATTCTCTGGGAAATTCTTACATCCTTGAGGGTATACTTGTGGATAATTGGTATCAACCTAGGTTTGGTATTGTCGTGATGTATCAAGTCACATATCCTCCTCAGATTCCAATTACAGTCATAGGAGCATCACCTAATCCTAATGATCCCCTTGCTTATGGTATGTCATAGAATCTACCTCCTCAACCACCTTTGAACATCCCACAAGGTCTGACCCCCGTACTGTCTACACCACCTCTTCCACCTAATCAACCTGTTCAACCACTAGTCAATATTGGGGGAAATCCTTTTGCTACATTACCACCACCTCTGAGATCAACACCCACTTCCAATTTACCGACACCTCCATTCATCTCTCAACAACCGCCTCAAAGAAACATTTCATCTTCACAGTCGTCACAAGGCAACCTAGAACAAACACCACAACAAACCCCTCAACACACCCCAATTCAGTCTCAACCACTTCAACAACAACCTTTGTAGCAAAATATCTTGATTTTGTCACAACAATAATAACCACCCTCACATTAGCAGCAGGGTAATCCTTTTTAACCCCCTCACTAGCCACAAGGTCCTTTGCATCAATAAATATCACAGCAAAATCTACCCTTTCAACAACCACAAATCACCTAGTAGCCTCAAATCCCAACTCGGCCTCTTTACCACCAACCCCTTCAGCAACCGCAAATCCCAACACAACCTTAGCAATCCCACCAGCTAATTCCCAACCACATGGCTCAAAACTTATACCACCCGCAAAGCACTTTCTATATATAACCTGCTGCATCCAATTCAAACCCTGGTTATGTTTGCCATAATCCACAAAAATCTCAACAACAACGATCTTATGCTACCCTGTTGCAACCACAACAAAACACTTCCTATCAACTGCCAAATCCACAACAACCTCCATACGCGTTCCAACAATACACTGCCTACAACTATCAGTCTAATCCATATTATGCCTCACAGCAGCAGCCATCCTATCAAAAGTCATCATATCAGTAGGGTACTTCCACCTCGTATTACCAAGCACCTCCATCATATCAACAAGGGGCCTCCTCTTTTTATTACCAAAATTTTCCATCCTATCATCAATCTTACACCAATCTGCCATCGCAATCCACTTATACCAATCAGTATTAGTCGACTCCTTCGTATATTCCTTCACCATCATACGATCAAACCATGTCTGCCCCATCTTCATCATACCAAAAATATGCTCCTTATAATCAATCCAATCCATAAAATCCACCTCCATCAACACCTACTAATAAGGAGTGGGAAGAGATAAAAGTCACGTTGAAAGACTTATAAGCAGGGACCTCTAAAGAGTCTTTCAAGTTTGAAGAGATTTGTCCCTATCCATTCGATCCCTCAATCTCACTCGTTCATTTTCCCAAGAATTTTTAAATGTCGAAGTTTGACAAGTATAAAGGAACTAAAGACCCAAAGAACCATCTCCAGGAATTCTATTCACATTGTCAAGAAGTCTTGCACAATGACAATTATCTCTTGTGATTATTCCCTAGGATTCTAATAGGGGTGGCTTTAGATTGGTTTATGGGTCTTCCAAAGGGATCCATCTCTTCTTTTGTGGATCTTTTAGAGAAATTTTTCACACACTTCTCCTTCAATTTGGAGAAGGTGTCGATACCCTAGATCTTCTAAAAGAAAAACAATGAGAGGGAGAAACCTTTGCAAGCTACCTACAAAGGTGGTGTGCTTTGGCTAGTCGAATGAAATCTCAACTCAGTGAGAAATACCTAGTGAATCTTTTCATGGAAAATACTCATGCAGACATGACACATAATCTCAATCTTCATTGTGTCATAACCTTTGTGGAAGTTATAGAAAAAGATCCTATCATTGAGAGAGCACTCGTTGCTAAGGGACAAATCAAAATTTATAATCCAGATAAGGATAAGTCATTTGGAGATACATCACGCTACTAGAACAAGAACACGGTCAATGATGGTGTCACAGATACCAAACGTGTTCAAGTATTCGATACCTCATAAAGGTTGCAGTATACCCCATCACATCAACCAATCCCTCATGTTATATCTATGCCACAAGGTGCACCTCGTCCTCCTCAATAGTCCAAACAGAATAATCAAGGAAACAATAAACACTCTTTTACTACTTTGGGAGAGCCCTTAAGTGTCATTTTCAATAGGATTCTTCAAGCAAGTTATCCAATCACATATCATGTGATTAAGCCTTTTGACAATTCTAAACAAGAGCCAGTCTGGTATAAGGAGAATGAGTATTGTGACTTCCATAAGATCAAAGTTCATTCCACTAACAAGTGTTAGGGACTTAAAAAATATTTCCAAGACCTCATAGATCGTGGAGATATAATAGTGGATTCTAATCAAGCAACGTTATCTAATGCTTAGTTGCAAATATACCAAAATGCCTTCCCAAAACACAATCAGGGTGCTAGTATGTCCAATGCTAATCCCATATCGAGTAATAACAACAATCAAAACAACAACACCAATAATATCAGCTATAAAAATGTGCCTTACAACTATGATGGCATAGTTATGTGCATTAACCAGGTAGAGCCTCGCATATCCATGGTTCATGTTAAAGGCAAAGATCCACAATATGTTATTACAACTCTTCATGTCAATGGGGTGAACCCACAAAAGTGGTTTACAATTCGAGTGAGGAAGGAAAACTTCCAAAAACCTCACCCATGCAAAAAAAATCATTTTGAGAGGTTCGATCAAACTCAATGTTTGAACAAACCCAAAAGGGGTTTGGTCGAACTAGGGTTCGAGTGAACCACTTTGCATGTGGGAACCCGCATTTCCCATTATGGAAAGGGGTTTCGATTGAACCCTGGTTCAACTGAACAAGGGTTTGAGCAAACCCCCTTTTTCATAACTTCCCACCCTCTGACACAAAAAGACTCCATATTTTCACCCTTTGAAGCTCGGGTTGAGGATGAAAATGGAGGAGACTTCACAAACCCAACTGGAAGATGGTATTCCTCAGAATGAGCTATTCAACAAATATAATTTTAATATGTTTTGGTTTTATTATGTATGTGATTTTTAAGTTTTATTAAACATAGGTTTTTCACTGAAAATCAAGCTCTCTATTTTGCACATGTGGAAAAATAGAAAATTATCAGAATAAAATTTTAAAAAATATGTTTGTGCTGGGTATTGATGTCCTTGATCCATTAAAAATAAAAAATTGAATTTTGATACATACAGAAAAAGTAATGTTGTATACAGTCTGCCTATGTCTGAATTGCAATTGGTTTGACATCAAAACTTGATTAAGGAAACAATATTCAATAAAAAACTATGAGGCCAAATGAAAGTGCTAGATATCGTAGTTACAAATCAAAATTTGAAAAAATTAGAATTTTATCCTCCATACAAAAAAATTTATGTTGTATATGGTGGGCGTCACTTTTTAAAAATGTTGTTTTCTGAAAAAAACTAGTTTTCGTGGGATCTGGAAAAAAAAGTGCAATCTGATTCCAAAAATTTTGAAAAAAATATTTTTAGAATCTACAGACAAAACTTGATGAGGCTCTAGTTTGCATCATCTTCAAATTCCTCACGGTTTAGCCACTATAGGTGCCCGAATATGAAGATTTAGTTAAAAATAATAATTGCAATGTCCAGTTTGGCCAAAAATTGTAAACCACTATTGTGGGATCAACACACACCTGCATCTCCATTCTTGGTCCTTTCATGTCAGCCCAACCAGCTCCTATAAGTTCTCAATTTAATATTCTTGATCACCTAGGGAAGAATCCTGCTCAAATATCCATCTTGGATTTGCTCAAGTCTTCTCCTATCTATCAAGAAATCCTAACCAAAGCTTTACAGGATACTCATGTGCCTAATGACATAGATCCTACTTAGTTCCAAGCCTTAGTAGGACACCTGTTATCAACCTATCATTTGGGCTTTAGTGAAAATGACATGCCTTCCATTGACTCCAATCATAACCGTCCCCTTCAAATTGAGGTCCTCATAGCTTGTCATAAAGTAAAAGCGGTTCTAGTAGATAATGACTCTGCTCTCAACCTTTGTACATTGAAGTTCATAAAATAGGTACGATACACCCATGCTTACTTGAACAACTAGTTTATCACCATAAAAACATATGACAATGTAGAGAGGGATTCTGAAGGCACCATTTATCTTCCAATTCAAGTTGGCCCTATAGTGCAATATACCATATGTAATGCTCTTGATCTTGACCTTCCATACAATCTCCTTCTTGCTCGCCCATGGATCCATTCCATGCAAGTCATTTCGTCGACTTACCATCAATGCCTAAAGTTCCCATTCAATGGGATGGAACTAACTATATAGGTTGATCTGCAACCATTTGAATATTGTCATGCTTTGGAAGCTTCCTTCCCCCACTCTCATTATTGTATAGGAGTTGAAGTGGGGGCACCTTAGGCCTCATCCTCCAATCCATCTCATAATCCATCAGCCAACACTACTTCTACCACATCCACCACCTCTAACTCCACCATCACTAAAGTTAAGATCATTGACAAGGGTTGTGGAGAATATGAAATGCAAACTACACTCAACATGGTGACAATTCCACCATCTCCTCACATGTATGGGCAACCATCTCAGTCAACTTCAAGAGTAGAAGAAAGGACCAAAAACCTCACTTCTAAGAATATGGGTTAAACAACATTCTGAGATTTGGGTACACTTAAGGATCAGATGGAAGATGACATCATCCAATGGGTCTACCGAGAAGATCCTGAACCATCACCTCCCCTTGTAGAATACTTCCAGGAGGTCTATCCTTATGCTACAAAGTAGGCTGAAAAGTGTAACTATCAGGGAGGCGGTCTTGGTGTAGAAGAACAAGGAATATTATAGCCTATTGAACCATTTGTGTGACCTACAAGATTAGGCCTAGGCTATAACACAAAACAAAATGGTCCTACGCCATCAACTAGTACCTCTAATAATGTTATTGTGGATAATGGTCTCCTTGAGGGTATGCCCAAAGAAGATTCCATCATACTTACATACGATGGTGTAGATCTCGCATCCATGTTCGACTGCCTATCCGTCTTTTCCATCAACCTTTCCCTTCACCATCTCGAGCTTATTGACTGGGACCTATGAGGTAGTGCACCTATTGATACCTTTCCTTTCGTGAACACCTACGTAAATCTCATGGGATCGGGGGAAGATGAGCATCCTACCTGCAAAAGTAAGAAGAAACAAAATAAAAAAGGGTCATCTAGTGAAAACCTCTTTGAGGCACTTCTTGAGTCATCAAAATTCAAAATAAAGGGTGTATCCAATAGTGAAAACCTCAATGAGGCGCTAAAGGATGGGGATGTTCATCTTCCCCTTGTTGGAACTCAGTTGTCTGAACGGTCCTCTATCTTGATTGAAGAAACTCAAGAAGTCAACGTAGGAACATAAGAAGATCCTAAGATTATATATGTAGCCAAATAATTGTCAAAAGAAGAGTATTCAACCATTGTTATCTTTCTTAAAGAAGGAATCATCAGTTTTGCATGGACTTATTCAGACATGCTAGGTCTAGATCCCACCTTAGTGGTACACCATTTGGATGTTCATCCAGATGAAAAATTGGTCAAGCAAAAGCTAAGACAGATGCATCCCCAAGTAGCTTTGCTTGTCAAGAAAGAGTTGGAGAAACTGTTAGAGGCTGGTTTCATAAGGCCTATCGATTGTTTTGATTGGATATCCAACATAGTACCTATTGCCAAACCAAATGGGAATATCAGGATTTTTATAGATTTTCAGGATCTCAATAAAGCTTGTCCTGAAGATAATTTCCCTCTACCAAACATTGACATGTTAGTGGATCTTACGACAGGACATGAGATGCTATCCCTCATGGATAGTTTCTCTAGTTATAATCAAATCAGAATTGCACCAGAGGATCAACATAAGACTGCCTTCACCACCCCTTGGGGCACCTTCTACTACAATTTCATGCCCTTTGGACTTAAAAATGTGGGGGCAACTTATCAGTGTTCCATGACTGTTATCTTCCATGATCTCATTCATATCACAATGGAAGATTATGTTGATGACTTATTGGGGAAGTCTAGAACAAGAGAAGAGTATCCTAAGATCCTAAAGAAAATATTTAAGTGTTTGGAGCATTATAAGATGCATCTAAATCGAAAGATATGTGTATTAAAAGTTACATCTGGGAAGCTATTGGGTTTCATTGTCTCCAAGAGGGGTATAGAGGTAGATCTAGCAAAGGTCAAAGCTATAATGGAAATTCCCTCACCATGAAATCTCAAGCAATTAAAAGCCTCCAAGGGAAGTTACAATCCATCAGATGGTTCATAGCTCAATTGGCTAACAAATGTCAATCATTTACACATATATTATGTAATGACACTAACTTCAAGTGGGATCCTGAATGTTAGCAAGGCTTCGATAAAATCAAAGAATACTTGGCTCATCCACCCATCTTGATGCCTCCTATTCTGTGTAAACCACTCTTGTTATACATATCGACTACATTATTTGCACTAGGGGCACTATTAGCTCAACATGATGAGTCTTCTAAAGAGTGTGCAATTTATTATATTAGTCAAACATTTGTGGGCTATGAACTCAATTATTCTCCAATGGAAAAGGCTTGCTTGCCAGTTGTCTTTAGTTCATAGAAACTTTGTCATTACATTCTCAATCATCCTGTCAAGTTGATATCAAAAGTTGATCCACTTAAATACTTGTTGTCTAGAAATTCCTTGACTAGCCGCATAGCCAAGTGGGTCATGTTACTGAGTGAGTTTGACATAGAGTACGTGGACCATAAGGCGATCAAGGGACAAGTCATAGAAGATCAGTAGGTTGATGCCCCTTTGGTTGACACTTATCCTTTGGTAGTTGAGTTTTTGGATGAATAATTCCTCACGGTAATAGAAGCAAATACATGGACACTCTATTTTGATGGGTCTTATACACATAATGGAGCTTGAGCAGGTGTCTTATTCATCACCCCTCAAGGTGACTATATACCAGAGTCATTTAGATTAGCATTCCTATGCACTAAAAATATAGCTGAGTATGAAGCTCTTATCACTAGCCTTAGGATCACCATTCTATTGAACATCACCTGTCTATGAGCCTTTAGTAATTCCTAATTGATTATCAAACAAGTCAATGATGAGTTTCAGATGAAGGATGACAAACTGTTTCCCTACAAATGCATGGTAGATGACTTCAAAAAGTATTTCACCTTCATCCAGCTTGAACAAATCCCTAGAGTTCATAATAAAGTGGTGGATGCAATGGATACAATCGGTTCCCTTATTGATATGCCTAGGATCAAATGGATTGCAAGTTCCTCATTGAACAACTTCTAATCCCAACATACAATTTCCCTGAGAGTGAGATGGTGTGCGATATCGTAGGTCCTGAATCCCCTTGGTACCATGAAATTTACACCTACCTCCATGATGATACCCTCCCATCTGATCTTACACGAAACCAACGTAATTCTATCCAATACACCTCTTGTTATACCATCATAGGAGATACACTTTGTCATTGTGGGCATGATAGAACTCTCCTTAGGTGTCTGAAAGAATTAAAAGCCCACACTGTGTTAGAGGAGTTACATAGTGGTGTTTGTGGGGCCCATTCTAATGGCATGGATTTAGCCAAAAGGATTCTCAGAGCGAGTTACTATTGTCCTACTATGGAGCATGACTCTTGCGAGTTCGTGAAGAAATGCCTCCCCTACCAACAATATGCAGATTTGATACATGCTCCTACCTAAGATTTGTAACCAATCATAGTGCCATGGCCCTTTTCACAATGGGGTTTTGAATTGATCGGAAATATATACCCTCAATATTCTGACGACCATACTTTCATCATCATCGCCACTTAATACTTCACCAAGTGGGTGGAAGCAATTTCGCTCTCTCAAATCATCGATATTCAGATCTCCAAGTTCATCCTTTTCCATATCCTCAGCAGATATGGAATCCCATCCACCATCATCATTGATAATGGAAAGCCTCTTAAAAATCATTTTATGAAAGACCTTTGTGAAACTTATCACATCCATCATCGTGGGTACACCCCCTATTACCCACAAGGTAATGGTCAAGCAAAAGCTACCAAAAAACTCTGATCAAGATCCTTAAAAAGGTGGTTAATAATATTGGTCAAGATTGGCATCTCCATCTCCATCCCAACCTTTGGGCCTACTGTACATCCATTTGCACTCCCACTGTGCCACTCCATACTCTCCCATTTGCAGTGTCGATGCCATCTTGTCGATCGAATTTGAGATTACATTGCTTACAATATCTCTAAAGAACCTCATAAGTGATGAAGATGCCCGGGTTGCATGACTCGATCAGTTGGAACTTCTAGACAAAAATTGGATCAAAGCATACAATCATCTACTAGAATATCAACATCGTCCTAGAGGAGCTAAAATAAAAAGGTTTTTCCTCACCAATTCAATTTTGGTGATCTAGTCCTCAAGGAGAATCAACGTACTCAACAAGATTAAGACAAAAAGGGGAAGTTTGAGGCAAATTGGCTAGGTCCCTATGTTGTCATAGCTAAATATGGTTTTGGTACATATAGGCTTGCTACACCTGAAGGAGAACCCCTAGAAGAGCCTATTAACATCATGCACTTGAAGAGGTTTTATACCTGAGTCAACTGGGTTATCCTCTCTTAAAAAAATAAAATAAAAAGTAAAAATATGTCAAAAATATAAAAATAAATAAAAAAAGGT
This sequence comes from Sequoiadendron giganteum, assembly GCA_007115665.2. Taxonomy (NCBI): domain Eukaryota; kingdom Viridiplantae; phylum Streptophyta; class Pinopsida; order Cupressales; family Cupressaceae; genus Sequoiadendron; species Sequoiadendron giganteum. The sequence goes on along the minus strand of CM021107.1, from coordinate 154,950,612 downwards.
CGAAAAATAAATAAAAAATTGTAAAGAGAAATAATTCGTGCTATGGTGAAAACCACTCTTCATGGCGCCTTGGATAGGTACATTTGGTGAAGACCTGGCAACAGGTGTCATTCATAGAGGGCCTAATCATTATCTATCTTATGTCCTAGTTATTTTTTTCTTCCATCCATCTTATCTTATCACATCCTACATCCAATTGATCCTATCCTTCTATCGGCATCCAGTCATCTATCGCTTTATAAATTATGATTGAGCATTAGATGATCCAAATTTTCTATCTAAAATCCTGAGATTTTATCCTTAATCTGAGCTTGTCATCACTTGTATATTGTGTCCTAGTGTCGGTCTTGCATCAACACTTAGGGTTCTTCATTGTGTCGGTCTCCATTAGGTCTCATCCTGTGCTTTTTTCCATTTAATTTAAATTAAGGTATGAGTAGTCGAATTCATTGTTCATGACATGATAGGAAGTTATTAAGATTTAAGAGTGACGTTAATATACTGATTCATGGAAGGGTTGGTAGAAAAATCTCTCTACCCAAAAAAATATCCTTATTAGTTGTCAGTATCTAAAATAGTATGGTCTATAGGCTAATTTGGATCTGGTCGTGTCAATCCCTCATCGTTCATCTATCTGGTCCCATCTTTTATCACTAGTTCTTTTTTCGAACTACGTTGCCCCTGCACTTTCACGTAGGAAAGGTCGATCATTTGATTAAGCCCCAAGGCATTTGTTCATCCAGTCTTGTTCATCAATCAAGGTCCCTATTTTCCTCTTTCCACTTTTATCCATGGTCTTTTTATTGAACTTCGAGGGCTATGCGCTTTCACGTAGGCAAGGCTGATCTTTGATCAACCCCCAAGCCCCTAGGTCTTAAGATTGTGTTTTGTTGTCTTGTCGTGTTTTCAAGTATGTCCCTATCTTAGCTGGTACTTAAAACAAAGGTCACTAGATTCATGAGGTTCAATTGGTTTCAAGTATCCTAATTCATGTCGATCACATAGTTTAATCTCCATCTTTGGTCTTAACAGGATGCATCCTTCCTCATTAGACCGCGTCAATCCCGTCCACCCTTTTGATCCTATGGAAAAGGAAGTTTGAAATTTGATTGTGATATCTTGATGCTTTTGGAATTTTTTTTATCATTTGAGCTTCCTATTTCACTTTGTCGAGGTCACCACGATCCATCATATCATGGTGCGCTTTGACAAGTGGACATAGGGGCATATCTTGATTTTTTGTGTTTGTTTTTGTCTTCTTGGTTGTCTCATGTATTACCCACCAAGATCCCTATGGTCTTGTTTTACATTGGGGCATCCTTTGTTCTTGTGGTTATCCCAATGCCTGGCCCAACCAAAGTCATTGCAACTTTGGGGTGTTGGGATAACCTTCTTGTTTGTTGTGTTTGTTTCATGCATTAGACACTAATCTACCTCAGTTCCTCATACCCTGGTGTGTTGTGTCTTGTGCTATAGACAAAATCAATGCTCCTAAATTGGTAAAATAGCATTAGGATTGCATTTCATAACTTATCTCATTGCATTGCATTTCCCCTCATCTTCCTCTAGCCTATAACTAGTGATTTTGGTTGTGCAAACATTCATCTCCCATCTCCTTTTCTTCTTAGGATCCCTACAATTTTGACAAGTGCAGTATCACACCCACCATATCTCATTTTGATAGTGATTACATGGAAAGTACTTTTCATAAGCTCAAGCAAGCATGATACACAACTAAAGGAGGCCTACTGATACATTCCATCACTATGAAATCCCTTATTTACTATTACCTATTTTTTGCTACAGCTTAGAATAGGTAGAGCTAAATTGAAAATTCAATTAAAGGTACACCAAGTACATATTTTCTCAGTTAAGTATCCATTAATGTGAAAAATATTGATTACAACTGAGTTTCAACTTTTTTATGCAAATACATTTCAAAGAGTATTATATATTTGCATAAGGAATGTTGTATTATTCATATTGTAAAAACACGAAGCTCCACACAAGTCGTGGGAGTAACTAAGATATACTGTAAGCATATTGTGAATGCAAAAATAAAAATAGATGTACACTATACAACTAAAGATAATACAAACATGAGGAAAGGAGTGATTCATCATTGCCTAGAATGACAAATCATCATTTCAATTATGTGGTGTCTTCATGCATTTAGCTTCAGTTGGTACAACTCTCGCTCTAGTTCCAAAGGCACCTACAAATTTTTTTAAAATGTGGTGTTAGAGTAATGAAAAATCACTATTTTCTTCATGTCCACATTACCAATAGAAATATAACTCACATCCTATCAGGCATTCATCACATGATAAAGTTAAGAGAGCACAAAAGAGGACGGATCATGAGAGCTTCTACAATTATTGTTTTGTCTAACATGTTTGTTCACTGTACAGGAATAGGTTCATTACATTCATGATCAAATTTCATCAGATATGTGGAGAAAAATGGGCTCCCATAATGGTTGAGCCCAACATATCTAGAGGACACTCTCTTATTTACACATGAGATTCATCAATATTCATAACAGTCCTCAAGAAGGATTGTTGTAACAAAGCTAAGCTCATAAAGCAGTCTTTAATTTATAAGTGATGAAAATAGACCGAGCAAATCATTCTTTTGCTCATCCTTCAAAAGGAACAATGAAAAAAATGTTTAAAGGAGCATAATCAATTGTATGCATTAGCTCAATTTCAGCTCTATTTTATTTACATTGCATTCACATAAAGTATGGAGACCCTTTACATTAAAGGTAAAATAGAGTACTCAAGCATTAAACTATTTCTCATAACTTAAAATCATATACACGATCTACAAAAGACTGAAAAGGAACAATGCAACTTCACCATCATCATCAATAAGAAATTTCATATGACTAAAATCAAAGACATTGCAATAGGAAAGCATCAAGATCATCAACAAGAAATCAAGGGGGTATGTTATATATCTTTACCTGATGCATGATAAAATGGAGACCTGAAAGGCATAAAAAATGGTAGTCTTCTAAAGGCTTCATAGAATAGAGAATACAAGGTATTTCAAATGGGAAGAGATATAGGATGAGGTGATATATTTCAGTCACCATGCCTATAGGGAAGAGATTCAAAGTTGATGAAGTAACCTCAGTTAGATTATTTTCAGAATTACTTGAACAACTTTGAGCCATCACACTACATGGTTCGTTCTTACCAAAGAAAATAGTTTCAATATCATATAAAAGTAAATGAATAGAGGAATGCAAAAGGTAGAGCATAACTTATGAAAACAGAGTTTGTTTTCATTTGATAACACCATGGCCACTATCATGAAGCCATTAGAAAGAGAAATGGATGGGTTTCCAACTTAAAGAGACTATAAACATGATCATTTTGTTTTTAGGTTGAGATAGTTAATTATGCAGTCATTATTAATCATGTGAAACCTGAATGAGCAATGGTTCATGGCAAGAAACAATGACTTAGCCATGATTATAATGGAATAGAGAAACTCAAAAGGAGAGAGAAAGGGAAATGTTTCTAATTTCTTGTTTTCAAACAATGGATACACATTGAAATACAGATATAAGCAGGCTGTGGCCTTTTCCTTTTTGCAACAGTCCAAATCATAAGCTCGCGACCTTGGCAAGAGAAGAAATGGAGCTATGAAGGGGTTTCAAATTCATTTGCCTAAAGATTTAGATGAAAGATAAACCCAAAGCCATGAGATATATATAATCTCATTTATAGGAAATGTTAAAATCTTGGAGTGTATCATAAATTGAACAACCACAACCACCATTTTTCAAAAGAAAAGCAAGAGTCAACTTAGCATTTTGTTGACAAAAGGGAAGAGAAAATACAAGATTCAAACAAGCTTCAACTTACCTCCTTGGATTTTTCAGAAAAATACATTCAAAACCAATGGTTTGAAGGCTTATAAAGACTCTCATGGTGGCCTTAGAAGCTAGGAACATTGACAGAGAAAATATCCAAAGGAAAAAACATCAGAATAAATGCATAGCTACGGATGAAGAAGTCTGAAAATACTTTCGAAATGGAGGTTATAGCTCAAATTCCTGACAAAGAAGGCTTACCTTGATTTTTTTTTGGTTTTTCCATTGAAAATATTCATAAAAATCAACAAGAACAAAACAAGAAATGGTGTTGTTCAAAGCCAAAAACCCTAGCATGGTGGTGGCACCCAAGCAACAAGAAATTGCTAAGTATGAAATGAATGCAAAATGAGGAGGTTGCAGGTAGTTTTTGGCTTTAGGGTTTTTCCTTTTTGCCCTCTGTTTTGGCCAACTCCTTTTGGGGTTTTTCTTATCATTTTATTTAAAGATTTATGTAAACTAATACCTCCACCATGTATTAGTTTGTTTCTATAGTTCTTGCTTGCAAAGTCAAACACATGGTTGATCTCTCAAATTTTGCAAGGATGGAAGAGAAAATAATAAATGTAAACATCATTAAAGTAATAAATTATAAGTTACTTTAATGTATGTAATGAAATGCGAAGTATAAGAAAATCCACAATGTAAACTAGAGTAATTATTAATTGATTACTTTAGTGATTACTTAGATCAATTACCTTCACTTTAATCATGCCAAGTATCTAAGGAGGATTGATGTTTGAGTCTTGATGGAGTTAAATTCTCATGCATTTTGGAGTGCAACTGAGGTTCTTTTCATTAGTTTTGAGGTCTCCATCAGTCTAACTGATCGAAAGAAGGAGTTGAGCCTATTTTGGGCTCTTTTCATGCATTGTCGACTCCTCTTTTTGAGGATTTTCATTTTTTCTCATGAGGAGGATTGTTTTTACTTTCAGTGCCACCTCCATGGACTCGGGAGTCATGTCGAGTTACAATTCAATTATACTCAGTGCAAGATGGAGTTTTGAGCTATTTAGGCTTAGTTTGTAGCATTGGTGGGCCTCGTTTTCAAGCAGTTTTGATTTTGCTCGTGGATAGCTTTGGGATTCAGATATTTTGACTTCAATTATCTCCTCTTGGCTTTTTGAAGCCTTTTATTATATATAGGGAAAATACTTAGTCTTTTTTTCTAGTTCTTGTTTCTTGCCTTTGCCTTCAACAAAGAGACTTCTTGTAACTCACTTTTTTATAGTTTAATAGATTATGCAGCAGTTATTTATAGGTTAATCATGTTTGTAATTTGCAGATGAATTCCTTCTAATTTTTAGTATTATCAAGTTTTGCCTTCAAGATTTTAGGTGTCGTCATTACGTTGGATTCAATCCAAAGATTATTGTGTTTCATTTCAGAACCTCTAATTTTTTTGTCTCTTTCATAAATGTATGCATGCAGTTATGCTTAAGTTCATGGGTTATACATTATGTATGTAATTGCTTTGTCAATTTAGTCATGAAAACAAAGTTTTCCCTCGAAGTTGATATTCAATCAAAGCCTCTGTATGAAACATTCAAGTGATTAAGCTATCAGATTGGGCTATGTAAGTAGAAATATTGAATAATCATTTACGAGTTAGGTTGCAGTTTAAGTTTCCAATTAGGTGCATCACTTATATTTAGTTTCAGTTTATGCATTCTTTTATTCTTTTCTTCCCTTTTCCATCCAATTGCAACCATTAATCAAAAAATAAAAAAGGAAGCCGACCTATAATCCAGAGGTTTACTTTCATATAGGGTACCCACAACCTGGAAGTATTCCCATGTTTCATAGGATTGCTGAGCCTCTCGATTTGGCACTCGGGTGCTAATCCTTGTGACAAAATTTACACTCATGCCCATGCTAATTTAATTTAGATATTAATGTTTGTAAGGAATTTAATTACACCCATCATTCTTGTAGGCTTACATGTCATTTATAACACTAATAGTACCAAGTTTATCTCTACTGTTAAATCCTTGGTCTATGACGTGCAACATGAGCAAAGGAAATGAGATTGATACATAACTATAAGGAAAAGCATGGACATCATAGAAACAAGTGAATCCAATCGCTAATTAATCTTGATCAATGTCATATTAAATGTAAAGAGTACAATTTCATCCCAAACGGTGTCAATGTCATCTCATCTTGGATCTTAGGTTCATTCATTGCATTTCATTTCACGTTGCATTATCATCATCATATTCATTTTAATTTGTTTAGGATAATATTTATTTGTTATTCTAAGCATCTTAATTTTATCTCATTGTGTTATCATATCATTGCATTGTCATTATCATGTTTGTCTTAAGTTGTTTAGATTGACATAGATTTGTTATTCTAAGCATCTTAATTTCATCTTATTTTGCATTATCATTATCATGTTCATTTTAAGATTTTACGATTTTAAGATTGACATAGATTTGTTATTTTAAGAATCTTAAGTTAGGTTCATTTCATTATCATTTCATTGCATATTAGTCCATCTAATTGCATAACATTGCATTATATCACGTCCATAACATTAGTATAACATACATCAAATCATAATCATATAACACAAATATCCATCGCATTTGCTTAATCAATCACAACGATTTCTAAACATATCCATTATAGGCATCAGTTTTTTGTCTCCACGCATACATCACCACTTGCATCACGAAACATTAGTACCATGATCATAGCATATAATCCATCACATCCTGCATCACAGAGTGTTAGGAATAATACATTTCCTCCATATCATCCACATAGGCATATCACATAAATTATCATAGATGCATAAATATATCATAACCATAATAAATCATGTCCATACACACATCCATAAATAAACATCCATCACATCATAAGTACATAGTGTCAATAAAGGCCATCACATAGTATATAAATATCAAAATATCATGTCCATAACAAAGTCCATAATAAATTCTTATCATAAAACATAAATAAATGTTCATCAACAATCATCAAATAAAATACAGGTGCAATGCTCTGCTCAAATATAGGGACCACATCAATGAAGGTTATGATCCATGTCTAGTCTACATTGTGGAACCTGGGGCCTCTATCCCTATCCCCTATATATACACCCTGCACATGTCAAAAATCAAGATCATGTCACTACTGTCCTCTCTACCCTATGTTGGCTCCATTTGATCTTTGAGGGGAGTCTGGAACTGGTCCTCTATGTGAGGGAGTCTCTCGGTAGTTGATGTACCCTCGTGTGTGTGTCCCTCCTAAACATGATAGTGCTAGCATCTATGGTACCTCTTAGATGTATGGAGGTATACGACGTGTGGGATCTGGAACCTCTCTGAAGTAAACCCCCATGTAGTAGATGGCCTCTCTTATATACTCATCCCCATTCATTGCATGTGCCCTCGTTGTGTACTGCTCTACCCTATACCTATCTCGTAATCCAGCCAAGTTTCTCCTCTCCTAATCCCATGCATCTTGCGCCATCATCAACTGGTTTGTTTGTGCCTACATCTGTGACATATCTTGCACTATCGTATCCCTCTCACCCTACAGAGTCTGCACCTGTGTCATTGTTGTCTCTTTTGTCTCTAATATAGCCCCTACATCCCCCATGGATACCTCTGCACAATATGTCCTATCTTGGAGCTCATCCCTCTCTCGCCTCACCTCATCCCTCTCCCCCTGCATCCTCAATTCCTCATCTACAAGGGATACATAATATCTCTCTATCATCTTCTCCACCTCTAGCAACATGTCTACCTTTGCTTGCAACCTCTCCTAATTTTCCTTTGACTCCTTGAGTCTCTGCTTTGCGATCCTCAGCCTAGGAAAAGCTCCTATCAGTAGCACTATCAACTCCTCAGGCAACGGTGGTACATATGGTACCATCATGAGTGGCTCCACCTATGCAACATCCACATCCATGGGCTAGTGTTTCTCTCCCACATCCTCCATCTCCACATCCTCCTCGCCTCTCCTCTATTGTTGGACCCCTCTCCTACCTCTCCATCGCCACCCTGCCAACCTCCTCTCATCCTTTGAACCATAGCCTAGTGCCCCTACAATTGGGTGCACCGTCGTGATCCACCCTGGCTTATGCTCTATCCACCATGTAGAGTACCACACTACCGTCTTTAGATCTTCCCTCCCTCCTCTCCCTAGATATGGTACCAACAGCACATCCTCCCACATTTGCCTCACAAAGTCTACCGTGATGGGATCACCCCATAGGTGCTTCTGGCCAATCCAACAAAATCTTTGAGGTCCTGGTGGGATATCCTACTACACCCCAAAGTGCCTCATCACTCTGTCTAGTCTATGGAGCTCGATGATGTGTGGGTCTCACTTGATCAAGTAGCACACTGTGAAGAAGTATCCCCTATGCCTTCTCTCATCCCCTCTCCACCCGATGAATCATCGCTACTGATAGGGTCTCCATATAATTTGATCCCCCTACAGGTCATCCAAACTCGTCCTCCATCCCTCTAAGTCACTCATGTCCAGGTAGTGCAATCACCAGTGGTACTCTATCCCATACCAGCATGATACTGGTAGTGTCTCATCATGTGCCCCTATTGTCAAAATCCCTGGCCTCGCCACACTAATATGCTCCCAGGCCCATACTTGGAGCAAAGTCACATGTGTGATGTTGAGGGCTCTCTTGTAGTAGACCACATGCATGTCCTGAAACAATTGTGCCAACATGCATTCACCCCAAGAAAACTCCCCCTCCCTCCTCTCCACAATATGCCTGATGACCTCAATGATCTTGAGGCTACAAAATCACCTGCTCTTGTTTGGTAATAGAATCCCATTGATCATTCCGCAAAGGTATAATGGAAGTGTCGACACCTCCAATCCTAGACACTCATCCAAGTCTAGCTCTCCCCCTGGATAGGGAGATCCTCCCATCTGAAGATTTCCTATAAGCTACCATCCCACTCTCTCACCTAGTTGTGTGTCTAGCTAACCAAGTGCCCCTCGATGGGCAATCGTAGTATCCTCCATACATCCTCTAGCATTACAATAATCTCCCTTGTCGGGAGATAGAATGTAAAGATCTTTTAACTCCACCTCTCCATCAGTGTTGTCAATAGTGCTTGATGTGCTCTAATGTTGGGATACCCCAGCATGTGTAATAACCCCACCCGTGCTAGTGTCGCATGGTCCTAGGCATTCATCGCCCCGATGGTCACCTCTAACACCGCTAAATGTCTCTCTCGAGTCCTCAGCATCTCAATGTTTTGCGTCCACACAAAACATTTTTTCAATCTATCATCGATTTCATTTCTTTTTCTATCATTTTTCCCTACCCCAAGTTTTTGGCGAATTCGCCCCTTTTATTCCCTGATGGCTTCACCCATTTTAGATGAATTTGACCCTTTTCTTCCCCGATGAATTCACCCATTTCGATGGCGAATTCATCCCTTTCATCGCCACCCATCGAATTCACCATTCTGATGGTGAATTCACCCCTTTTTTTCTTAGATCGTCGAATTCACCCATTTCGATGGCAAATTTGCCCCGTTTTCTCATCCCGTCAAATTTTCCCATTTTGATGGCGAATCTATCCCTTTTTCTCAGCCTGTGAATTTTCCCATTTCTTTGGCGAATTCTCCCTTTCCTCCCTAGTCCGTAAATTTTCCAGTTGTTTAGGAAAATTCGCCCCTACGTCTTCTTGCCCTATGATGGGCGAATGTGTCCCCTTCTTTGGCGAAATTGAATTCGCCTCTTCCCATCTAGGGCGACTTCAAAATCGCCCCTTTTCTCGATGAATTCACCCCTACACAAGGCGTGTTTTCATTTTCCCAATCGCCCTCCTTGGCGGGCGAATTCACCATACGGACAGATGAATTCGCTAGCCACGACAAGTCCATACTCTCCTCATTTTCAAAATCCAAAATTTAAATTCCTAAAAAATTTAAAACTCCAATTAAAATCACCAAGTAAGGTTTTGAAATCTACCTGGCAGGTTACCGCACACTCGTAGTAGTACTCGTGCACCTCCTCGCCTTGGTGGATGAACTCGTCATCCAAGAATCCCTCGTCCTTGTTCAACCCGTCAACCATCCTCACCACCCTCTTTCTCTCTCTCTTGTTGAGTCAACTCTCAAGTGTGCAAATGGTTAATAGTAATTTTGAAATTTACTATTTATAATTTCTAACTTTTGCACCTTTTTAACCTCTTAAATTGTAATGTCCCTGTTTTTAGCACTACACCTTTCAAGGATTGATGGCCTTTTCCCGATGCGTTGTCGACAGGTCAGAGGCAGAATTAGGGTTTTCGATTGTTTGGTGGGTTCTCTTGAAGATTCAGGGTTTTGCTTGTTGGAATTTGGGTGTTTGGATTGCGGATTCTTTCTGGGTTTTCAGAGAGCTTTGCAGTGGTATGTTTTTCTTGGCATTCTGAGCACCTTCAGGAATTTACTATTTTTAGTAAATTCTATTTTTAGTAAATTCTATTTTTAGTAGTGGTCCAGTCAGCATCAGCTCAGTCAACTTTCCTCTTCTGGCAGTTCATTGGGTAATTCTGATTTTTGGCTTAAGGGTCTCATTTTGGAGAAATAAGTTATTTTAAGTCAATAATGTTTTATTTTATAAAAAAACCCCTTGTCCTAGTAATATGACTTAAAAGTTGTTTTAAAGAAGGGGACTTGGAGGGTGGTCATCACATGATGATTTATTTTGATCTATCTAAAGTCTAAATGCTCAAGTGAAATTGGACGCCTATTTTATGAAGAAATGATTTTAAATAAAGTCAAATTTAGCCTTCGAAAAGGGGTCACCCAAACTTGGAGGGAAAAGAAGTCAAATTCAAAAGGGAATTAGGGCGCATCTTCTAGAAGTCTCTGGAGAGCCTTCTCAAGTCTATATAAGGAGGCAGTTGCTCTTCATTTCTCATCTTATATTTGGAATATTGTTATGCTGCCGAAATGGTGCTGGATTGCTTCGAAGAATGAATGCCTCCTAGCCTTGGCTCGACTTCTTGCTTGAAAGACAGCAACTAGTGGAGAGTTAAATTGTAGTTGAGTGAGATTTGTAGTGAGATTTTGCATTGTAGAAGTTGTTTTGCATTTGTAGTTCGGTTTCTTGCATTTTAATCAAATCTAGAGTTGCTGATTTTTGTATTGCAGATTGAAGTTTATACTCATAAGTCTTTGGGCGAATTTATTTTGGTTCTGGGTAGTTTACCCATGCATTTGCTAGCCTTGGGCGCCCCTCTATGCCAAGTTGCAGATTTTTTAGAGGTGTCTTGGATTTTATCTTGTTGGTAGAACATTTCTTGAGCCTGTACCATTCTGTTTTGCCTGGCAAGTGTTTAGAAAAAAAAATACTTCAATTTTTCAGTTGTTTCTTTGTCTAGTCTTCATTGCCATCAACCTAGCTTTCTTTTGCATCAAGTCTCATGTCATTCTGGCAAGTATTGAGTGAGTTGTGAGCATTTTAGTGGATTCTAGGGTTGCTGGTTATGCATATTACGTTGCTGTTTTGTTATATCAGTCTTGAGTAATCTGTATTTTGGTGAAGAGTTGTATCTGGAAGGTCATAATTAACCTTGGAATGATCATATCTATTATTGCAGCAATGGAGAGCTTCTAATCTTGTTTATTGCAGACATCTTCTGATATTTTGTAAGCTGAATAGTAGTATTGTCAGCATTTCTCTTAATCTTACTTTACATTCTGAAGCTGCATTGTATTTTTGTATATCTCTGCCATATGGTCGCCTCATTTCCACTCTGGAATTGGGTAGCACATACTTGGTGTTGAGTTTACTTTCAGCATAGTTAGCATCTCCGTCATATGGTAGCTCCCATTCCATCTTGGTTTGGAAAGCACATTCTTGGCGTTGAGTTCCTTTCTGTATTTAGAGAAGAAGATCCTCTGACCATATGCTCGCCATCATCGGCGCCATCCTTGGTTAGAGTTGCTTTTTGCATAAGCAGTTTAATTCAGATCCTCTGACCAATGCTCACACCTTGCCCACATCGGGATCCTGGTGTACATTCTGGTTAGAGTTGCTTTCTGCACGTTTTGGTTTATCTTCTAACCTTAACGGGTGCATTGTTGGAAATCTGTTAATTGAAAAAAAAAAAAAAAAAATTGGTTTGGAATATTCCATAAATTTTGGGTATTTTTTATCGTTTATTTACTCTCTTTTTAATTCCTCCATCCCTTTTCTTCTGTGGGCCGTCATTCACACCATATTTGTCCGTTTTCCTCCATTTTAAAGTCATTTTTCTTGGTTTTTCACACTTTATCATGTGGTACCCTGCATTTCTCCATATCGAGAAGTCACTCGGGGCCCCTTTTTCTTCCCCATCCACCCTATTGAGGGGGTATACCCTATCATTTTCCTTTGTTCCTCCATCTTGTCCATTTTCTTATGACACCGAGGCATCTTTCTTCATTTTCTATGATTAGACAACTTACATAGCTTTTCCCCGTGTCGGGGCATCACTTTTTGGTCTGTTCTTCTATTGGATCATCTGTATTTTATTTTTCTTCAAAACATTATAGTAGACACATAAAAATGACCTAGACCTACAAGCCCTATTTTTAATCTTTTCATCCTAGCATAATTATGACATTTTTAATTATGTTTCTAACTCACTTTCAACTATTAATTAATTCATACTTTTTATTCTTCATGATTATTAAATAAATAAATTTTAATGCGTCACTAATTGTCTAAATGTCTTCCTATAATTAAATAAATCTCTTAATCTATTTAATTATTTTTGTCCATTATGTCTTCTTGATTATTAAATAAATAATTTTATTTATTTATTTAAATTATGTCACTAATTAAGTCTTCTTCTTTCTAAAATTAAATAAATTTTCATTTATTTAATTTTGTCCACCTTCCACTATAATTAAATAATTGTGTTTAATTATCTAATTATTAATTAGCCTCTTCTCTCCTAAATTAAATAAATTTATTTAATTTAGTCCACTCTCCTGAATTTTGAATTAAATCATTTATATTTAATTTAAAAGGATCCCTTTGTCACATTCTTCTATAAATTAAATAATAATTATTTAATTTCCTCCCATTAAATAATTTCTCCTCTTTTACTGTGCTCATTTAAAATAAATATTATTTATTTAAAATAGTCCCACCACCTAAATTAAATAATTTTATTATTTAATTTCTCCTTTTTTATTATGCTCATTTTAAATAAAATCTATTTATTTAAAATAAGTCCCACTTTCTAATTTCCCTCTTTTAGTATATAATTTAATTTAAATTATTTACTGTCACATGACCCCACCACTTTTGAATTAAAATAATTTTTAAATTAAAAATGTCAACATCCCCTCTTGAATCAAATAATTTTTAATTACTATTTGATTCTCCAGCAACTACGGTTTGTGTGCCCAGAATCTCTTGTCACATGCATTGTCAACCCTTAATTTGATTTTCTAAAAATCAATCTTGTCCATTCATTTCAAATTTGACCTAATGTTGCCCTAGCCCTAATTGTGGGTTGTCATATTGAATCTTGTCCATAGATTCTAGGGCACTTATCAATCTTTAATCTCATCTGTCCATACAAAATTGCATTTTCTATAAAATGCCAATTTTATCTTCATCTTGATCATAAGAAGATAGTGACAAAAAAATTTAAATGTCTTAGTCTCTGAATTTTCTCTACTTCTTCTTCTTCATCATCTTGCATTCTTGCATATAGTCATTTAAATCCTTCAACATTTGCTTAGTGCTTGTCATTATCATTAGATTGCTCATCATAAATCTGAGGGCAACAACATATTTCAACAAGTTGAGAAGGTGTAATGGAGGTCAGTCATGGAGGATGAAGACATCTGGTGAGATTGTTTCATTTTATTTCCTTTGCACTTCATTATTGCTTTGGGTTTTCATGTTTTGCATCTGATATTGCTAACCCTAGGAATATACCCTTAGTTACATTGGTGAACTTGACATATTTTGAGAAATTTTGAGAAATTTTTGAGTTGGATCTTTTTTTGTTGTAAGTTTTTGTTGACTTTTTGTTGCAGGTTTTGCATCATTTTGGAGACAAAACCCTAGTTTTCAAAGATTCAACCATATCTCTCAAATGACTACAAATTTTTTGACAAAATTTTGTTTTCAGGTTGAAACAATATAAAGAGCTTCCAGTCCAAAAATTAGATTTTTTGGAGCTGTATTTAATTTTTAATAATTTTCTTTGTTATTTTCATGAAAAATTAATTGAGAGAAAAGTAGCAAATTTTTCGGATTTGTTTACATTTTTTGAAATCTCTCTCAATTTCAATAGGTGTCTATTTTTTATGTTTTTAATTTTCCTGCAAAATAATTCGACAAAAAATAGATCTTTAACAATTGGGGTTTTACAAAGATTGACTTATATCTCACAAAGTTTTGCAGATATGTTCACGCAATATTTTTTGCAAGTTTGGATTGATGTCAGGCACCTTCAGTAAAAAAATCATATTTTTTGGACCTATTTTTAATTTATAATAATTTTTTTATGAATTTTCATAAAAAAATTAATTTTGGATGCAAAACACAAAATTATTTGGATTTCTTTACACTTTTGGAAATCACTTTGAATTTCAGCAAGGTTTTATTTTCTATGTTTTTACTTTTTATGCAAAAACTAGTGTTCCAAAAATTGGATTTATTTTGACTAGCTAACCCTCTAATATTAGTGTCATTCTGATTCAATAATAGAAGTATCCTCTCCCCTTGCGCACTTGCACGATCCTGGGTGTAAGAGAAACTATTATTGACTCTAGGAATTAGGCTTGCACTAGGTCAATTAGGGTTAGGGCAACACTTTTTCTATATGGTAGTTTAAAGATTTTGGGTACTTATCTTATGTTTGTAGCTTGTGGCGAGGAGTCTAATATTTATTTGCTTTGTTTTATTTCACAAATCTTAAACAAACAACTACAAATTTGCATATTTTTTTACATTCATGAGTTAAAATGAACATGCATACATACTCATTGGATTAAAAAGAACACAATCTTGCATGATAACTCTGTAGACACATAAAAATGACCTAGACCCACAGGCTCTTCTTCTAACCCTAATTAGGACATTTTAATTATGTCCCTAACCCACTTCCAATTATTAATTAGATAATTCTTAATTATTTAATTAATTCATGTCCCTTTTCATTCTTCTTGATTATTAAATAAATAATTTTTATTTATTTATCTAATGCGTCACTAATTATCTAAAGTCCTCTTATAATTAAATAAATTTCTTTATTTATTTATTTGATTATGTCACTAATTAAGTCCTCTTCTTCCTAAAATTAAATAAATTCTTATTTATTTAATCCACCTTCCACTATAATTAAATAATTATATTTAATTATCTAATTATTCATTAGCCTCTTCTCTCCTAAATTAAATAAATTTTATTTATTTAATTTGGTCCAGTTTCCTAAACTTTGAATTAAAGTATTATATTTAATTTAAAAGGTTCTATTTGTCACATTCCTCCAATAATTAAATAATATCTCTATTATTTAATATTCCACCTAAATTAAATAACCTTTTATTATTTAATTTCTTCTAAATCTTATTTATTTAAAATAAGTCCCATTTAAATTCCCTTCTTTAGTAAATAATTTAATTTAAATTATTTACCATCACATGGCCCCACCCTTTTTGAATTAAAATAGTTTTAAATTTGAAAAGTCAACATCTCCTCTTAAATCAAATAATTTTAAATTATTATTTGATTCCCCAACGACTCTGTTTTCCATGCCCGAAATCTTTTGTCACATGTTTTGTCAACCATTGATTTGATTTTCTAAAAATCAATCTTGACCCTTTATTTTGAATCTGACCTAATGTTGCCCTAACCCTAATTGTGGGTTGCTTTATTGAATCTCGTCCATTGATTCTAGGGCATTTACTAACTTTCAATCTTGGCCATTCACACAAAATTGCCTCTTCTATAAAAGAGCAATTTTGGTCTCATTTTCATCATCTTGCATTGTCATATTTTAGAGATCTCTGATCATCTTGCATTTTCATATTTTTAGCATTGTTATTCTAATTTATCATAGCATATTTAGGTTTTCATTTGACATAGTTTCAATATTTTAGATGCTTACTATTTGCAGTAGGGCATAGTATTTGCATTTAGTTATCAAATCCTTCAATATTTGCTTAGGGCTTGTCATTTTCATTGGCTTGCTCTTCTTAAATCTGAGGGAAAACAATTTATTTTCAGAAAATTAAGGTGTAATGGAGGTTAGTCATGGAGGATGAAGACAATCTATGAGATTGTTCATCTATTCCTTTGCACTTCAGTACCTACTTTGGGTTTTATGTTCTGCATGTTACATTGCTAAACCTAGAAATTTCCCTTTGTTACATTGGTGAACCCGACATTTCTTTTAACACGTTTTTGCAAGTTATAGTACAGATTTTTCATCATTTTTTTTGCAGGTTAGAGTACGGATTTTTTGGATTTTTTTTGCAAGTGTACAGAATGACGCATATGACAGTTTCTGCGATGCAAACGACATTTTGAGCCGCATTTGCCTTCTGAAGCGCCACATCTACTCTGTCAAGCCGAATCTGCATCCTCAAACGACGCATTCGCATAATTCAGCTGCATCTATAAACCAGGAAACCGCATCTGTCTTCTCGAGCCGCATTTGACCTATCGCGATGCATCTACAAGGTGAAAATTTTATTTTTGATTTCATTGTTTGGTTTTCACTCTTTCTTGGTTTGGTAGCTTAGAGGTTTTTGGGGTTACTAATTTTTGTTTACAACTTGTGGCAAGGAGTCTAACGATTTTTACTTGTTCATTTTATAAATCTTAAATAAATTTGCATTTTACATTCATGGGTTAAAATAAACATACATGCATACTAATTGGGCTAAAAAGAACACAACTTGCATTACAACTCATTGGCTTAAAATGAATCTGCATTTTCATAGCATTGGGTTAAAATGAATCTTTAGTTAGCTCACACTACAAATGGTTAAAATGAACCCCATGTCTACTTTTTCTTTCAAGTTTGTTACACATTTCGATTTGGGCTTAAAATGAACACCATGCGAGTGTGAGTTAGGATATTCATGTTTTCACTTCTTGTTTTTAAACAAGGATCAATTGAACTATGAATATTCTAATTTTCTTTTGTTGAACCTTAGAACATTGGGCCTGCTTTGGTGGGAAAAAGTACTCACCCCAAAGCGACTCAAACCAAGAACGCACTAAAGCCAAGCAACGCCCAACCGGTATATAAATTTTAATGTTAAGGAAAACTTAGCACTACGAAAGTTCCTACGGACAAGCAATTGATTCCCCAGTACCCTTGTGGTGCGTCGAAACCTGTAAAATGTAACTTCTACAGACTGGGATGATAATGCCTCTCGCGTGGCCTTTTGAACGGATGCCCGAATTAAATCCTTTGTTTTAGCAAGCCAAAAACCTTCTATTATTTGGTACAACAACGGTTGTTGTGATGACACCCGCACCTACGCAGTTCTTAGTAGAGATGATCAATCTGCCATGGGAGTTTCATGGAGGTTGGAAGCTTGGTTGCCTTGAGAAGTGAGTGCACTATAAGGGGGAGCTTGTGGGGCCAAGCTTATGAATTCATCTGCTAAGGATATGCGGTTAATGGGATCCAAAAGAATATTGTCCATAAAGCCATAAGATTTTGTAAAATGACTTCTATGTGGTTGATTTTTTTATTTTTTTTACAACACCATGTATTTGCCAACTGCTTTGAGACAAATAAACATCAAACTGGTTCAAATTTGAAACAAACATTGTCAAACTGAATCGGCATAAAAAATTTCTGCAACACATTTGGAATATTGAACCGCAACTGCTTAGTCAAAAGCCGCATTCATTCTGTTAAGGCACATTTGAGAAATATAGAGCCGCATTTGATCTAGTAAACCACATTTGAGAAATACAAAGCTGCATTCGCTATCCTCGGTCGCATTTGCAAACCCTTGAAACGAATTCGCTATTTCATAACCTATATGCTACACTTGAGCCACATTTGCTCACTTGTGAGCCGCATTCGCCTTAGTAAGCCGCATTTGCTCACCAGTAAGCCGCATTTTCCAGAACATGTTGCATTCCCTGTTGACCCACATTTTCCAGAATTGATTCCTACAAATGCAAGTGCCCTTACAGACCGCATGTGATAACCAGAAAGCCGCATTCGCTTTTGAGAGCCGCATTTTCTTATTATTGTGTCGCATTTGATAACTTGAGCTGCATTTTCCTGCCTATTAAACATTTCCAGAATTGTTTCCTGTGAACACACTATCAAGCCGCATTCGCTGTTGCGAGCCGCATTTGTATTTCTGAACCGCATTTGCCATAGTGAGTCGCATGTGCTCTGTCAAACCGCATTTGCCAGACTTTAAAAACAATCTGCTCACTGTCAAAATCAAAATCCAAAATTGTCTTTTTCTAGATTCCATCAAGTCCATCCTTTTTGTTTCTGTCAAAACCAGATACTGATTTGCTCAACTTCCCTCATTATACACATCATTCTTAGGATCATCATAGGTTTCCAATTGCATTTGACTAGTTGTATTGTTAGTTTTACCATCTCCTTAGACACTCACTTTGCAGATTTTAGGAATACACTCCTTACCATCTATTGTCAAGACTTTGTCTTCAAAATTAGGTTATCATTGGACCCAATTACCCTTAGTCATTTAGTCAAAACTCTTGTGAATTGTTTCCCACTCAATAGTCTAGTGTGGAAACTTCCCTTTGTCCTCTTTTTAGTCCTATTATGGTCCATTGATTTTCCAAACCTAAAATATTGCAAGCACTTTGTTTGGTCAAGTAGTCATCTCCTTAGATTTCTCAATAGTGAGTGCATCTTAGGCTCCATTTAGGTTGCATATCATTAGCCTCCTCATTTTAGTGTCATACCATTTGCATCCACAAACCTTTAGTCTCCTTTCAATCTCATTTGCATTTCATTCCTTATCTTCAAAAAAAAAATCCCAAAAACATAGTGTCATACTTAAGTCATCCTCCATCATCATCCCAAAGTTGAGCAAAACTTTTTATGGTTGAAACTAGATTACAAAAAAAGAAAAGACTCATGGATTCTTTTGGTAAAGACCCCAATTTTCCCAATTTCACCAAGGACATGAATTTACTCCCTAGTAACATGAACACTCTTTCTAATGACATGGGAAATTCTACAATCAATCCTTTTAGTGAGATATGTATTCAACACAATCCCTTTGACCAATTTATCCGTAGGGACCAAAATGGAGAAGTTTTTGAAGAAGACATACAAGTTGTTGCCCAAAACCCAGAAGTGGCCTCTTTTGTGGAAGAATTAGTCCTAAATGACTCATCCAGATATTTAGCCATGCTACTTGACCAAGGGGCTAAGTTACCAAAAGGATTTGACCTCAACACTATTATAGCAACATCTCCAAATCACCAATCACACAATACTTCTATGGGAGCCTCTCCACAAAACACCATTAACACCATCAATACTACCTCCCTTGGTCATGCTACCACCACAACCAATGCAGCTACCACAATCGACACAACATCCATTGGAGGATCATCTACCCAAAACAACACCACATCACAACCCATCCCCCAACAAACAACCACTACTCCTTCATAAATATTTGGATCAACAATGGGTGCAACTACCTCAAACCTCTTTGGAACTTCATATAATTCCATGGGTACATCAACAAACCTGTTAGGAGGCCCCTCAAATACTATGG
This sequence comes from Sequoiadendron giganteum, assembly GCA_007115665.2. Classification (NCBI taxonomy): domain Eukaryota; kingdom Viridiplantae; phylum Streptophyta; class Pinopsida; order Cupressales; family Cupressaceae; genus Sequoiadendron; species Sequoiadendron giganteum. The sequence goes on along the minus strand of CM021107.1, from coordinate 154,930,989 downwards.
CAACTAACTCATTGAATCCTTTTGGGAGAAATAAACGAAGAATTACTATTCAAGGACCCCAACCTAATTATTCATAAGTTAATACCAACATTCCTTTGAGACAAAACACCAACACTAATCAAGGCCATAATTTATTATTTGGACAAGGCAATCAAGGCACCCAATCTTTTACTCCATTTGGACATCAACATACTCAAAGTCAACAAGGCCCACAAATTCAATCCAACATGGTAGGATCTCAAATCCCCACATACGCTACTCAAGTGCATACACAACAACGTAACCCCAATCAATACACTCATTTTCAACAACCACACAATCAGAACACTCACTTTTCTCACCAGCAACACATTCCAAACCAACACATCTCATCACAACCTGGGCAACCAATCCATACCTCACCAACATGTGTGATGCTACCAACAACCCCATTGTGGAAGCACTCACACTCCAACTTGCTGCTCTTCAAACACAAGTAGAGACCTTGCAACAGTCCAACAAAAAATCTTACATGTCACATGACTTGTGTCCTTATCCGTTCGATACAACCTTGTACATGCCACCCTTTCCTCATGGATACGTGGTACCTCATTTTCCTAAATATAAAGGCAAAACGAACCCCATTGAACACATAAGAGAATTCACCACTAGCTGCATTGACATTGCATATGAACAAACCTATCTTATGAGACTTTTTTCTAGAAGCCTCGCAGGACATGCACTAGAATGGTTCTCCCTATTGCCTAAAGGAATAAAAACATGGGACGAATTGGCAAATAAATTTGTTGAAAATTATGCCTATAACATTGACACAGACATCGACATCGCCTCCCTATGCAAACTTACCCAAGAGGATGTTGGAGAGACCTTCATTCATTTTTTTCAAAGATGGAGATCCTTAGCAAGCAGATGTCTGGTCGAAATACCTAAAAAAGAGAAAGTTACCATGTTTGTTCAAACTCTCCTAGGACCACTAAGATATGGCTTACAAGTACATTGTTGCACCACCTTTGTTGACCTTATTGAAAAAGGTGTTCAACTTGAAAAATCCTTAATCGCCAAAGGTGAGTTGAAATATGGTGACAAAACCATCAAGGCCACCACAAATAATAACCCAAGTAGCTCAAATGATAAAACCAAATACTGGGTTAAGAACAAACATATCACCAATGATGGTGTGGTTGATGCAAAAACCATCAATTCAACAGGTCATGTACTCACCATCAAAGGAGTACAAAATCAAAACGCACCTATAACTACACCAACACCAACTGCAAATGTTATCCAAAGCAATCCTACTCAAGCCAACCGCAACAATTCTAAAAATGTACATACACCCCTTTGGGTGAACCTATTGAAATTGTCTTGAAGAAACTTCTTCAAAATGGTGTCATAACATTGGAAGAACCTAAACCTTACGACCCTGGTCAGTTCAAGCCAGCATGGTGGGATGATAACGCATTTTGTGATTTCCACCGTGCCAAAGGGCACAAAACATCCTCTTATCATCAATTGTGAAATCTAGTACAAGACCTCATTGAGAACCACACCATCGAGCTAGATGGTCAATCCTTCACATCTAATGCGGATCACACTATACACAAAAACCCACTGCAAGATCATGGTAAAGCTTCCTCGTCTGGCACAAACAATCAAGCCAACCACATTCGTCCGGCCTACAATACTACCCGTTCTACATACAGTTACCTCGATGGTACCATTATTAACAATCTTCGCGTTGCTGATGAAGATGAATGTGTTAATACCATTTCCATTAAAAAAGCCCCGGAATGCAATGTGACAACGCGTAAAGGCAAGATCACTATCCCAAGTCCTTCGGCACATCAGCTTAAGATCACCATACCTAGTTCATCCGCCAAACAGTCAACACCCAAACCGAAGTTCAACATCATTAAGCAATTGAATAAAACACCCGCTCAGATATCCATTCTCGAACTACTCCGTATTTCACCCGTACACAAAGCCATCTTGGATAAAGTCTTACAAACATCAGTTGTCCCAACCAACATTGATGTCAACCAATTTGAGACTATGGTCGAATACCTAAATTCACCTCATCACATCACCTTTTTGGATAGCAGTTAATCCTCATCTAAACCATCGCGTAATGATGCCCTTCACATTGAGGTTTTTATCCACAAACACAAGGTTAGACGAGTATTGGTAGATGGCGGAGCAGGACTGAACATTTGCTCCTAAAAATTGGTTAAGGCTCTTGGTTTCTCTGATGCATGTGTAGATGCTAGCAAGATCATCGTCATCAAGGCATACGATGATGAAGAACGCGCTTCTAAAGGCGTCATTACAATTCCACTCCGGGTGGAACCAGTTATCATAGACACAACATGTCATGTCCTGGATCGTGATATACACTACAACATCTTACTTGGTCGACCCTGGATTCATGCTCTAAAGGCCATTCCATCCACATACCACCAGTGCCTAAAATTCCCTTTTGATGGAACCGAGATCACTATCCTAGGAGATCCCAATCCTTTTCAATACTGTACCAACCTGTGGGCTACTGCTGAGCACCAGGTACCCATCAATAGAGAGGCCTCCACTTCCACTTCATCCAAATATATCAATCCATCCACACTCACAAAATCACCCATTCCATCAACTTCTGCTACACCATCTTTCTCAGCCTCCATCCCAAGTAAAGATATTCATATCCAGGACCTTGGTTGTGGAGAGTTCAAGCTGAATACAACTTATTGTATCACCACAATACCTAAGCCACCAAAAGTCTATAGTAGACAATGTTTTGCAATTGAGCCCAAAACAACTTTCAACGTCCAACCAAAAAGTGTTTTTACACTATGGGGTGATGTGGGTAATGAAGTCATCGACGACATAGCTAACTGGATCTACAGAGACCCAGAAGAGTTACCCCCACTACCAGTACATCTCTACGAAAAAGGTTATGAGATATGTAAGGCACTAGGTTTTGACGGTACAAGTGGCCTTGGAAAGGATGGTAATGGACGGAGGAAACCTATCATAATAAAAGCAAGACCAAGGTACATGGGGCTAGGGTTTGGACAACTCGGAACTGACGATCAAAGTAGCTATGACTTTTCAAGTAAGTACGTAACGGTGACAGAAAGTGCCGAGATAGGCGAAGAATACCTTACTGAAACTGACTCAAATGAATGGGAATGGGGGTCAGACAAAACCTTAGGTGTCTATGACATTGACGAACTATTCCTGGAACCTGACCAAATTCCCTTTGAAGAAAGATTTCGACAGAAATTTATCACCCACCCCATTGACTGACATTATAAAAAGAAAGAATGGGCAAGTATTCCTTGGAACCCAGAAGAACACAAGGTGTCATCAACATCGCCTACATCATCCCCCCTCATTCCCGAACCCACCCATGAGCCTAGCATGCCTAAACCTATTGTCCACGCCTCTGAAATTCCATCCACTAGTCATGATGCAGATAATTTTATCCCCTATTATGACTTTGAATTTGACTCATCTGACTCTAAATATGGGCCATCCATTGCATCTGACACGAAAGTTGAAATTGAAAACTTTGCCTTCACACTTCAGGCTTCAGTTGCCACACTTTCCGCATCATCCCCATCCTTTACCAACACTGATAATGGGATCTCACTTGTCTATCCGCAACTGATCGACTGGGACCAACAAGAGCCACCAGTAATGGACATGTTTCAGAATGATGAGGCCATAGTAGAATTCATGGGACTTAGGGAAGGCATACCATGGGGAGATCACAAAACAGGGTTTTCCATTGACCTAGATTGTACGGCTTATTTCGGGGAGACTGTGCAATCCTCCAGTCACAAAAATATAGTGAATAAGACACAAAAATAAATGTATTTAGGTGAAAACCGCAAGGAACCTTCCGACAGTAAAATAATAAAAACAAAGGACGTATCCGAAGGTGAAAACCTCCCTGAGGCACCTAAGGATGGAGGATTGGACTTTCTCCCCGTGATACAAGAAAAATCAGCTATGCTCATTGAAGACACAATGGAAGTTAACATAACCACACCAGAGAATCCCAAAATGATTCTCTTGGCCGCATCATTATCAAAGGAAGAAAAATTTGAATTTCAACAATTCTTCACAAACAGGAAAGTTAACTTCGTATGGTCATATGTTGACATGCCAGGCCTTGATCCTGAATTGTTCTGCAGCATCTTCCTCTCATCCCAGGAATCAAACCAATTAAGCAAAAGTTGCGCAAAATGAATCCACATATTGCAGTCCTGGTAAAATTTGAACTAAAGAAATTACTAGATGTAGGGTTTATAAGATCAATAGACTACGCTGATTGGATTTCCAACATTGTCCTAGTCACGAAACCAAATGGACAAATCCATATCTACACGAATTTCAGGGATCTGAACAAGGCTTTCCCAAAGGATGACTTCCCCCTACCAAACACAGACATGATCGTTGATCTCACAACAGGGTACAAGATGCTATCCCTCATCGATGGTTTCTCGGGATATAACCAAATCCGAATTGCAACAGAAGATCAGCATAAAATGGCATTCACCTACCCATGGGGAACATACTATTGGAATGTCATGCCTTTTGGCTTAAAGAATGCAAGTGCCACTTACCAGAGAGCCATGACGACAATATTTCATGACATGATGCATATCCTAATGGAGGATTATGTAGATGACCTATTGGCCAAATCTTTGACAAGGAAAGATCATCTCAGGGTCCTGGATAAAAAATTTAAATGGCTAGAAGAATACAAGGTTCGTTTGAATCCGAAGAAATGTGTCTTCAGCATCACTTTCGGCAAGCTGTTGGGCTACATAGTTTCATAAAGAGGCATTGAGGTCGACCCAACAAAATTAAAAGCAATCATAGACATGCCTCCACCAAAGGGAATCAGTGAGCTAAGAACTCTACAGAGAAGATTGCAGTCAATCTGCCGCTTCATTGCACAATTGGCAGACAAGTGTCAACCATTTCAATATTTGTTACGCAAAAGTATTCCTTTTATATGGACGGACAAGTGCCACATCGCCTTTGAAAAAATTAAAGAATATCTATTAACACCACCAGTGTTAATGCCGCCTATTGAGGGCAAGCCATTGATCTTGTATGTCTCTGCCACGACAAATGCATTGGGGGCATTATTGGCACAAAATGACCATAAAGAAAAAGAAAGATCCATATACTACATCAGTCGCACACTAATTGGATATGAGCTCAACTACACAACCATTGAACGGGCATGCCTGGCAGTCATCTTTGCAGTGCAGAAACTAAGACACTATATGCTAAGTCATCAAACACATTTGATAGCAAAGATTCACCCATTAAAATATCTCCTGAGTCGTGCGGCATTGATAGGTCGCTTGGCGAAGTGGGTCATGATTTTAAGCGAGTATGACATATAGTATGTGGAGTGCAAGGCTATAAAAGGTCAAGTAATAGCTAATCAACTTGCAGACGCACAAATCCAGGCTACCCACCCATTGGTAGTTGATTTTCCTTATGAGTCTATTTTTCACGTCGAACCTGCATTACCATGGAAACTATACTTTGATGGGTCCCACACTGGTCAAGGCTTAGGAGCTGGCATCCTATTCATCACACCACAAGGGGATTCAATTCCTAAATCATTTTGGATCGCTTTCCCTTGTACAAATAATACGGTAGAATACAAGGAATTGGTCACAGGTCTCAAAATAGCAATTAAATGGAAAATCCAAACATTGCTCATATTCGGAGATTCTCAGTTGGTCATCAACCAAGTCAATGATGAGTATGACACAAAGGATGAGAAGTTGCTTCCCTACAAACGAATGGTGGATAGTTTCATGATGTATTTCAAAATGATTGCATTTGAACAAATCCCAGGAACACAGAATAAAGCGACTGATGCAATGGCTACCATTGGATCTCTCCTAGACATCCCTAAGAATGTGTCACAATTTGAATTCTTAGTGGAACAACTGTTGATACCTGCATACGATATTCTAGAGTCAGAAATGGTGTGCGAGATTGTTGGTCCCAGTTCGCCTTGGTATCAAGACATATATGACTATCTTAAATCCCAAACCCTACCACCCAATCTGTCCAACAACCAAAGAAAGTCCTTCATCCGAAAAGCGGCTAGACATACCATCATCAGTGACACCTTATACCGTTGTGGCTTTGATAACACCCTTCTTCGTTGTCTCGACACTAATGAAGCCCAAATGACTTTACGAGAAGTACATGAAGGTATATGCAGATCTCATTTGAGTGGTCCAACGCTAGCTAGGAAAGTCACCAGACTGGGGTACTACTGGCCGACATTAGAAAAAGATGCTCTTCAGTTTGTCAGAATATGTCATAAATGGCAAGTGCATAGTGACCTAATTCATGCACCTGCACAAGAATTGAGATCGATCACTTCTCCATGGCCTTTCGCACAATGGGGACTCGACCTTGTGGGTAAGATCCATCCATCCTCTTCTAATGACCATAAATTCATAATCATTGCCACTGAGTACTTTACTAAGTGGATCGAAGTCATCCCTCTCACTTACATCATCGATAAGCAAATATCCAAGTTTATTTTGAATTACATCATTTGTCGATATGGTGTTCCATAATCCATCATCACAGATAACGACAGTCCATTCAAAAATCAGGACATTCATGAACTCTGTTCGCAATTCCACATCCAACATCATTTCTCCACCCCATATTACCCATAAGGTAATGACCAAGCTGAGGCATCAAATAAAACAATTCTTTGCATTCTAAAGAAGACCATCAATGACACTGGTCGGGATTGGCACTTACAACTCAATCCTGCTTTATGGGCCTACCGAACCAGCATTCGCACACCCACTGGAGCCACTCCATTTTCTCTTGTCTACGGATCTGAGGCCATATTGCCCATCGAGGTCGAAATTCCTTCTCTCCGGGTCTCTTTGAAAGGAATGATCGATGATGAAGAGTATAGAGAGTCTCGCCTGCACGAGCTAGAAATGTTACAGGAAAGACGACAAAATGCCTTAAATCACTTACAATCATATCAAAATCATCTCTGCCGAAGCTACAACAAAAGGGTCATGGTAAGAAAATTTGAAATTGGTGACTTAGTTCTAATGTAGAACTCAAGAAATTAGGTTGACCATGAAAAACCTGGCAAATTCAAGGCTAATTGGCTTGGTCCTTACTTTATTACTGCCGCATTTGGTTCTGGAGCTTATCAGTTGGCCACACCTGATGGAGAACAGTTGACAGAGCCTATCAATAGCTTACATCTAAGAAAGTTCTACATATAGCATCAGAGAGCTTGGCGAAAAACCTAAAAATACAAAAGAAAAATTGAAAAATACAAAAAAAAAATGTCCCTTGATGAAAATCTGGCAAACAGACATCTTGGTGACACCAAAAAAATAAAGAAAATGGCAAAAATAGTAAAAAGAAATACATTCGTCCAATAGTGAAAACCTGGCAAACAGGCACTTTGGATAGGTACCATGGTGAAAACCTGGCAAACAGGCACCACGCGTAGTCAATCGTTGCTTTTCCATCTACTATTACTCTAATCGACCCTTGTCCACTTTCCACAATCACAACAACCTGGCATTCATGACATCCATCCCAAGTCCTATCAACTCTGGCCATGGTTAGCATTTGGTTGACATCATCCCTTGCGTATCCGTGCCTTTGGCCTTGTGTCCGCATATCTCCATATCACTAGACTCGGGTAGTCCCTGCTCTATCTGGGGGCAAACCTTATCATGAAACTGCAGTGGGTGTCGCACATGATCCGACATTCATAAAAAGTCTTGAAAAAATCTTTAAAATATGAAAAAGTTCTAATAAAATCCTAAAAATCGTATAAAGTCCTTAAAAAAGACCTAAAAATTGAAAAATGTTCTGAGAAAATACAAAAACATCCAAATCATTGTCAAAATCCCAAAAATAGAGTCAAAGTCAATAGTATCTGGTCAAGTCTGTTGAGTCAGTCAATCTTTGTCAATTGTCCGAACTACGTTGTCTCTGCGCATTTGCTACGTAGGCAAGATTCATCTTTGAATCCTCGAGACATTAGGTTAGTCTTTCTAGGTTTGTCAAAATAAAATCATGATTCAAAATTTTATCCTTTGGACAACATCATTGGTTGTGTCGAACTACGAGGTCTCTGAGTGCACGATGTAGGCAAGGCCATCAATCGATGAGCCCCCGAGGCCACACTAGGTCAGTCCATTAGGATTCATGGCACAATGTTTTCACACATGCCAAAAAAAATTCAAATCAAGAAAACCTTCCATCTATTCTGAGCGAGCAATCTATCAGCAGTCTATCTCATCAGCGATCCTTATCATTTCAGCATATCAACAATGGCATGTAATCAATTCTATCAAGACAATTTGAACCTGACAAAACTTTGGGTTCTTCTTCAGATATGTCCTTCTAAAGAGCAACTCTCATCATTTCTTAATGATTTTGGATAAGTCCTTCCCAAGCATTATCCTCATCATCTAGCATTTCGATGGATTCTCCTAACTCCAAGAATTGATCTCCTAGATATCAACGTCATTCAGGATGTGTCCTTCCTGAATTTGATATCGCTCGACAGTTGGCAACCTTGATCTTAAAACACTTGGCAAATACTTGGCACTTGTCTTTGGCCTTTTCATCATGTTACTAGTTTTTCAGCAAGATCTCAACAACAGGATTTAGAGAAACAATGATGTCTCATGACGTTGTCTTGTCTTTTGACACTCATGTTACTAGTTTCTCAGAGATGTCCTGACTACGAGATTTAGAAAAACAACGATGTATCATGATGATGGCATTATTTTTTGTTATTTTGGCAATCATGTTGCTAGTTTCTCGAGGATGTCCTGGAAACAAGATTTAGAGAAGCAACGATGTTTCATGGTTTGTCCTTGTCTTTTTCTACTTGCGGTTGGTTAGGACAAAATGACTGGGGCAAATTACGCTCTTAGTATGAGTCATGATCATCCTTGTTTGTGATTGCTTATCTTACGTGATGGTGCGACCTTGCACACCTTGGTTTATGTCATATCATGGTGTTTATTAGCCATTACAATAATCTGCCCAATGATGATTAAAAGAGCAATAAATATTAAAGTCCTATGGTAAACGTTGAAGGATTTAGTCTAGGAACTAACATGCATCTCATATAGGCATTACATTCATATCATCATCCATATTTTTTTCACTAACCTTTCTTTCTCTCTGTATTCTATTCTTCTCACCCATTTCGAGAGCACACCCATGTTCTAGGAACCTGTTTGTCCTCCCGAGGGGGCATACTACAACCCCCCTCGTCATTCTTCCTCATCCTATTTTGCACTGGGGCATATGTTTGACTTATTTTCTTTGCCACAATGCGACAGACTGCATTATGACAAAGAGGGGCAAATGTAAACACATAAAAATGACCTAGACCCACAAGCTCTTCTTCTAACCCTAATTAGGACATTTTAATTATGTCCCTAACCCACTTCCAATTATCAATTAGATAATTCTTAATTATTTAATTAATTCATGTCCCTTTTCATTCTTCTTGATTATTAAATAAATAATTTTTATTTATTTATCTATTGCGTCACTAATTGTCTAAAGTCCTCTTATAATTAAATAAATTTCTTAATTTATTTATTTAATTATGACACTAATTAAGTCCTCTTCTTCCTAAAATTAAATAAATTCTTATTTATTTAATCCACCTTCCACTACAATTAAATAATTATATTTAATTATCTAATTATTCATTAGCCTCTTCTCTCCTAAATTAAATAAATTTAATTTATTTAATTTGGTCCACTTTCCTAAACTTTGAATTAAAGTATTGTATTTAATTTAAAAGGTTCTATTTGTCACATTCCTCTAATAATTAAATAATATCTCTATTATTTAATATTCCACCTAAATTAAATAACCTTTTATTATTTAATTTCTTCTAAATCTTATTTATTTAAAATAAGTCCCATTTAAATTCCCTTTAGTAAATTATTTACTGTCACATGGCCCCACCCTTTTTAAATTAAAATAGTTTTAAATTCGAAAAGTCAACATCTCCTCTTAAATCAAATAATTTTAAATTATTATTTGATTCCCCAACGACTCTGTTTTCCGTGCCCAAAATCTTTTGTCACATGTTTTGTCAACCATTGATTTGATTTTCTAAAAATCAATCTTGACCCTTTATTTTGAATCTGACCTAATGTTGCCCTAACCCTAATTGTGGGTTGCTTTATTGAATCTCGTCCATTGATTCTAGGGCATTTACTAACTTTCAATCTTGGCCATTCACACAAAATTGCCTCTTCTATAAAAGAGCAATTTTGGTCTCATTTTCATCATCTTGCATTGTCATATTTTAGAGATCTCTGATCATCTTGCATTTTCATATTTTTAGCATTGTTATTCTCATTTATCATAACATATTTAGGTTTTCATCTGACATAGTTTCAATATTTTAGATGCTTACTATTTGCAGTAGGGCATAATATTTGCATTTAGTTATCAAATCCTTCAATATTTGCTTAGGGCTTGTCATTTTCATTGGCTTGCTCTTCTTAAATCTGAGGGCAAACAATTTATTTTCAGCAAATTAAGAAGGTGTAATGGAGGTTAGTCATGGAGGATGAAGACAATCTATGAGATTGTTCATCTATTCCTTTGCACTCCATTACCTACTTTGGGTTTTATGTTCTTCATGTTACATTGCTAAACCTAGAAATTTCCCTTTGTTACAAACTCAATGAATTAAAATAAATTTGCATCTCTTCATAACATTGGGTTAAAATGAACTTGTAGTTAGCTCACACTACAAACAGTTAAAATGAACCCCATGTTTTGACAAATACTACAAATAGTTAAAATGAATTCCATGTTTTTTTAATGTTTGTCAACACATTTTGATTTGGGCTTAAAATGAACACCATACGAGTGTGAGTTAGGATAATCATGTGTTCTCTCTTTGTTTTTAAACAAAGATTGATTGAACTATGAATATTTTAGCTCACTTTTGTTAACCTTAGAAATTGGGCCTACTTTGGTGGGAAAAAATACTCACCCCAAAGTGACTCAAACTGGCAACGAACCTCTTTAGCCGAGCTATTCCTGACCAGTATACAAATGTGAATCCTAAGGGAAAACCTAGGATTACGAGTGCAAATATGTCATACAGACAAAGTAGTACTCCCCAAAACCCTGTTGAGCTTAACCTCTTCAGGCTAGAGTGCCTCCTTAATGGAGCTTAATCTTGTGCCCCATGTATGACCACTCGAACGGGTGCCTGAATTAAAACCCTTTTTTTTAGAAATCCATAAACCTTCTATTCTTTGGTGCAACAACGGTCGTTGCCAAGTCACCCGCACCTGCGCAGTTCTTAGTAGAAATGATCAATCTGCCATGGGAGTTTCATGGAGGTTGGAAGTTTGGTTGCCCTGAGAAGTGAGTACACTATAAGGGGGAGCCTGTGGGGCCAAGCTTATGAATTCATTCACTAAGGATATGCGGTTAGTGGGATCCAAAAGAATATTGTCCTTGCAACCATAATATTTTTGTAATATTATTTCTATGTGGTTGATTTTCATTTTTTACAACACCATGTGTTTGCCAACTGTTTTCAGACAAATAAACATCAAACTTGCCAAAATCTGAAACAACTTTGCCAACTGAAACAAATCTTTGCAATCGACCTAAAATTTTGTCAAATCACTTCCTACAACGCATTTTCCATCATGAACCGCATTTGTAAAATCAAGTCCTCAATTTTGCACACTTTGGGATAGGAAAACTTTCCTTGCTCTGTCAAACCATTGTCTCAAAAAATAAATTGTCATTGGACCAGGTCAAAAAAATCAATCCTTAGTCATTGTCCTTTGGTGAGCTACTTCCAACTCATAAGTCTAGTGTGAAAATCTCACCTTGTCATTTTGTCATCTTGTCCTCCAAACCAGTCCTTTGACAATCCAAATTGAGACATTGGCCAAACTTTTAATGGTTAGAAAACCTTTCCTAAAGGTCATTTGACATAAGGCATCCCCTTTTATCACTTTGCATTATCACTTTGCACAATCTTAGTCTCATCCCATCCACCATCATGTCTTCAAGTCACTATGACATGCTTGCTAGTCGAATTGAATGCCAATTCATTGGTAATGGTCAAGCATAACTTGCTAGGGAATTCAAAACACAATACCTCCAATCCAAGTCCAAATTTACAACCCCTAGCCCTCCATCCATCTATCCATATTACCAACAATCCATGAGTCCTAGTCCTCTATCCATCTACTATCAAGAGTCCCCTAACACCACCCATGGCACTAAGTCACAACAAATGTCTATTAGTCATACCCACCCTAACTTTGACAAGGGAAATCAACCATCCATCAATCTAAACCAACTATCCACATCATATCCTAGTCCTCCATCCACATCATATCCTTGTCATGCAGTCATGTCCTATCCTAGCCCATCATCCCTCAACCCTTTTCAAACCTCCATGTCATATCCTAGTCCATTACACACCAATCCATTCCAAGACACTCCATGTTTTCATGAAAACATATCTAGTCATGGTCTCCAAAGTCCCATCTTCTTACCTACACTTGAGGATACATGTCAAGAGGCAAGTCCAAAGCATGGCATCATAACATCACCGTCTTGTCTAGATCAAAGTGGTCCATTCCATGACCCTATCTTTAAATCTATCCAAGAATTCCTCTTGGATAATCATGGCATACCAAATATACCTATCCTTGGTCAAGAGTCCATCCGCAACCATGTCATTCAAGATGACCCTTGCCTTGGTCAAGATCCTATTTCCAATCATGACATTCAAGACAACCCCATCTTTGACCAAGACCCTACCATTGATCCAAAAGTCCAAAACGATCCACTCCTTGACCTATATGCCATTCATGATGAAACACTTGAAGATGACCCTCTCCAAGCTTCCAACATTGACACTACCAACAATGAGGCACTTGCCTTCATGAGACACATAGATGATCTACCACTAGAAGAAGAGTCTCCTAGCATGGACATATTTGTAAATGATCAAGCTATAACTAAATTCAGTGGGCTCTATGACCATGACCATGAAGACGGTTTCAATATCAACTTCGAAGCACCAACAGAATCATCAAAATCTAATATGTCAAAAAATCAAACCGAAGATGACAATCAAAAATCTATCCAACATGTTAATAAAGCTACAACATCCTATCAATTAGGATCATCTATCTTTTTCAGAGCAGGATTCCTTACAAAGGAGAAGATTTCAAGCATTGATTTCCATAATAAGGATGGGTCAACATCTTGCTTCCAAAGTAACAAGTATCCCATCGCCAACAAAATCTGTTAGAACATGCATTATCAAGGAAAAAGACTAGGCCTACATGAGAAAGGAATTATTGAACCAGTACAAGTTCAGAAAAATTATAGACATGAAGGTCTTGGATACTCAATGGGAAAATCTAATGATGTTAGTGATACCTCCTTGATATTGGGGGTAAATTTATCTGATACAAACATCAAAATGGTCGTCATGAGTAGTCCTTGTCATAAGGTTGTTGCCAACACTCCTTCCATCCACACCATACACTATCATTCCAACATGAATAAACCTTCCATTTGGAACCAAAAAAAGTATTACAAATCCAAAGTTCAAAATCACATGTCAAAGGCCAAGAAATTGGACAAAAAGTCAAGTGGACAAATGAAGCTAAAATGGATCCCAAAACAAAATGGGTCAATTCAAGAAAATAATGAATCAGGCAAAGAAAATATGCCAAATCCAAAAGTCAATCAAAATGTGGAGCCACAAGACAAGAGGACTCCCACATATAATCAATGTCCACCTCCTTCAAAATGACCATCGAGAAAGACATATAAAAGTGTTGGTTCCAAAAGCCATCCTAATCTCACAACCAAAGTTTGGAAAATAAAAACCAATACATCCAAACATCCAACCAACCCATCCATGTCCACCATCATCCGTCATAATCCTACATCCTCCTTAAATTCCAAACATCCAATGTCACAAATCTATCACATCTTTGCAACAACTCTCCATCATAAGGACTCTCATGGCACTCTATCACGATGTGTGTATTCTGATAAGGCCAACTCTAGTATCAACAAGGATCACAATGACATCAGTCAGCTATATGCAAGCGCTATCATCCTGACAAGGCAACTACTTCAGAAAGATCTTTATTGGCATGTCATGGCACTAGTCTCTACATTAGCACCGTCAAAGGCTTAAGCACAATCAATGGTCATCTAAAGAATCAAGCCTATCCAACAAAAATACAAAAAAATTGAAAAATCAAAAAAACGTCACCTTGATAAAAACTTGGCAAACAGGCGTCTTGGTGACACCAAAAAAAATAGAAAATATCAAAAATAGTAAAGAGAACTTTCGTCCAATAGTGAAAACCTGGCAAACAGGCACTTTGGATAAGTACCATGATGAAAATCTGGCAAACAGGCATCATGTGTAGAATAAATCATCTATGTGGACCATTGCACTTAGGGGCAATTCATCTCATCTCCCATGCCCTTCACATGACATTTCCATCTACCCATCTAAACCTCATCATGTCCATCCATTTTCCCACCTATTTTGATCTTGACAAAGACTGGGGCAAAAACACAAATCGTGCTTTGGAAATTTTTTTGACATGTCTATCTTGTGGTCATACCTTAGTCATTGAAATCATGTCATTTACCTTCATAGCCTTCTTTTCGCTATGCGACATCATCCTTGGAGACCATATGATAATTCTCTTAGTCCAAGCCATCCATGTCTCCTATCTTGAACCAAATCCATCCATTGTCCTTTTATACCTATCACCCATCCTGGACTCCCTTGTCAATGGTCTAAAGATCCCTCATCATCCCATCTAGTCCTACTTAAGTCATTCCAAATGCAACAATATGGAAAACCTCGCGCATCATCCAAAACATTCCTTGACTTTGTCCCTGGCCCTGTTGTAGACTTTTATCCTCTTGTCATATCATTGCCATCCTCACGTTGTTTCAAGATGTGTCCTTCCCACACTAAACAATGTTGGCATTGTCATTGTCACATGTCAATCGGTATTCAGCTTGACTAGCAGCAAAATCATGGTTGACCTTAGATTCATGTGCGTTGGCATCATTCACATGCATTTGTCACAATTTTCATAAAACATCAAAAAATACTACAAATTAGAAAAAGTCCTGAAAAAAGATAAAAATTTGAAAAAGTCTTGAGAAAAGTCATAAAAATCTAAAAAAGTCTTGAAAAAAGATCTAAAAATGGAAAATATCTTTAGTAAATCCAAAAACAGATTCAAAGTCAATGCTTTTCCCATCAATCCAATCAATCATGTCAGTCAATCTCTGTCCAAGTCTGAACTACGTTGTCTCTGTGCATTTGCTATGTAGGCAAGATTCATCTTTGAATCCCCGAGACATTAGGTCAGTCTTTCTAGGTTTGTCAAAATAAAATCATGATTCAAACTTTTGTCCTTTGGACAAGGTCATTGGTCGTGTCGAGCTACGAAGTATCTGAGTGCATGACGTAGGCAAGGCCATCAATCGATGAGCCCCTGAGGCCGCACTAGGTCAGTCCATTAGGGTTCATGGCACAACTTTTTCTCACACGTCAAACTTTTTTCAAATCAAGCAAATCTTCCATCAATCCCGAACAAGAATCTATCAACAGTTTGTTTCATCAACAATTTCAGTCAATTCAACAATGGCATGTAATCAATTCTATCAAGACAATTTAACCTGGAAAAACTTTGGTTTATTCTTCAAATGTGTCCTTCTGAAGAACAACTCTCATCATTTCTTTATGATTTTGGATGTGTCCTTCCTAAACATTGCCCTCATCATTTGGCATTTTGATGGATTCTCCTAATTTCAAGAATTGATCTCCTGGATATCAACGTCATTCAGGATGTGTCCTTCCTGAATTTGATATCGCTCGACATTTGGCAACCTTGATAATAAAACACTTGGCACTTGTCTTTTGGGTTTTCATCATGTTACTAGTTTTTCAGCGAGATCTCGACAACAGGATTTAGAGAAACAACAGTGTCTCATGACGTTTGTCTTGTCTTTTGACACTCATGTTACTAGTTTCTCGACGATATCCTAACTATGGGATTTATAAAAACAACGTATCATGATAATGGCTTTATTTTGTTCTTTTGGAAATCATGTTGCTAGTTTCTCGAGGATGTCCTGGAAATAGGATTTAGAGAAGCAACAACATTTCATGGTTTGTCCTTCTTGTCTTTTTCTGCTTGCGGTTGGTTAGGACAAAAAGACTGGGGCAATTGCGCTCTTAGTATGAGTTAAGATCATACTTGTCTGCGACTTCTTGTCTTGTGTGATGGTACGACCTTGCACATCTTGATTTATTTCATATCATGGTGTTTGTTGGCCATCACAAATAATCTGCCCAATGATAATTAAAGAGCAATAAATATTAAAGTCCTATGGTAAGGTGTTGAAGGATTTGGTCTAGGAAATAACATGCATCTCATATAGGCATTGCATCCATATCATCATCCATTATCTTTCACTAATGCTTTCTTGTCCCGTCATTTTCTAGTCTTCTCATCAATTTCGAGAGCACACCCGTGTTCTTGGAACCCATCTGTCCTCTCAAGGGGGCATACCATAACCCTCCTCGTCATTCTTCCTCATCTTATTTTGCACTGGGACATATTTTTGATTTATTTTCTTTGCCACAATGCGACAGGTTGCATTATGACAAAGAGGGGCAAATGTAGACACATAAAAATGACCTAGACCTACAAGCCCTATTTTTAATCTTTTCATCCTAGCATAATTATGACATTTTTAATTATGTTTCTAACTCACTTTCAACTATTAATTAAATAATTCATATCTTTTTATTCTTCATGATTATTAAATAAATAGCGTCACTAATTGTCTAAATGTCTTCCTATAATTAAATAAATCTCTTAATTTATTTAATTATTTTTGTCCATTATGTCTTCCTGATTATTAAATAAATAATTTTATTTATTTATTTAAATTATGTCACTAATTAAGTCTTCTTTCTAAAATTAAATAAATTTTCATTTATTTAATTTTGTCCACCTTCCACTATAATTAAATAATTATGTTTAATTATCTAATTATTCATTAGCCTCTTCTCTCCTAAATTAAATAAATTTCATTTATTTAATTTAGTCCACTCTCTTGAATTTTGAATTAAATCATTTATATTTAATTTAAAAGGTTCCCTTTGTCACGTTCTTCTATAAATTAAATAATATCTTTATTATTTAATTTCCACCCAAATTAAATAATTTTATTATTTAATTTCTTCTCTTTTACGGTGCTCATTTTAAATAAATATTATTTATTTAAAATAGTCCCACCATCTAAATTAAATAATTTTATTATTTAATTTCTCCTCTTTTATTGTGCTCGTTTTAAATAAATCTATTTATTTAAAATAAGTCTCACTTTCTAATTTCCCTCTTTTAGTATATAATTTAATTTAAATTATTTATGTCACATGACCCCACCACTTTTGAATTAAAATAATTTTTAAATTCAAAAAGTCAACATCCTCTCTTGAATCAAATAATTTTTAATTATTATTTGATTCTCCAGCAACTTCAGTTTGTGTGCCCAGAATCTCTTGTCACATGCATTGTCAACCCTTGATTTGATTTTCTAAAAATCAATCTTGTCCATTCATTTCAAATTTGACCTAATGTTGCCCTAGCCCTAATTGTGGGTTGTCATATTGAATCTTGTCCATAGATTCTAGGGCACTTATCAATCTTTAATCTCATCTGTCCATACAAAATTGCATTTTCTATAAAATGCCAATTTTATCTTCATCTTGATCATAAGAAGATAGTCACAAAAAAATATAAATGTCTTAGTCTCTGAATTTTGTCTACTTTTTCTTCTTCATCTTGCATTCTTGCATATAGTCATTTAAATCCTTCAACATTTGCTTAGGGCTTGTCATTATCATTAGATTGCTCATCATAAATATGAGGGCAACAACATATTTCAGCAAGTTGAGAAGGTGTAATGGAGGTCAGTCATGGAGGATGAAGACATCTGGTGAGATTGTTTCATTTTATTTCCTTTGCACTTCATTATTGCTTTGGGTTTTCATGTTTTGCATGTGATATTGCTAACCCTAGGAAAATACCCTTAGTTACAATTATTATTCTAATAGTATTTCGAAGAGGGGAAAAATGTAGACATCAGAATTTGACCACCCCCATATGCTCAAATTCATCCCCTTTTTATTCCTCTATCTCGCAATTAATATTCCCCTTTCTCTAAAGTTCCTAAGGTATTTAATTAAATAATTAAATACTTTATCCTTTATCCCCCTTTCCTCTCTAAATTGATTGAATGTTCTAATCTATTTAATTTAGTCATTTGTCTTTGTGAATTGAAATTAATTATTTCTCTCTTTGTCCCATCCTCCATAATTCTCCTCTAACCCTAGTTAATTTAATTAACCTGTGATTAGGATGTGCACACCCCTAATTATGATTAGTGTCACATCCTCCATAACTCTCCACTTGCCCTTAATCTGTCATTTATTCATCTAATCCCTTGTTTGCACAACCTAATCACTTAATTAGGTCAACTTAATCCTTATGCCATTTATGGCATACCCCCAAGTCAACCTTTCATTAATTTCTTTCTCATTTTGGAGAAGGCAACATTTTCCCCATGTGAATTTTAAATTCATATTTATTCCCCTTAGGCTTTTTAAGGAATTTTTAATTCCTTAAATGTCTTATCACCCACATGTGGACAAGGACCTCTTTTATGAGGAGATCTTGTCCCACTCCCTAGATACCATAAGGTACCTCCACCTCATCTCCCCTTTTGACACCTCACCCACCACATGGCAAGATTTGAGGGCTTGCGAGTTCTCAACTCGCATTGGCCCTTGATCTTGTCCATGGTGGCTTCATCTTGACCCTCCATGGTTTAGGGGCACTTCTCCTAAAATTAGAGGGATTTTCCCTCATTTGCATCAATCAATCATCCAAAAATTCATTCACACAAGCAATCACACAAACAAGCCTTCAAGCATCCCCAAAAAAAAAAAACCACCATTATCACAACACCTTTTGCATCCATTTCAATACCCACGTGCATCATTACATTCTCCATCCACTCACGATCATTTATAGCTAGGTTTCATGTTGTTTTCCATCAAAAGGAGCACATAAATCAAATGATCAACAGGGCCAACCAACTCATCAACTTGGACAAGGTAAAACACTTTCTTGCTATCTTTTGTTTTGTTCAAATTCAACTAGGCTAATCGTTGAGGTATTTTTTGTGTTTTCCTTGTTCAACATTCTCTTTTGTTTTGCATTTTTAGAATAGGGATTTCACCTGCACACAAGGCCAATTTTCCATGCTCTAAATGCTGGTGAAGATGGTTTTTATTTTTATGTGCACCTTTTCCATAAATTTCAATTTGTCATAAGTGTTGTTAAATCGTTCTTATTTTTGGAACTTTCAAGGCTCTATTCTACGAGCTCATTTTTCAAGTGCATTTTTTTTTATGTACTTCATAGCATGGTGCTACCAAATTATAGTCATTATGGTAAAAAATGTACTTTCAACATATAGCCTTGTTTTGGCAATTATATTACATTGATGACAACTTGATCTATTAAATGTTGATCATAATTTGATCTAATGTTATTTTGGCAATTGTAAGCATTAAGGCCAAAATTCTACTTAGTTTTTTATTACAAATGACAATTGTAACTACACTAAGTATAAAGTGTCAAATCATTTTGCTTTGGGGGGGTTCTTTGATTGAGTAATTTGGGGGGTTGTGTTGTGTGATTGTTCCTTGAGTTCTCTCTCTTGTGCTCTCAAATTTTAGCTAGATTCATCCTAAGTTTCTTGTTTAACTCCATGTAATTGTGCAACATGGAAAATAGATGCATGGAGTAAACTAATGGGAAAATGATTAATTCACTATATTAATGGATCCATTCCAGAACCAATAGATCCCAGTTTAAAAAGTGAATGACTCATCAAAAGTACTATGGCTATTGGAACGCTACATAAATATGCTTCTTTTGATCTTATATTTTATTGATAAGTGTGACACAACCAAGGATGCTTGGGATAAACTTGCTCAATTGCATAGAAAAATCGATGAGATTAGAGGATACAAAAGTGATAATGAACTCACTAATCTAGATCCCAAGAGTTTTGACACTATCCATTACTATGTAACTAAGGCCAATGAATTAAGAACACAACTCAAGGATCGCGACATTGATAAGAAGGATGCACAACCAGTCTTTAATTTGTTAGATAAAATTCCTTAAGAGTATGCAACTTTTTTTTCTACTTTATAGACTCGTCAATTGACCATGGTAAGTTAATATACTACACCATCATTCAAGATTCATAATTTATAAAGATGTTGATGGTTGAACAATCAAAGTTGATCTCCATAGGTATTCTCAAGTCATCCAAATCGTAGGCTTTAGTAACATGTCATGGGATAAGATCCAGTAAAAAATAGAAGTAATCAAAGAACAAGCCACACAAAGATAGACATAATCATCTTCTCCTACACAAGGAGATTCTTCATCCTCTTCCAAAAAGGGGAATTCATAGAAGGAGAGATGGAGTTATTCATACTATAAGAAAGTTGGTCATGATGAGCATCATTGCCATACTAAGAAAATTGATGAGTTGAAAAACATTATAAAAAAATCACAATAATTTATCATCTTCCTAAAAATAGGAAGCATATCATTCCACTTCTTCAAAATCAAGGAAAGGGAAAGGACAAGAACTTGTTACAACCACATAATCTCCACAATAATGGATACTTGACTTTGATGCTACACATCAGATGGGTTCTGATTGGGAACAATTTTTTTTATTGGAGCCTTGTACAATTGCACACATTCTTGTAGGTGATGATACTCAAGTAAAAGTTGTAGGAAAAGATTCGTTTGACATGAATGATGGAGCATTTGAAAATATTCTTTGTGTTCTTGGCTTGTATGCCAACCTTATTCTTATCTACCAAATCACTCATCTTGGGAATGGTAAGAAAGTTGAGTTTCCTCTTGATATAGTTGTGATCAAATATCTTGAGGATGATACCTTGGTTGCAATGGGACATGCCAATCATGAGTCTTGGTTATATGCATTCTCCTACTTTGTGCCACAATCTCCTTCTACAATATTACTTATTCAGATTCGATGAGTAAGCTATGACATGAGTGGTTTGGCCATATTAACTACCACTATCTTCAACAACTCAACTCCTAGGGATATGGTCATGTGACTCCCTAAAATCAAATTTTTAGATGGTGTGTGTCTAGTTTGTGGTATGTGTAAGCATACAAAAGAGAAGTTTGATAAAGGGAAGTCTTGGAGGGCTTCAAAAGTCCTTCAATTGGTTCACAATGATCTTGCGGGTCCATTTCCAAATTTGTCTTTCAATAAGGATCACTATGTACTTATAACTTCATTGATAACTACTCCAAATACAATCGAGTATACTTTCTTCACCAAAAGAATGAAGTATTTTACAAGTTTCAAGAATTTAAGGCTCATGTTGAGAAGAAATTTGGAATGTATGCTAAGATATTATGCATTGATAATGGTTAGGAATATGTGAACCATCATCTTGTGCAATTTTATACTCTTGAGGATCTTAGAATATCTATATGGCAAGAATAAACTGTAGTCCTCTCAAAGAATGCAAATATAATGAATATACAATGTGTGAGAGACCCTTGGTTATATAGGCCAAGGTGACAAGATTAGACAAGATCATGACATGTGTCTTAATCATATGACATGAGACAACTAATATAAAATGACCTAGGACACAAAAAGTAAACGACAAAGGACAACATAAGATTATGACAAGTGTTTTAATCTTATGCTATGAGACATAAAGTGATAAGTATCTTATGTGAACCCTAAGTAAATTGAAGTGATAAGATGTGAAAGGGACCTAATAGTGGAGATAGTTAGATAATACCCCTTTCACACCGACACTTCCTCATGTGAGAGGGTCACACAAAGGATAAGATAATATTATCACCCCACTTTATTGCTCAAAGCCAAAAGAGTGATATTTTTCTTTAAATTTTATGTATTTGTGCCTAGCCTAACAATTGCTTAGTTGTATAAATATTCACCAATTATTTGATTGATATATTAATTTCATTCTCAACTTTAATATTCTTTGATAACTAATACATTTTTTTGGGGTGTTTATTTTATTTAGCCATTTCATGTTACTGTGTCAATTACAATACAAACATAGTAGACTATGTAGAGAGGTTTTGTGCACAAGGTGTTGCATTTCTCCGCACACTACTTAAACATTATACTCTTCAACAATCAAACAATCAATAATAAGTTTACACTTCATCCCTACTAAAAAGTGGTAGCTAATGAAGTCCCTTTATTTTCTAAATATTGAACAAATTGGGGTTCATTAAAGGAGCTCAAATCACTAGACAAACTAAAGGTGTAGATTCATTCTCAAAGATTTGGAATGTATGTACATCATGATGTCTAAGAGTTATTTGAGCCATTTTAGGCATTTTTGAATAGATTTTAATTTTAATTATTTCTAAAGGGAATTATAGGTACATTAGTGAAAACATTAGATATGCTAACATTCAAACTTAGAACCTACTCGTGGCTAACAAGATTTTCTACCACTAAACCACTTGCTCTTTCATAATAGAAACTTCAACATCTTATCAAGAAGTATATTTCAATTCCAACACACCCTCTAAAATACATTCACGTTGAGCTCAACTAGGATACCAAATTCAAAATTTGAGACATGATAAAATCCGATTCTAATAAATTTCATAAAAAATATAATATCAACAATAATACACATTTTTAATTCTAATTAGCCAATAGGGTTCCCCTATGGACTTGCAAGTCCAAAATTGATCGGTAAACCTGTCTCATGCCTTAAAACAAGATTTAGTCACCGTTAAACCACTGTTTGGAAAACAAGTTTCAGTTTGATAAATCAAGTGCCATTTAATAATAAAATCTTCCAAAATATCATGTTAAATCCTCAAAAAATCAAAATCAAATAATACCCAATTTCTTCTAAGGAAAAATCTAGATTTATCTAAGTGAAAAAAATCTCTTTTGACATAATCCTTAAAAAGTTGAACCTCTTTTAAATGCAAATGCTAGTTATTTTTCTAATACTTCACAATAAAAATCATTTCAAATACATTTGATAAATCACACATATTTTATATCATTTTCCATATAATTATTGAAAATAGTGTCTCCCAAAACTGCCCATTGAGTACAATCCACCCCCCTGGTGAGACTGACCAGTAGTAATTTAGTGTGAAAAAGGAATGGTTATGTCAACGTAAATGGAAGCATTCCCTTGAATAGACTAGTAAGGGCCCCAGTTTAGCGTCTTTAGAAGGGCAGTACACTGCAGCTTTCTAATAAAATATATAGAAACACTCAACTTACCATATATATAATTTTAGCAGGACAACGGCGTGGATGCATTCCCAATTAATTGGAGAGCATCTGGACCGCTCTATGCGGTCAAGAAAATTACAACTAGTAGCCTGTACTTTAGGAAACGACGGTAGTATGGCGGAGAAAAAGGAAAGAGACAGAGGGCCCAGCCCCGAGAGGAGTACATAATATGTGTTTGGCGCCAATAGCCCGTAGTTTGGCTGTTAACCGTAACCTAGCGGTACCCCCGAGGCCCCTCCCACCGTTGGATTAAGATATTTGCCCACACTGCGCGGAGCCGTTCGATTAAGTGCAGAAAGATCTGAGGCGTCCGCTGCGGTGGCCATGCGGCATATAAACCCTTCTGGGTAACACTTAGGTTTAGGTTTAGGTTTCGCTTAGAGGAGGGGGGCAGTTGGGCGCTGCACCGAGGGGCGCTCTGTCTGTATTTTTCTTAGTTGTGTGTAGTTGGGAACCATGGCGCAGGGTGGTAAAAGATCTGGTAAGGTTAAGTGGTTCGATTCGCAGAAGGGTTATGGATTCATTACCCCTGATGATGGCGGAGAGGATCTTTTCGTTCACCAGACGTCGATTCACTCTGATGGGTTTCGATCCCTGGCCGAGGGGGAGGCGGTTGAGTTCTCCGTGGAGCACGAGCAAGGCGGCAGGACCAAGGCTCTTGATGTGACAGGGCCTAATGGGGCCTTTGTGCAGGGAGGTAGTAGTGGAGGGGGTGGCGGCGGTGGTTACAGCGGCGGCGGCGGCGGCGGTGGTCGGGGTGGACGTGGCGGCGGCGGTGGGGGTTATGGCGGTGGAGGTTATGGTGGAGGAGGTGGTGGATATAGTGGCGGCGGCGGTGGATATAGTGGAGGTGGTTATAGTGGTGGTGGTGGTCGTGGTGGCCGAGGAGGTGGTAGAGGAGGCGGTGGTGGCGGCGCCGGCGGTGGTGGAGGAAGCTGTTACAATTGCGGCGATTCTGGCCATTTTGCACGTGACTGCCCTAACGGCGGTGGTGGAAGATAGTAAGATCTAGAAGGGTTACTTATTGTAAGAGATCAGGGTTTTGTTTTTGCAGTTAGCGAAGGGTTCGGCTTGACTTTGTTGGGTCGAGTGCTTTCTTCGAGTATGGTTGGTTGGTTATATTGTGGTCCTTGTTTTTCATTATGTGATGTATTTGGGTTTTTGTCAAATGGGGGAAACGTTAAGATCTATGGCTCTAAGTTCATATTGGCTGGTTTTTCCGCAGTGGTTAGTTGGGATGGTTACCTATTTTGCACTGGCGGCATATGAGGATATGTCGCTTTGTATGATTTGGCCCGCCTTTTGTTAACAAATTTACAATTTCTTCTGCTATGATTCAATCTTCGTGTCCTGTGTTTTGTCATTGTGATTGAGATGGGTATAAATCTTTCTATTGAATACTGGATAGGACTGTATAACTCCTGTTTTGTAGCGATTAATGAATGCCGGAAACGATATACAGGATGCACGGACATCATGTTAAGTTGGTGGTCAAAACCATTGTTGTCTGTGTGTATGTAATTATCTGGTTTTAAATGCAAAGGTTATACGCTTTTCTGTTAAAAGATTCATGGATTTATTGTAAAGGGTTTTTTCTGAAGATTGACTTGCAGGTTTTTCTGGATAAGATACTTTAATACAATAGATGAGATACAAGTCATGGAAATAATATGGGTTTATGATGAAAATACAAAGTTGATTATATCCATTTTAACTGGTTATTGATCCAAAGCATAAATGGGAATATGTGAATGGTTTTATAAGTCGGTGGAATCTGATAGATCATATATTGATAGGTTGGATTGAAGAGGATTGGTGCAATTAGTATTGAATAAATCATTAAGTCAGTGAATTTTGATAGATTGTATGTTTAGTGTAGATTGAAGAGGAATGGTGTAATGGATGTTTCTCCTTTTAACAGCATGAATATCTTCTCTAATAGGCATGAAGCTCAATGTAACTGTGTAATATTTTTGACATTAATGTTTGTAGATCAGTGGATTTTGATAGATTGTATGTTAGTGTAGATTGAAGAGGAACGGTGTAATGGATGTTTCTCCTTTAACAGCATGAATATCTTCTCTAATAGGCATGAAGCTCAATGTAACTGTAATATTTTTGACATTAATGTTTGTAGATCATACTTTATGATCTCACCAGAACACCTTATTGATCATTTTTATGATCTTACCAGAACATCAATTGAATGATATTAATTCTTCTGTCATTAATACTGGTAGTTTCTCTTAAACTGCAAAAATGAAAAGATTATTGTACTTACCATGGCCAGCTATGATGATTTTTTTTTTCAGAAGCATTCTGAAATTAGTTGCGAGCTCCTTTAAATTTTGAAGTTAAGATTGGGTGGTCTTTTTTAAGTTCTCTGGTACTATATTAGTTATGAGTTGAAAAGAATGATTCAACCGAATCTTTTATCTCAAATATTAAAAATTTTATCTTGTTTTTTATTTATTAGGTGAGGTGGCATTCCATCAGTAATGGAGACAATCCTTTAGGATTGAAATGAATGATAAAGTTCTTAATATCTGAAATAATATTCCGAAATGTTTTCAATCACATTTTCAGGATCCATTTTTTAATGTTTGCTTTCATTATGTACCATACTTGATTTTTGTATTTATCTAAATATTATAATTTTTGAGTCGATTTATTTTTTGATTTTTAGTTTTGAAAGTTAATTTTTTGATTAGTTTTAATTATATATAAATATGTTGAGAGCTGTTGTACAATGTAGAGTGTATGATCTAACCTTGTGTGGTTATTACAATCTTTATGTTTGGATCCATTACTCTAGTCTTTTTGGTGGGTTTTATTATTGATAGTATAAATGTGAAAGATGTTGGAGTATTTTTGGATTAAATATTTTATAAAAGTAGTAATTTTTTTTGGATTAAACTGTGTTTTTTGAATCAGTTTAATTTAGAAACATTTATACTATTTAATTGTATGGTTGTGAAAACGTGAATTTGTTTTAATGCATATGTAAAATATTATGATAAAGAAAAAGTAAAGAAAAAACAAGTATTAAAATAAAAGAGGGGTAAATTTTTTATTAAATCAAAGATAAATACAAAGCAAGGCTGTTACATAGCCCTATCCAGCTCCACCAAGTGGTCCAATTGTTGACAGAAATTAGGGGGTAATTGATTTCGATCCAGCATGGTTCAGTCATGAATGTGATTAAAGGCCCATTTAGTCAAACCATCTCAACACCATTCCACTCCTTAAGAATATGAAACCTCCATAGAAGTACAAAGGTGGAGAATCTCTTCCACAATCAAAGCCAAATGTTAGCTAACATCATCTAAATTCTTCCTATTCAATAAGTTCACCACAATCTGCGAGTCAGATTCTCAAATGATTTTGTGCCACCAAATGCTAGCTAACATCATCTAAATTTTTTCTAGTCAGATTCTCAAATGATTTTGTGCCACCAAATGCTAGCTAACATCATCTAAATTTTTTCTATTCAACAGGTTCATCACAATCTGCGAGTCAGACTCACAAATGATCCTGTGCCACCCCAATTGGTTGCCACGCTCTATTGTCAATAAAATTGTTTGAGCTTTTATTAAATTATTAGAATAAACACTTTTGTACATCGAAAAAATAAATTGAACATACTTAAAGCTGTCCTGCGACCAACACCACCAATATCAGCATGACCAGAGTTTCCACGAGAAGAGACATCTGTGTTAAGTTTGAGGATCTTTTGAGGAGGGAACCATCTTCCCTCCTTATTCACCTTTGGAGTAGGATGTCTACATCTGTTGCGTATGAGTTGTCGTTGCAGAGGAGGAAGATGAAGACATTTAAAACAATCGACATCGCAAGGGGCCACCGAAACAGACAGATCACACTAAGCAGCAACAGTTTCTCCCAAGGAATGTAAAATTTTTTGTCACAGGTGAGGGGCCACCAACAACACTTTTTGAAAAATCCGACGATTCCTTTCCAACCAAAGATTCCATATAATGAAAGATGGGCCAATCCCCCAGACAACTTGAAGGAAAGAAGTAGAAACAGGGGCTCTGCCTCAGCGGTCCACAAATTCAGCTAACGAACAAACATGCCAGCAGGGCGTATTCCACACCCTCCACCAAAAATGCCAAATCTCCCTAACGTAAGGGCATTGGAAGAAAAGATGAGAGAGACTTTTTTCAGAATCACGACACAACACACATCTTGAGGGGCCTTGGAAACCATGCTTGCAAAGATTATCCCAAGTGAGACACCTGTTCTGAGTCACTAACCACATGAAGAAATTGCACTTAGGCCAAGACAACTTGTGTCAGACTTGCTTCCACCAAGGGACCTCAATATCTCCAAACAACTGCCTACTCAAATGCTTATATCCAACAGACATAGAGTACTTTCCAGACATACCCACATCATCCCAAGTCAAAATATCTGAGCCTCACAAAAAATTACAAGCACGAGAGGTCAAAAGCCGAGTAAGCTCTCACCTACTCCCCTCAGACCCCCTAGGAGGCCATTCAGCAGGGAGCTTCCAATGAAAGGTCACAATAGAACCACAACGCTCAACGGTCTTGTAATGCTTAACGGTGTCCCAACCAGTAGCAGTAAAAACAACACAAAGGGGCTGAAGATGAGGATAAGCAGAGAAAAGAGGTGGGTGGCCATCCCACGCATCAAACCAAAAAAGAGCTCGAGATCTCGAGTGACAGATTCATAAAAGAGCACGTTTAATCAACTGAACCCCTTCTTTCAGAGTATGCCAAATCATAGAACCGTTCTCTTCAAAAGGATAGTGAGGGACCTCAAAGGAAGCAACACCTCTAAGATACTTATGGTTGAGGATCTGAGCCCATAACTGGTGCTGATTAGTGCACCACCGCCAATAAAGCTTAGCAGCAAAAACTTTTCCATTTAAAATAGCAGAGCATAAGCCAAGACCCCCCCTCCTGTTTCGGGCGGCACACAAAATCCCAGTTTACAAGACTCCATTTAGAAGACATCAAGTTGCCACTCCAAAAGAATTGACGGGAGAGAGCATCAAATTCCCTTAGGAAATACATAGGGGCTGAATGGACAAAAAACCTGTAAATGGGGAGGGCCTGGATAACAGAGTTAAGAAGAGTAACTCTAGCAGTTGTAGACAACCACCGATGAGTCCAATGAGTGACCTTCTTCCTCAGCTTATCAAGCACCAACTGCTAGGAGGATCGGGGCTGCCTACCAACAGCCAGAGGAATCCCCAAGTAGACAAAGGGAAGAGACCCAATTTGAAAGCGTAAAATACCGACAATCCTCTGCTATATAGCTTGGGGAGTATTAAAGAAGAAAATAGAGGACTTTTGCTCATTGACTTTCTGACCCGAAGCAATAAGGTAGATATCCAAAGCTTGCCTAAAGGATTGAGCTTCACCAATACGAGCCAACCCCATAAGGGAAGTATCATCCACAAACTGGAGATGAGAAAGCGTTGGAAGACCCATCCCCCATTGCCAACCATGAATCAAACCTTGAGAAACCTGGAATTTAAGGAAGTGCCCCAGCCCCTCCGCCAAAATAATAAACAGATAAGGAGAGAGAGGATCCCCCTGACAGAGGCCCCTCGAAGCACCAAAAAGCTCTGAAGGTTCACTATTCACAATAACCGAAAATGAGGAAGAAGTCACACAACTCATAGTCCAGCTCACCCAATCCGGAGAAAACCCAAAGGCCAACAAGATCTTCTGAAGAAATCTCCATTTAATTCTATCATAAGCTTTGGCCATATCCAACTTAATGAACATAGACCTATCTTTGGAGACTGCCATGGAATGAATGACCTTAGAAGCAACCACCACTCCATCCAAAATTTGACGACCCTCCACAAAGCCTCTTCGCTCTTCAGAAATAACAATAGACAAACAAGATTTAAGCCTCTCCGCAATCAACTTCGTAACAATCTTATACACCACATTGTAGAGCGCAATAGGTCTAAAAAAATCAAGCCGATCAACTCCTTCCTTCTTAGGGATGAGAACCAAAAAAGTAGCATTCAGGGCACGAAGCATCTGCTTATTATGAAGAGACTCGCGAACCACCTCCAACAAATCCATCTTCACAATATCCCAAAACTTTTGGTAGAATTCAATAGGAAAACCATCAGGGCCAGGTGCTTTCCTCTTATTCATCCCAAACACAACCTCTTCCACTTCAGACAAAGTAATCGGGCGAATCAGAGACGCCTTCAAGTTGTTAGAGATCAAAGAAGGAATACAAGAAAGAACCAAATCCTCATCAGCCTCAGCATGAGGTGAATCCTCAGTAAACAGAGCAGAGTAGAACTGACGTGCCTCCTTGGACAGAGCCTGCTGTGAAGATATAGAAGAGCCCTCATGATTGCTAAGAGATGGGATATGGCACTTATTCCGACGAGCCTGCACAGAGTGATGAAAGAAAGTAGTATTCCTATCACTCGCTTGAAGCCAATCAACCCTAGCCTTTTGTTTCCAGAAAATTTCTTCACGAAGCTCCCACTCCTCCACCACTTTCAGTGCCTGGGATTCAGCATGCCCCAGAGCCTCTGAAAATCCCAGATCCCGAATCTGGCGAGTGATAATAGCAAGACTCTCTTGTGCTTCCCTTTTTTTAGCCCGTAAATTTCCAAAACACACTCTATTCCATTGCTTAAGATGAAATTTGACATATTGCAGTTTTTTGATGAGAGAATACATAGCAGTACCATACGCATGAGCTCCATCCCTCCACCACTGATCGACAAGATTATATAAGGAAGGTCACGTAGCCACATAATCTGAAATTTGAAAAGAGGGTTCTTAGAATTAGGGAGGGCAGAAGTTGAAAACTTAATTGGCCAGTGATCCGAGCCTCGCCAATCCAGGATCTCAGAGCAGGTGACCAACCTACCCCCAACCCAAAAACAAGAGACCAGAAATCTGTCCAGCCGCTCAGAAATCGCAACTGGCTCACTCCGCCTGTTATTCCAAGTAAAAATGCCATTGGAAGGTTCGATATCAACAAGAGCAAGAGAATCCACATTAGATCGAAACAGATCAAAAGCAGGACCCAGTCTCGGAAGCCCCCTGCGTTTTTCCTCTAAACACAACACATAATTGAAATCTCCAGCTAAGATCCAAGGCAAATAAGGAGCACACGGCCTAACATACCTGATATGAGCCCAAAGCTGGATTTTACCACGAATATCAATTAGAGCATAAACATTACTCACCAAAATAGTCTCCCCAGATTCTAGGATAAAAGCCACCATTGAAATAGAGGAATGGCTAGAGATCCATCAGCGAGGAACAACTTTATGAGGGTCCCAAAAGAGAGTCAGACCTCCAGAAGTTCCCCTAGACCCAATACACTGGCACTGACCAGACACCCAAATACGGGGAGAGAGTTGTAGCATGAGGTCCACCTGAAGCTTAGTCTCCTGAACACAAAAAATATCTGAAGAGTGTATCCCAATAAGATCCTGAATAGCCTTTTAATGGGGGGCGCTATTCAACCCCCTTGCATTCCATGACAGAATAATCATGAGGAAGGTTGGACAAAGTGGGCCTCAATGGTCTTAACCGACCCCGATTCCACTAACAAATCCCCAGTAAATTTGAACTTATCAGCATCCTTCTTGCGACCAACTTTAGAGGGATTTTCAAAATGCCCCTTTTTTAGAGGGCGTTGCTGCACCCCAAGACCAGTAGCCGAGCCCCTACCTTTACCTACAACCAACGCCTCGTTAGCCAAATCCGCTAAAACAATATCATCCTGTAGGCCCACAGAAGCATCAGGGAGCCCAACACCCCCCTGTTCCAACGACGGAGAGTTATCTTTAACAACAATTGCCTGCTCCAGTCCGGTATCCATACTCGTGGCCCCAGAAAGATCTCACCCGGGATCCCCTCCTCTAAGGCCTAACTATCCAAGACCTCAAAACGGTTGAAACCCTAGTCACTCTGTCTGTCTTTATAGGGTCGCTTTTGACCCTGCCCCTTAGGTTTCGACTTGATAGGAATAAAGCCATCATTAGGCCCCCCCCCTCAGTCATAGGCGCCTTGCCCTTATCTCCCTTCTCAGCAGAAGGCCCCGAAGGAGGAGAAGAAGCTCCCGCCGATCTGGGAACCCTTGGGCATTGGCGTTGAAGGTGGCCATACTCATGACAAAAACGACATCGAAAAGGAAGGGACTCATAATCTAATTGTTGAATCCACGAGGCAGAGTTAATACAGATTTCCAAAGAATCTGGCAATGGATTATTTAAGTCAATTTCAACACAAATGCGAGCAAATGAAAATACCTTTTTATCCAAAGTATTCTGAGCAATGGTAGCCGACTTCCCCAATAAAGCAACAATCTGATGCAAAATATCTTCTCTCCAGAACTCCAATGACAACCATGGCAAGCGGACCCACACAGGAACCCGGGAAGGCAAGTCCTCTGCCGCATTGAAACCTCCATGCCAGGGTTTCATGAACAACCCCACATGATTGTAGAAGTACGACACTCCCTCGAAAACGCGATTGCGATCCGACATGCAAGAAAAATCAACCATAAAAAACCATTCCCAGCCACCAAAATCTCAAAGTCGCCTTCAACTTGCCAAGATCTATGAATCCAGGACTCTAAAGCCGAGAGGGGGACACGAATACCCAAAAATTTACAAATCAGCACATGTTGGCTCTAATAAGAAAAGTCTTCCTGCACCAATTTTGGGGAGATAACCAGAACTGGGCGATCAAGACTTCACGGTAGACACCCGTTCACCTTTTTAAGTTTAGAGCTCTCGCCCACAAATGAGGAATCCAACGACGGAGCATGCACGCCAGCAGAGAGACCTGAAGACGGCTTCATACTCGAAATCGTCAAGCTCTTTGAGACCCCAGCCATACTGCCACACCCAAAACTCACCACTCCAACCTCCACACCTCACACACCCCAAACACCACACCCCACACCACCGACAACAACTCCCCACAACACCCCACAAACCCCACACCAAACACCACCGAAACCCCCCGCACCACAGGCCCCACCCACACACACTACAACACCTACGCACACAACAACCCCCGCACACACCACACCAGCCGCACACACAACAACCATCCGCACACACAGCCACCACCCGCACACCACACCACAACCACCACAGCAGCCGCATGGAGCAGACCCAAGCAACAAGCCGAGAGAGTGACGGGCCAACATCCGCACAGGAGAAGCATAAGCGAAGCTAGGGCATCGCTGCCCTAGCAGAAGCCCAACGCCAGGAAAACGCCATCAAATCCCATGATTCCAAAGTTGCTATAGCTAGTAAAAACAAGTATTTAAATATGCATTTTAAATTTTAATTTGTACAAAAGATGAAAAATAAATTCTCTTACCCACAACTCTTTGTATTCAAGAGACTTCTTAAAATACCTTAGTTTATCTATTGAGATTGATTAAAGTTGATATTTTGATTCAGAAGATCAATAGTTGTTTGGGGTTGATTGAGAGGATTAGAGAAAGGAGTCTCCAAATGACATCTTATAATTGGTGGGCATTTGAAGAAGACAATGGTTGAGAATACAAAATGTATTTTTTGAAATTTCAAAAAATTAAATAGATTTGGGTGGGTAGACAAGATTATCTTGAATAAAAAAAGTTATTTGGAAGCCCAAAAATTTATTTTTTGGTGACTTTTGGATAGATAGGACTTTGAGAAGAGTTTTGAAGAAGTGAGAATGATGACACAAGTGCATGCCAAGTTCCATTATGGCTTAAACATGTTTTATAATGTGTAAGTGTATTAATTAGTTAACTAATTAATTTTAATTAAATTAATTAATTGAAGAGACTAACTAATTGACGAGTTGGACCAACACTACTACACTTAGATTAGAAAGGAATCCGACCTTTGAAGGTTTGATCTCAATAGTAAATGTCCCACACTTGAGATCATTCCCATTGTGTCATTGGAATGTTGAGCCTAGTTGAGCATGGTTGCAATTTCATGTGACAACAGTTTCTTGCATATCTGGTGGGACATAGTTTGTGAGCTTTACATCACTCATTGAAGTATTTGGTGTCTACCTCAACACCTTTCTTTTTAGGGAAGTTATTCAAAATCCGTGGGGACTTTGCAAGTTTAACATATCAATGAATTTGTTGGTATTTTTCTTATTTCTGTGGTAGAGAAAATTTGGTTGCTCTATTTTGTTAAGTAATTTTAGTTTTCTCCTAACATATCTTTCTATTCCATTCCTATGTCTATCCCTAAGAATCATGCCTTTGCCACTTTAATGGTAGAATCCATCTTATCCTTACCCAATGAGATGATATACCAATAGAAACCCTTAAAAGCCTTCCATTTTTTACTAGTGAAACTCATGCTATAACTCCCATAGAGCATATTCAAGATGTTGCAAACATATTCTTTGTGCATAAGATCATAAAGGAAAATATAGTTGTTAGGCTTCTTGCAACTTCCTTGAAAGAAAGAGCACTTCAATGGTTCAGTGGGTTGTAGCTAACTTCTATTCATGGTTGGGATGGGCTAGGAGACACACTTTTCCAACAATTTGAAGACAAAAGTGTTCATCTCTCCCTCATTTAGTAACTAACCACAATCAAACAAGCCTCCCATGAGTTCATGTTGGACTTTAATTTCAAATTTCAAAAGACATGGAATAGGATCCCTACTTTGGTCAAGCCCTCCCCAAATCACGTCTTATATTATTTGAGGGCTCTCAATTGTGATATGTATGTCATGATTCAATCTATGGGAGGAGGTGTACTGCTTAATTTTGAAGACATTGCTATCAAGGAAAAAATTGTTTGATATCGAAAAGTAAAATAGCTCCTGTAGACACCTAAATTTTACCACTTACATTTGGTCAAATTTATCCCTTTTTGTCTAAATATCCTCTTATTTGCATTAATTAAATAATATTAACATTATTTAATTAATACTCCTAAACTATTTTAAATCCCTAAGATATTTAGTCAAATAATTAAATACCTTACCTTTTATTCCTTTCCTCCAATAATTAAATAAATAATCCATTTATTTAATTCCTTTTATCTCCCATCCTTCACAATCTACACTTAATCATAATCTATCTCTTAATCCCATCATTAGGGATGTGGACATTCCTAATCCATGATTAGGATGTGTCACATCCTCCAACTTTTGCAAGTTGGCTTCTAATTCTCATTAGTCATCTAACCTGCCTTTAATCTGTCATCAACTAGTCTAATCAACCCTTTAGTCAACTCTTCCCATCCCCCAAGGAATTTTTAATTCATTTTTGTCTTTTCAAAGTCCTTTTCAGCAATTTTTAATTCCTCTTTCATCCCCCCAAAAATATTAAATTCTTTTTATCTTCCCCATGCACATTAAAAATGAATTTTTAATTCCTTTAGTCAACTCTTTGATCCTAGCCATTGATCTTCCCCCAAGAATCAATCTTGGCCATTCATTCATCTTCCCTTTTGCTAATGACTAAAAGACTTAGTCATTTTTCAGATCCTCTCATACAATCTATCACTCTCAACCATTCTCAATCTCTTGCATTGACAACCAAATCCATAGCCATCCTTGCATCCAAATCAAGCAAAAACAAGCCATTATGCTACCAAAATCGATCTAGGAGCACACAAATCGAACGATCTACAAGGCTAACCAATCAGTCAATTTGGACAAAGTATAACACTCTTCTTATCTTTGTTTTGTTCAAGTTCAACTAGGCCAATTTTGAGGTGTTGTTTGTGTTTCCCTTGTTTGCATTTCATTTCGTTTTGCATTTTAGACTAGGTAAAAACACCTGCACACATTTCTAGCACGCTTGGTGGGACCCACGTCATGGGTCTAGCCTTTTACGTTTGCTGTTGTTTGAGTTTTGTAGGTCTAGGTTTACAAGTAGGGGTGAATCCACCCTGAAGGGGCAAATTTGCACCTTAAAGGGGTGAATCTGCATTTGGAAACATGCAAACCTGACAAGATAGGTGGATTTGCCAGTTACAAAGGTGAATTTGCATTCAGATCAGACAAAGCAAATTCACCTTTTCTAGGAAAAGAGGCGAAATTGAAAGTTTAAGTGAAGTTACTCTTGAGGATAGGTGAATTTGTCTTGAGGGGAGAAGTTGCTTTGCAGTTTAGGTGAATTTGCATAGTCAAAGGGCGAATTTTCTTAGTGGAGGGGTGAATTTGCACAGTCAAAGGGCGAATTTGCTTAGTGGAAAGGCGAATTTTCTTAGTGAAGGGGTGAATTTGCATAGTGAAAGGGTGAAGCTGCTTGTGACAAAGGAAAATTTTCTCGTCAGTAGGGGCGAATTTGCTTCACATAGAGGCGACTCTGAGGTAAATCCAAGACTGGTTTTTTTCCAATTTTTGACATCGTCTGATTTCAATTTCGCATACTGATCCGCTAACTTGTCTGTTTGTGAATGTCCCTGGGTTTCACTAACGTTTTGTGCAGTTGTTTCTCATTTATCCAAGACCGGCGATTGGAAACTACCAACATTTTTTTGCAGAATGATTAGTCCAAGAATAGTTAGTTTGCTGTTTTTCATACTAGTTTGACACACGTAGCTTTAATTAAAGGGTCAATTAACTTGTTTGTTGTGCTTGTGAGTGAGCTATTGGCGTATCCAATCCCCTTGCGCCACTTGGCGATCCTGGGTGACGAAAAATCATAGTTCACTCTAGTCTAGTCGTGTCTACCTAGGAGATGCTAGCGCATCTAAGCTCTCCCCTTGCGCTATGTGCGAGCTTGAGGACCAACTGAAACGTCTAGTATCTTCTTCCTTTAGTGGGACTTTCCTAAGATTTCATCACTCGGGGGATGATCCCAACCATGTGTTATCGGTGGGGTATATAAAGGGGAGAGAGTGAAAGTTATACCTCAATCCAGTCACGTCGTGTCTAGCGAAGCTAGGGTGATACCTAGATAAGACGTGCAAAGTTGGTATGAGTTTCCAGTACCTTACTAGGGCTCCCTACTCATGCTTGTGACGGGCTAGTGTTCACGCTTGTGCCCCAAATACCATGTGTATATCAGGGACTCATGAGATAGCCTTGTTCAACCTAGATAGAGACCCTTATCATTAATTTCAAGATTGTGTTGTCTGGCATGTCTTCTTTGCATGATACCAATGCTTTCATTTTCAATCGAGTCAGTCTAGCCTCTTGTCTATTGTTTGCTGTGTCTTCTGTCCTTTGCCACAGTCAGCCCCTACCTTCAGAAACAAATTTTCCCCTTACAGAGGTGAATTTGCACTACAAACATGCGATTTTGCCTTGCAAAAGGGCGATTCTGCATCTCGGTCCAGTCTAGGTCCATTCGTTAGGCGAATCTACCTGTCCTTGTCAAATTCGCCTGTTCTCCAAGTTTAGGTGAATTTTCTTCTAGTTTAGGCAAATTTGTTTCTAGTTTGGGTGAATTTTCTTCTAGTTTGGGCGAATTTGCAACCTGAATAGGCAATTTGATCTTAAGTTTAGGCAAATTTACAAGAGTTTGGGTGAATTTGCTTCACCAAATAGGCGAATTTGCTTCACCAAATAGGCGAATTTGCTCATCAAATTTGCCTGTTACCTTGAACCAGTCCAAATTTAGGCAAATTTTCCCCCCAGAACAAGTGAATTTGCTCCCCAGGATAGGCGAATTTTCTCATCAAATTCGCCTGTTTCTTGTGTCATCTGAGATTTGGTGAATTTTCTCTCCCTAGACGCGCGAATTTGTTACATACAGAGGCAAATCCGCTTCCCATACAAAATCTAGAGAGTCAATCCTTCATGCCACAATTAGCCTATATCTTCCTTAGTCCAAAATCACAATCCAATCATATCTCCTCTTCCCATTCATCCCCAAACCATGCAATTTTTTCAAAAAAAACTAGGAATTTATTTACCCCAACCTGTTTGGGCCATAACTTTCTACTCGATGCTTAGAATTCAAAACCGTTTACACCATTGGAAAGGTCTCCAAGAGTACTAATTCAATCTCTTAAAAAACGTGTCTTTAGCAAACCATTTTTAGGGACTGATGCAAGTTTCAACCCCAACCTGTTTGGGCCATAACTTTCTACTCGTTGCTCAGAATTCAAAACCGTTTACACCAGTGGAAAGGTCTCCAAGAGTACTAATTCAATCTCTTAAAAAATGTGTCTTTAGCAAACCGTTTTTAGGGACTGATGCAAGTTTCAACCCCAAATTCTGCTTTGAAGACCCTCGAAAACACGATTTACTACAACATAGAAAAAATAGAAAAAATATAAAATTTTGATTTTTGGTTTTTGGTCACTCCTAGACTATTCCAGACCATAATGAGCTTCAATCTAGACCATAATCTGAGCTTCCATCCAATCCTTACCCAGGAGCTTCAATCTAGTCCTAATCTGAACTTCAATCTAGTCCTAACTTGAGCTTCAATTCATTCCTAATATGAGCTTCCATCCAATCGAAATTTGAGCTTTAATCCAATCCCAATATGAGCTTAATATACATCCCAATCTGAGCTTTGGTCCCTCCACATCCAAGATCCTCTGATATTGAAA
Source organism: Sequoiadendron giganteum (assembly GCA_007115665.2). NCBI lineage: Eukaryota > Viridiplantae > Streptophyta > Pinopsida > Cupressales > Cupressaceae > Sequoiadendron > Sequoiadendron giganteum. Next base: position 154,892,889 of record CM021107.1, on the reverse strand, counting down.
CAAATCTGAAGATCCCCTCTTACAAATTCTTCTAATCCACTCTATTTATTTTTTCATCATCTATTCTTTCCTTCTAATTATCTATTCCCATCTTTTCAATCCATATCCATCCAATCCAACATCATGAATCCTTATCCTTCATCAATGCAACAAAAAATAGTAGTCAAAGAGAATCCCAACTATGTTGATGACGAGAACGAAAGTCTTGTTGATCAAGATGAGTATAATGTAGACCCCCTTGATGATATCGTTGCTAGCAAGCTTTCCCTGTTCACCTCTCAAAATCGAGTCATTACTCTGATCTATCCCATCACACCTTCATCCACACCTAATAAAAATCCTTATGCTACCTTTGACAAGGGATATCCAGTATCCTCACCATCCACATATCCATCATATCCTTCATCTACATCCCCTTCTAATCCACCATCCCAATATCCCTACCTTAATTCTACAACCACATCTTCCCACTTTAATCCACCATCCACATATTGCTACCCTAATTCTCCATCCATATCCTCCTATACTGATCGACCACCCACGTCCTCTTATCCTAATCCGTCCTCCCAATTTTCCTACATTAATCCGCCATCCCAACCTTTCCATCCTAATCCAACATCCACATCTTCCTACCTTAATCCATCATCCCAATCTTCCCATCCTAATCCAACATCCACATATGCCCATCTTGCTTCACCATTCACATTCTCCCATGTCACTCCCCCTTTCATTGCATTATATTTTACTCCTCCCTACAATTCATCATACCTTAATCCTCCATCTAATCCTTATCCACCAGTCTCTAATCCTAATCCTCCACCTCCTATTAGTCCTACATCCAATCCCATCCACTCATCTAATCCTAATCCACCAATCTCTAATCCTAATCCTCCACCTCCTGTTAGTAGTACATCCAATCCCATCCCCTCATCTAATCCTAATCCACCAATCCCTAATACTACTCCACCATCCATCCATAATCCTTCATCCATTCCCATCACCCCACCTAAACCTACAATTCCTAAAGACCTCATTCCAAATGTCGTCCAAGGACTCATGACAGAGAAGCCATCCCGAGATCCACATCTTGAAGTCGTGGACCCATGCCATACCACTCCATCATGTATGGTCACTACTGATGAGACCCTTCTCCATCCCACACCTATCATTACTATTACCACTCCTAGCATTACCCAAACCATTGAAACAAACAAACACATCAAAACACTTGAATCCCCATCTCCTCCTCTTAGCAACACCCAAACTATTGAAACCACCAAACCCATCGAATCGATTGAATCCTCGTCTTCTACTCCTAGAGCCACTGAAACCTGTGAAGACACCCAAATCCAATATGCTCCCCCTAGTCCTGGTATCACAAAAATCCAATCCCATGACCTTCATGAATCCTCCATCCTTCCATCTCCCCCACTTGAGGAGTCCCTCCAACACTCCTCCATCATCATGCCTCCCACACAAGATGAGTCATGCCAATAGCTTGATACAAAGCATGCTAACATATCCCCTTCTCTACATCAAGATCCTGCCATCCTATCCACTCCATATCAAGATCATTTTCCTCTATCCATTCCATCTCATGATCCCTCTCCTCAACAAAATCATGATCCTACCATCCCACCCACACCATCTCAAGATCACACTAGCTCATCCGCTCCATCCCATGATCCCCTTTGCATTCAAGACCCAATCACTCCATCTTATGAACCCTTATCACCCACTACCACAAATATAGACCCTATCATATCACCTAATCCCTCTCCTGATCCATTATCACTCACTCCTCTAGGCCAAGATGTTTCCCTGCCATCATCTCCATCTCATAATCCTTCATTGTCGCTTAGCCCTACCATCCCAACACCACTATTATATTACCTTGGTAACATTACACTCATCCATGGTGGGTTTCTTGCAGAATAAAAACAAAGCATATGCACCACCCTTCCTCCTCCATCGACTAATGGACTCACATCATGCTTCCAAAAGAATAAGAATCCTACCATAGATCACATGCTCAAGACCATGAACTATCAGAGAAAAGGTTTAGGCCTTCATGAGTAAGGTATTTTAGAGCCCATCCAGGCCAAAGAAAACTCGTGTATAGGTGGTCTTGGATATCTCTCTTAAGACTCACACACCAAAAATGTTGGTACAACCTCCATACATCCTAAGAAAACCTCTACCAAAGGAATAAGAGGCACTTCCCATCGCTCCACCAAACCATTTGTCTCTATTCCCCCTCCTCCATCATATTACCTCAAAACAACAATCCATCTTCCTCCTTCCTCCTCCAAATCCATTTTGGGTCCTTATGTCCCTCCATCCACCATTGCTCATCCTCCATCTACTGCATCTATTTTGGGTCCTTATGTCCCTCCATCCACCATATCACTATGTCGCCAAAAAGTGTATACCTTGGCACATTTTCACTCATTTTGGCCTTTTCCACTAGGTTTTGGCCTTGATTACCTTGAATCAGCCTTGTAAGCTTGCAATTCAACACTAATCTAATGGTGTTTTACTAAGGTGTTGTGAAGTTTTTTAACACATTTCCTCACTTTTCTAAGACCCTTTCAACATAATTCAGCTAAATAATACATTCTTGCACCTTCCTAATCCTTAAGACAGAGTGTTGTAAAGTGTTGTGTTGCATTTTCACACTTATCTAGGCTTATCACCCCTAAATCAACCCTTTTTATATGCTAATTTGTCCTTCTAATGCATTATTAGTCCTGACCTAAGTGTGTTTTGGGAGGAAAACCTGATTAACTTCATAAAACATAAATTAATTCCCGACAATCATCAAAATTTGCCTAGGAGGACTAGGTCACCAGTTTGGGCGACCTAGTCCCTTTAAGCATAAATTTCAAAATTTAAATAAGATTCAATGAGAATATTGCCTCCTAAACCCTAGGGTCAGCCTATTAGGTTGCATTTCAGGAAAATTAGGGTTTCACATGTACAAATAAGGGTTTCTACCTCTATTTTGCCTCTCTCTTGGTTCATTTTTACTCTCTAACCTCATTTTTACTCTTGCTCTCAATCATCAAGTACTCAAGCAACCAAGCAAGTCTACAAGCATTAGGGTTTTCAAACTAACTCCATTGGATCTACTCATGCATGTTGTAGGCCATCAACAAAGGTTTTGGTAAGCATTACTATTGTGTTATCATTCATTCTTGCTTTCCTTTGTGTTTATCTCATTTGGGTTTAATCACCTACAAAGGGGTTTGACTTAGGCAAACCCGACCTATATCCTAACCCTAACTATTTTTGGTCTTTGCGTGTGTTTGCAGATCTTTCGATGCAGGTTAGGTGAAAGACAAAGTGTTGCAAGAAGTACCAACATTCTCCTCAAGTCAACTCCAAGTCTCAAACCCTAGGAAGGACAAAAGACAAGTTGCAGGTCACTTTCAGAGGTTCCTATCACAGATTGCTGCAGAGAATGGGAACATCAATCGGGACCCACAAAACCAAAGCCTAATTCTTCAAAAAGCCACAAGAGGATTAGGTTGCCCCTATTGGCGACCTTGTCCATGTGCTAGGCACAAAAAAAGGGTTTCTGTGTTTTTGGATACCCATTTCCCCGAAACCTGTTTTGGGAAAGTTTTCCATTTGGAGGACTAGGTCGCCCCACTTGGTGTAAGTGTCCTGCCATTTTCAAGCATTTTCCAGAAGCTTCTAGGAGCATTCAACTGCCACATAATTTCTCCAAGTCCACACCTCTCCCTCTCTGTCATTTTCTAGAAAACACACATTTAGGGCATATAGTTAGTTATTTTGCATTAACATAGTTTTACTTTATTTGTACTTGCATAGATTTAGATTAGTTTCATTTTACTTTCAGCGTTAGCCACACATCACACACATTCACAACCATCATCAAATCCCTCCCCCCCTTTTGAATGAACTTAGCCTTAAACATATCAACCTAGAGGAAAAAGTATTATTCCCAAACCAAGTGCTCTTAGGGTGAAAACCCTAAGAGCCTAGTAAGGGAATCCTCTTTCCTTGGTAAGACATATATGTTTTTGGCGGTTCATTTTGGTGAACCCAACCATCGACCACTAGCTAGATTTTTAGTTTTTCTGCATTTCATCTTAGATATAGCTTGCATTGCATTCAAATCTTGCATTGTTTGCATCGTAGGGTTAGTGATAAAAGTGCATATAGTGAAATTTCATGGCAAATCTGCACATTCAATTGAATTTTTAATAAGAAAACATAATTTTCTTTTGCATTTTCAGTTTCCGCTTGCACCTAAATTTCAGAAAAACCATAAAAGCCAGCCAAAACTTCAGGAATTTTACAAAAACAACACTATTAGGACTAAGTCGCCATCCTGGGCGATCTAGTCCTTTGGCACTATTTTCTGTCAAATTCTCAAAAATTTACTAGTAGTTTCTGCTTCTCAGCTTCTCAGCTTCCTGGTTTTTCCTTTCTATGTTTGGTTCCAGAATCTTAGTTATAGACCTTTTGCCATCTTTGATCACATTACCTTAGGGGTTTGTATCTAAGAATTTAGTGTTCCCTTGCCAATACAGTTGCGAGAAGAAGTTCATGGAACCATGTCATCTAATAACAACACCCTCATTGTAGATCTTAGCATCCCTCCAACTTCAGCTCTTGGTATTGACAATGGTGCATTAGGCTTAGAAAGTATCCTTAGTATTTCCTTGCACCTAGATGATACCACTACTGATAATAACCTCCCACATGATAAAATATTCCACATTCATGCTGATCTCAGTGATTATCAGCATGAAGTCAGCTTTGAACCCATCTCAGAGACTGTCATCCCTGCCCTTGAACTCCTACATCGTTTAATTAATTGTGATAATGGCCTAAGTGTACTGAAGAATATTATAGAAATCTATGAGAAGCATGCACCTAAGTCATCCCCTTCACCCACTCCTCAGTCTTTCCATGGAGGACCTTCCACTCCTCCCCCATCAACCGTAGCTTCTATCTTGACCTATACCCTACCTAGCGTGACAACCACTATGAAACCGGTTAGTAGTGTGATACCTCCTGCCCCCATCACCGCTAGTATCCCTACTTCTCTTGTGGCATCCCAATCTCTAACTTCTTCCACTGTCCCTCCTATCACTATTCCTACCACTTCTCCTTCCACCATTCTCACCCCTTCACCTCTGTCACTTCCATCTCATAACACTTACAGTGACCCTCTCATTACACAATTATTTCACACTGTCACTAATATGCAACAACAAATATCTTCCATTAACCAAAGCCAATCTGGCTCTCCCTCTCATTATGTTCGTTGTAACCCATTGTCCCTTGAAATACTCCACACTCCTTTGCCACAAGGAGTAGAGATCCCTCAATTTGAAAAGTATGGCGGGAAGGGTGACCCTTCTAACCATGTCAATGCCTACACTGCTCTCTATAGCGACTTTTCCCTTGATGACAGGTTTCTCACCAAATTATCTCCAAGAACTCTTAAAGATGCAGCCTTAGATTGGTTCTCTTCCCTACCCAATAACTCCATTAGTTCATTCAACGAATTAGTGGATTCTTTTATAAATCAATTTCAAGTTCACATGGCTCCAAAGAGAATTATAGCTAGCCTCATGAGATGTAAACAAGCTACTACCGAGAAGATCACTGGCTTTATCTTTCGCTATCAAGCCCTCTATTCCTTGATTGATATCTAAATTCTAGACACCCATTTGCAGAAGATGTTTACTGAGAACCTTGTGACATCCCTTTAGGATAAAATCACCCTCATGAATCTCCCCTCCTTCATGCACCTATGTCAAGAACTTTGTGATTACCATAACTCTACTAGTAGTCATGACTCATGGTCCACTACTAGTTGTGAGGAGAAGTCCGATAACTCCTCCCAATCCACTCCCCAAACTTTCTGTAAACAGAACAAAGGCTTCCTCCAATTTAAATCTTCATCTTCCAATCCCCCACCCGTTAATAACCAAGTGACCGCTATTAAATCCGCTATGTCCTTTAATTACAAAGATCCTAAGCGTACTTTCACACTCTTTTCTGACACCCTTCATAACATCATGACCCAACTGCTTCATCAACATATGGTTTCTTTACCACACATCCATACACCTGATCCTAACAAACCATTACTCCCTTCCTACAATGGAAATTCTTATTGCTATTTTTATCGCCAAAACGACCATGGTATTGAACAGTGTAATCATCTAAAGCACCTAGTGCAAGACCTCATTGATTCAGGATGTCTATCCATTGCCAGTGTTAATGTTGAAAGCAATACATTAGTGGCACCCCCTAATCAAAACTTGCAGATTTTTACCAACCCCATGCCTAATCATAATGTGTCGTTTGTCAAGTCAAGTGAAACTTCCCCACCCAATGTGATGAATGTAGATTCACAAGATTTACATTTTGCTTCTCTTTCACCAGTAACCCATGTCTCCCCTATTAATGAAATGGTATGCTCAATAAATGTTTTCCATCGAAAGGGCCCAACTGAAGGACCTCTTGAAATATCCTTCTCTGCACAAGATATACTACGAAACCTTCCTGATGGGCCTCTCTACATATCTGGTTGCATCAATGATAAGCCCACCAATGGGATACTCATAGATCCCACATGTGGTGAGAATGTCATCACCGAAGAGTTTTTGGTATTACATAATCTTGATCAAGATGTTTATAATCAACCTACTAAATGGGTCAAAACACACCATGGTTTTGCATGCCCGATGATCAGATTGATTGCCCTCCCTTTGTAAATAGGTCCTAAAACATTGGATGTTACCTTTTCAATTATACCCCAATTAGACTAATTTTTCTTGTGACTTGGCCTACCATGGCTTCATTCTATGAAAGCGGTGCCATCCATTATTCACAAGTGCATGAAATTTCCTATCGACAATGACATATTTACTATCCATCATAGTGGTTTTAACCCATTATCCTCTAAGGGTAACTTTTCCCTGGATGTCTTTTGGCCTAAACCTATGGAGCCCATCACCCCTAGACGATACTTCTTCTTTATTTCCTATCAAAATTTCAAATCCAAAAAGACATCCAAACTTTATTTGTACAACATTCCTCCTTCTACCTCAGACTCACCCATCCTTGATGAAGCCATGTTGCCACCTGAATCTGATATGCCTAGCCAACCTACTCCCATAACCTCCTCCACATCATCCAAGAGGCCTAGGGATCATGATAGTAACTCTGTCCTCCCACCTTGCACCAAAAAAATCTATAAAGCCAAAGAAAAGGTAGATGAACCACCCATTGTTCCTCCTATCCCCCCTCCCTGAGACAATCCACAACCTATGGTGGATTGTCCCACATCTTCTCCCACACACCTTGACCAGAAAACTAAAAGGAATAAAGAGACAAGAAAGTGTAGAGGTCGTCGTCTTGCTCTCGCCCACCAATCTCATGAGGAAGACCAAGATGAAGAGCCAAACCCTTATGTTCCCGAGGCCACACCTATTGATCCTCCTCCTTCACTTCTGTAGCTAGATCCAATACCTCCTGCATCACCTCTTTTACAAGCCACCACCGATATTGTCATCCGTCCTACCATTTTTATCAACTTAGATGATGGCGATGAGGAGAATGCAAAAATTGATGAAGAGGTACACCATACCTTGAATTCACTCTTTTCCTCTTCTATGAGAATTCACGAAAATTCTCCTCAGACAAGTGTTGATCTTGACACTAGTTCGGTAATCACTGCAATGCCTCTCGCTAGTCACCCTCACAAAAATTACACTAAGCAAGATTGGGAGGTTGATGACTTGCTTGACGAGTGATGTGCACTTGCTTAGCTAGTGGTTCTTCATTTTATTTTTGTGTTTATTTGTATGTCCTATATTACCTGTCTTGTTTGACGTCTTGTGACATTCTTCTATCTGTATCTCATTTCTGCTATATTTCGTGCATTTTCTTTGCTTTTTTCCCTTCGCCTTTTTTTTTTATCTTCCTTTTGGGGATGACACAAGGCACTGAGACCACTAGGTCTCCTTCATGTTGAACCAAAAGGAAACCTTCTTTTTCCTTTTAGTTTTTTCTTTTCCCTTTGCTTTAACCTTCATTTGGGGATGATGCAAGACATTGAGACCGCAATGTCTCCTTCATGTTGACCCAAATGATCCTCTTTTTCCTTTTATTCCCTTTTTTTTCCTTTCATTTGGGAATGATGCAAGACATTGAGACCGCAATGTCTCCTTCATGCTGACCCAAATGCTCTCCTTTTTCCTTTTGTGACCCTTTTGCCTTTTATTTGAGGATGATGCAAGGCTTTGAGTCCATAATGCCTCCTTCATGTTGACTCAAAAATAGGGCTCTTTTTCATTTTTCCTTTTTCATTTTTCCTTTTTCTTTTTCCTTTTTGTTGTCCTTTTGGGGACGATGCAAAGCATCAAGACATCCTATGTCTCCTCCATGTTGACCCAAAATGACTCTTCCCTATCATTTTCTTTCGCTCTCTATGTGTCCTTCTCATTCTATGTGTTTGGGGAGATGATGATAGTTATACACTCTCTAAAAACAAACATTGCAGTAACGAACATACTGACCTTAAATACATAGATCCCTTGTGTGTTGGTCTTTTCCATTTTGGGGGCATGTTTTCCCCCCCTTCTCTTTCGCTTTCTTCTTTTTCGCATGATGTAGCCTTTCTTAGATACTCATTGCTCGATAGGATATCATGTTCCCTTTTCCCTTTTTCCTTTCTCTACTTTAAAGAAATTTCTCACAAAGCGGTGTGTAGCAATCCCTTTAAAGTAGGGGAATACATCAACACTATTCCGTTTTACTTTTATTTTTCTGCATTTGCATTTTTTTTCCCTTTTCCCGTGCTTCCTAGTGCAGCCTTGTTACTTCACTTGATGTGTTTTCTCACTTTTTGGCCAATATTGGGTATAATGTCTTTCATAAGTATGACTTATATTAGCATATTACATTCCTCTTAGTGGCCCTATGCAACACACTGCATCCCCTAAGTTGTGAATCTTCTATAAGTTTTGATCGGTACTCTTTTGGAAAAATTACATGCAATGTTCCCTAAGCCAAAAGACCTCAAATTAACTAAAAAAGACTCCTTCGAACAATTTCATTTTTCATTTATTTTGCATTTCGCATGTTGCACCCTCTTTACATTTTGTGCATACATGGCCACCTTGCATAACACAACTTGCATGACTGTAGTTCCAACTTGCACTTGTTCATGGGTTCTAATCATCCAAGTCTTTTCTTGTCTCATGAACCACACCCATGTCCTTGTGGCATCTTATCAATTTTTTCAAGGAGTACAACTTTGGTATGGTTGAGCGGGAAGCCCAACTAGCGGCATGAATTTCCCCATAGCCACCTTTGTGTGTGTGAGCGCATACCAACCGAGTGTATGTGTTTCTCACCTCCTTTTGTCATTCTCACTGGTGAACAACCAAAAATTTCATCGGCCTAGAGTGAGTACATCCTTCCTTTCAGACAAAAAACCTAGATCTGATCCACAAATAGATGGACAAATGGTCGAAGCTTGATCTAACTTTTCTCCACCCCTTTCACATCACTCCTTGTGTGATCTTTCGCACTTGTGTTTATTTTTTCATGTTATCTTGATCCTGGGGGCTTGATCATCCCTCTTGATCATAGTCATCTCACCTTACTAACATGAGTACATTAGATCCCGCTCGAAATGCATGATTCAACTACTTTAGTGTGAGTTTGAAGAATTCTCATACTCTCACTAAAGTGGGGGCTAAATGTGTCACCAAAAAGTGTATACCTTGGCACTTTTTCACTCATTTTGGTCTTTTCCACTAGGTTTTTGCCTTGATTACCTTGAATAAGCCTTGTAAGCTTGCAATTCAACACTAATATAATGGTGTTTTACTAAGGTGTTGTGAAGTGTTGTAACACATTTCCTCACTTTTCTAAGACCCTTTCAACATAGTTCACCTAAATAATACATTCTTGCACCTTACTAAGCCTTAAGATAGAGTGTTGTAAAGTGTTGTGTTGCATTTAAACATACATCTAGGTTTATCACCCCTAAATCAACCCTTTTTATATGCTAATTTGTCCTTATAATGCATCATTAGTCTTGACCTAAGTGTGTTTTGGGAGGAAAGCTTGATTAACTTCATAAAACATAAATTAATTCCCAACAATCATCAAAATTTGCCTAGGAGGACTAGGTCGCCACTTTGGGCAACCTAGTCCCTTTAAGCATAAATTTCAACATTTAAATAAGATTCAACGGGAATCTTGCCTCCTGAACCCTAGGGTTGGCCTATTAGGTTGCATTTCAGGAAAATTAGGGTTTCACATGTAGAAATAAGGGTTTATACCTCCATTTTGCCTCTCTCTTGGTTCATTTTTACTCTCCAAGCTCATTTTTACTCCTCTCAATCATCAAGTACTCAAGCAACTAAGAAAGTCTACAAGCATTAGGGTTTTCAGACCAACTCCATTGGATCTAATCATGCATGTTGCAAGCCATCAACAAAGGTTTGGGCAAGCATTACTATTTTGTTATCATTCATTCTTGCTTTCCTTTGTGTTTATCTAATTTGGGTTTAATCACCTACAAAGGAGTTTGACTTAGGCAAACCCCTATATCCTAATCCTAACTATTTCTAGTCTTTGCATGTGTTTGTAGATCTTTTGATGCAGGTTAAGTGAAAGAAAAAGTGTTGCAAGAAGTACCAACATTCTCCTCAAGTCAAATCCAAGTCTCAAACCCTAGGAAGGACAAAAGACAAGTTGCAGGTCACTTTTAGAGGTTGCTGTCATAGATTGCTGCAGAAAAGGGGAACATCAACCAGGACCCACAACAACAAATCCCGATTCCTCTAAAAGTCACAAGAGAACTAGGTTGCCCCTATTGGAAACCTTTTCCCTATGCTAGGCCCAAAAAAAGGTTTATGTGTTTTTGGATGCCCATTTCCCTGAAACCTGTTTTGGGAAAGTTTTTCCAATTGGAGGAATAGGTCGCCCCACTTGGCATAAGTGTCCTTCTTCCATTTTCCAAAATTTTCTAGAAGCTTCCGGGAGTATTCAACTGTCACATCATTTCTCCAGGTGCACACCTTCTCTCCCTCTCCGTCATTTTAAAAAAAACACACATTTAGGGCATATAGTTAGTTAGTTTGCATTAGCATAGTTTTACTTTATTTGCACTTACATAGATTTAGATTAGTTTAATTTTTCTTCCAGATTTAGCCACACATCAAACACATTCACAACCATCATGAAATTCCTCTCCCCCTTTTGAATGAACTTAGCCTTAAACATATCAACCTAGAGGAAAAAGTTTTATTCCCAAACTAAGTGCTCTTAGGGTGAAAAACCCTAAGAGCCTAGTAAGGGAATCCTCTTTCCCTGGTAAGCCATATATGTTTTTGGTGGTTCAATCACATACTCCATATACTAAGTCCATTTTGGGCCCTTATATCCTTAAATTACCTCCTACATCCCACCCTATTCATCCTTTTATCCATCCATCATCTATCCCTAGCACACTTCATAAACATCCTAACCTCATAATCCCTGATCAAGATCAACAAAAGAACCCCTCCATGCATGATATCTCCCATCCTCCACCCACACATCATAATCAAAATCCTACCTTTGTCACTCCATCCATGTATCCTCCACACCATCCATCTCATCATAACCTTCCCATTGCTATTAAAAGCACTTTGGATACCAAAGTAAAAATACATAAATCCAAATATCCACATGAATCTAAAGCTCCTCATTTCCCCTTCAAAAGAAATGTTGAAGAAAAGAAATACCCAATCCAAAATCCAAATCAAACCCATTGGCCACAAAGGCCCACCAATGCAAAAATCAAAACCACGTGGATCCCAAAGAAAAAAGATGCAATGCCTTCAAATGAAAAATCTGTAACAACATTCAAAGTTGCTAATCCAAAAACTAATCATCTACATCCTCCATCTCTTAAATCCATTTTGGGTCCCTCTATCCCAAAATTCACTGCCCCAACTCCTCCATTATACCACACTCTCCATCCATCCATCCTCGTATCCTTTCACATCCACCACCATATGTGCCAATGTTGGTCCTAAACACATTCCCCCATCACACATCTACCCCATCATTCCATCCATACACTTTCCAACATACCATCCATTATTCCATATATCTCCCCCATCCAATTCCTTTAATCCATTCCCTTGTATAATCCATCCATTCTAATATGGTTGTACCAACATCCGATGGTCCTTTCTAACATGGGCTCTTAGTACCTCATATGGAACTTGATGCTCGAGTCCTTCATCCACCTCCTTATCACATGTATTTCAAATCCATTTATCCATATCCCTCTCTCCATCCATCTCCATCCGCATCTTATCCAAAAATCCCCCCCAAAAAAAAGTAAAAAAAAAACTTTAAAAAAGAAAAGTAAAGAGAAAAATCCATCCAATGGTGATAAATTGGCAAACAAGCACCTTGAATAAGTACCATGATGAAAACTTGGAAAACAAGTGTCATGTGTAAATCCCCATCCATTTCCTTTCCACACTTGGGGGCAACTTCATGTTATGCATCCCCTTCATCCACCTCCTCCATCCCATCTATCTTCCACATACTACTCATCATATCCCATTTATCTCCAATCCCTCCATCCTCCTGGTGATCTTAATAGAGATAGGGGCACCTATCTATACATGCTTTGGACACCTCTTGGAATGCATTCCCCTCATCCATAAACTATCATATTATTTATCCTCTTCATCTACCTTGTCCACCCGTCATGCTACCATCATTCCCCCTTCCTTATCCGTGCATCCTATCTGTATCTGTCTCACTCCCTTATTCACCCATCTTTCTATCTGCCATCTCTCTCACCTTGTCACAAACGACATATCTAGATTGGGGCATCTCCTTCTTTGTGACATATTCCTTGGGGCATCCCTCCCATCTTCCAGCTCCTTACCTTCCCATCTATCCATCCACTAATCCCTTCCATCTTTCCAAATCCTTATCCCTCTATCCATTCCTCCTAGCATATTTCCATATCCCTATCTTTATCCATATATCTATCTATCTCTATTTTCATTCCATCTCATAATCCCTTGTCATTGGTATCTAGCTATAGGCTACCCCCATGCAATCCAATTCCATTCTATCTATTTCTCACATCTTTCTAACCTCCTATCACCCTTTATCACTCATATATCCTTCATATCATCCTCCCCATCCATCTTTTGATGATTTGGATAACTATCTCATCCTTGAGCTTCACATAATCCACATATTATGCATATCAACCATCCAATTCACATGGCCTATCCTAGCTCATTATTTCGGCTCCATCATTGTATCTCCTTATCCTGGTAATCTCGTCATCACTTAGCCATTGTCTATCATTGGCCTTTGTCGAACTACATTGCCTCTACGCTTTCACATAGGCAAGGATCATCATTTGATCAACCCTAAGGCTTTGATCCATCCTTTTGTGTCGGTCCCCATCATCCATGTATCTTTATCCATGCATTTTGTTCATTCAGTCTTTGTTGTCCATCATGGTCTCCATTGTTCTCTTTCCAATTTTATCCATGGTCAGTCATTAGTATCTTATCGAACTATGAGGGCTCTGTTCTTTCACGTAGGCAAGGCTGATCTTTGATCAACCCTTGAGCCCCTAGGTCTTTAGGGTGTGTCGGTCTTGTGTCTTGTTGTCTTGTCATGTCATCAAGTATGTCCCTATCCAACCAATCCTAACAAAAAAAATCCATTGGTGTCATGAGGTCCAATCAGTTTTGAATGTCCTAAGTCATGTAGATCACCTAGTTTAGTCTCCATCTTTGGTCTTAACAAGATGCATCCTTCCTAATCAGATTGCATCAAATCCCATCCACCCTTTTGATATTGTGGAAAAAGACGTTTGAAATTGATTGTGATATTTTGATGCTTTTGGATTTTGTTTATCATTTGAGCTCCCTATTATACCTCGTCATGGCCGCCTTGATCCATCAGATCATGGTGCACTATGACTGGTAAACATAGGGGCATATCTTGATCTTTTATTTGTTTTTGTCTACTTCGTTGTCCTGCATAGTATCCACAAAGATCTTGTGGTCTAGTGTTGCTGATGGGACATCCTTTGTGTTTATGGTTATCCCCAACATCAGGCCCAACCAAAGGCCCTATGGCTTTGGGATGTTGGACTAACCTTTTTTTTTTGTGCCCATCCTATGCATGCGCTACTATGTCACCTTGGTTCCTCATACCTTGGTGCATATTATCTCATGCTATATCAAATTAAGTGCTCATTACATGACAATATAACACATAAAAATGAACTTGCTTGATTTGGTTACTATCCATTCATCTTTTCTCACTCCTCATCATCTATTTATCCTATCCATTTTCATCCCTCCACTTTCTTCATCCTCATCATATCATCATCCCTTCAATCTTCTTATGATAATATAGATTTGTTATTCTAAGCATATTTTCTTCCATCATCCTCATCATATCACCATCTTTTCAATCTACTTAGGATAATATAGATTTGTTATTCTAAGCATCTTTTCTTTCATCATCCTCATCATATCACCATCCCTTCAATATTCTTAGGATAATATAGATTTATTATTATATGAATATTTTCTTCCATCCTCCTCATCATATCATCATCTCTTCAATCTTCTTAGGATATTATATATTTGTTATTCTAAGTATCTTTTCTTCCATTATCTTCATTCTTTTCAACAATCTCACATCTCAATCCAATCCTTATCCATCCAATCTCTCACGATGCATTTAATCATATCCTTGGTATTTTTTCCATCCTTGCTACAAGCCTTGATCCAATCATCATCATCGTCATCATCATCAGGATGTATCCTTCCCTATCCTTTTGTGTTGTTTTGGGATGTATCCTTCCCTCATCAACAACACTCTCATCATCATCATCAAGATTTATCCTTCCCTAGCCTTGTGTTGTTATGGGATATATCGTTCCCTCATCAACAACACTCCATCCATCATCTATCCATCTTGGCTTGTAGCTTGACCGAGGCAACATCATATTTGTCCTTGAATCCATTTGTGCTTTTTGTTATCTCTTCATCCCTCTCGTTCTCTCTTCTATCCATAATTTTGCATCATCTTCCCCATCTATCCCTTTCATCATCTCATCCATTTCAAGAGCACACCCATGTTCTCTTGAACCCGCATGTCCTCTTCAGGGGGCATCCCTAATCCCTAATATTCATCTTCACTCCCATCACCTTTCCCCCTAGTCACTCCTTTGATGACTGGGGAATCTTTCCTAACCTAATAATATTCTTCCAGGTTATATGTTTTAATATTCTTTTAAATGATGCTACTTTGTAACACCATATCAAAGAGGGGAAAAATGTATACACCTAAATTTGACCACTTACGTTTGGTCAAATTTATCCCTTTTCATCTAAATATCCTCTTATTTTCATTAATTGAGTAATATTAACATTATTTAATTAATACCTCTAAAGTCCTTTAAATCCCTAAGGTATTTAGTCAAATAATTAAATACTGTATCCTTTATTCCTTTCCCCCAAGGAATTAAATAAATAATCCATTTATTTAATTCCCTTTATCTCCCATCCCTCACAGTATACACTTAATCATAATCTATCTCCTAATCCCATCATTAGGGATGTGCACATTCCTAATCCATGATTAGGATGTGTCACATCCTCCAACTTTTTCAAGTTTTATCCTAATCCTCATTAGTCACCTAACCTACCTTTAATCCTTCATAAACTAGTCTAATCATCCCTTAGTCAACTCTTCCCATCCCCCAAGGAATTTTTAATTCCTTTTTGTCTTTTCAAAGTCCTTTTGAAGAATTTTTAATTCCTCTCTCATCCCCCAAAGAATATAAAATTTATTTTATTTTTCCCAAGGAATATTTAATTCCTTTTATCTCCCCCCTACACATTAAAAAGGGAATTTTTAATTCCTTTAGTCATCTCTTTGATCTCAACCATTGATCTTCCCCAAAGAATCAATCTTGGCCATTAATTCATCTCCCCTCTTGCTAATGACTAAAAGACTTATTCATTTTTAAGATTCTCTCATATAATCTATCACTCTCAATCATTCTCAATCTCTTTCATTGACAACCAAATCTATAGCCATCCTTGCATCCAAATCAAGCAAAAACAAGCCATTATGCTGCCGAAATCGATCTAGGAGCACACAGTTCGAACGATCTATAAGGCCAACTAACCAATCAACTTGGACAAGGTATAATAATCTTTTTATCTTTGTTTTGTTCAAGTTCAACTAGGCCAATATTGAGGTGTTGTTTGTGTTTCCCTTGTTTGCATTTCATTTCATTTTTCATTTTAGACTAGGTAAAAACACTTGCACACAACTCCCAAGCCACCAATGCCTCTATTCCAAAAATTTCCACCCACCCAACCCATCTTGGCACCTCTTCTTATAATAACAATCATCCCACAAATTTCCTCTACATCACCTTCAAGTGAGCTACAAGAGATGAAAAATTTTCTATGAGGTTTTCCCAATGAGCTAAATACTCTCAAAGGATAGAAAGCTCAATGTAATAGGCCTTATCAGCCTCAAAATAAAAATTACCAACAAAATAGCTAGCCATATCAAGGGAAAAACCAATTGAATTATGATAAACCATTAAAAAATATGTCTAGTTGTTGCAAGCTCTTCAAACACTCTAGTTCCAACATAAAATATATTGACTCAAGAACATGAGTGGTGCCACTCATTTAATCATCCCCACAAGAAAAATACCTTAGTCAAGCATTGGTGGTACAAAATGCTTCAACACCTTCCGGAGAATAGGTTGGATGATGCAAAGAAGGGATGATTTCTTGGGAATAAGTCACGGGGTTCCATTTTATTGAATTGGGATGAGGATGAGGTCATTGGTAAAATTAAGAGCAATAGGAGTCCATTCTTATGATTTTTACTAAGGCTATTAATGATATAGGGAAGCAGAGTTTCCAATTTTCTTTCTTGGGAATAGGTTAGGGGGTTCCATTTTATTGAACTGGGAAGAGGATGAGGTCTTTGTTAAAAACTCAGAGCAATAGGAGTCCATTCTTATGAGTTTGACTAAGGCTATTAATTATTAGGGAAGTAGGGTTTCCAATTTAATGATGTTGGTGAGGAGTCCAATCTTATATTGTTGCACTTGAGAAATATATCAAAGAAGAAAATGATGTTGCTATAGTTGACATGAGAGAAGAATTATTTCAAAGGTCTTAAATTTTTATAGCCTGTCACCAAAAGGAAGAATTTAAAATAGAGGGCAATCTGAAGAATTCAATTCATCTGAAATGTCTCACAAACCTAAGGTATGCATTGATGAAATATGCACCATTACATGTAATTATGATTTATGTTGGTTCTTTGTCTTTGAATGTCACATTGTTGAACATGAGGTCTTCATTGAAAATAAAGATGTGACCTTTTGCATTGGGGATAATGTATCTAAGCTTGGATATTTCACTTGGGATCAACATACCAAAGTTGATTTTGTTGAGAAAAAACACATTTGTCAAGAGGATATCGCTTTTTTCTTAAATTGATAAGTAATGCCATAGTTTCAAAGTTTTTAATTTGATGTGTATGAGGAAGAGCTTCCCTATGCAAATCAACAAATAGGTATGGCATATTTAACATCACCATGTGAGCTAGAAACATTCTCTTTTTCCTTCAAATCATGCCATGAAGAGGTCGGTTATGAAAATGGTATACCCTTGTATGATGAGAGTCCACTTCCTTGTATAAGGTCCAAAAAAATCCATCCCTGCTATTGTATGTGTGCCTAATTCATCATTGGATGAATATGACAGTTATGTTTTATGGCCGTCCTATAATAAAAAATTAATGGTGAAGTGAATCTTCTATACATGGGCAATATGTATGACTTGATTCATGTAGGAAAAATTCCAATGGTGGTAGATAGGTAATGCGTGAAACTATGGTTTAAGGGAGATCAACTCCTTCAAAAGACTTATCTTTGACAAAGGAAGTTATGAAAATTGGCATTTTGTTTCATACATGTATATAATAGCTTATTTTTTATGCGTTCTAAGAAGTGTTGTTCTGCACAATCTACATTCTCCTTAAGGGAATGTATGATCTAGGTGTTTTTTTCCTCCAAGTGTAAGATTATACATGTTATTGTGTCTTGTATGTTTTGAGGCAAGCCTTGTTGTTGTAGTTCCTCTTGTGAATTTATTTTTCTAATGATTTCTTAAGGCTTCTATTTTCTCCGTTTAGCAAGAAAATATCTTGCAAAATTCACCAAAATTTTGACATTTGATGCCCCCCTTCATGGCCCATCAACAATAACCAGTTTGAGAAATATTACCTGGGCCATCTTGCATGTTGCCACTCATCTAGACCTTGCATTAACCCTCTTCATTCATGTCTTAGGAAAAATCCAAATTAAAAAAATCCAAAGTAAATAAGTGTTGGACTTGTTAGGGTTTTGAGCTTTCTCTTACTTGATTACCACCATGTCATCTCTTCAAATTATAAATTTTCCTTCCTTTCCTTTATTCTCTTCAATTAATTAATTTAATTGATTTTAACTAAATAATTAATTGAAGAGACTAATTAATTCAGTAAATAGTTTAGATTTATTTAATTAATGCTATAAGAGTGATTAAAAAGTTAATTAAATATTAGTTTAATCTAATTAACACTAGAAAGGAAAAAAGGATGAGGATGATACAACTATGGTCCTAAATTTCCACTCATTAAAGTGTCTTTGTTTTGTTATTATAAAAATCCCTTTCGTAATATTTTTTTTGCTAACAATCTCTTTAGAGCTTTTTTTTCTTGTTATAAAAGTTCTTTTGTAAGCTTGTTGGTAATTCTATTGCCTTAATTAGTAGTTAATACTATCTCAACTTTTAAATTCTTCTCTAAGGAAGTCCTTAAACTTACTTAGCAACTAAGTGCTTCAAAAGTTGGTTAAATTGGGTTGGAAAATTAGAAATCTCTTAAACAAGATATATATATATATATAATTTGAGGTGTTTTGTTTTTTAAAGTGGAGATGAGAAATTTTAAATGAAACTATAATAATTATATTAAATATAAGTTATAATCTTTATAAAACCGTGTAAATCATTACATAAACATAGAAGTTTCTATGTTTGTGAAGTAAATTTTTAATCTTTTCTTTTAAATAAATCTTTGGAGAAAATTTTGTATGTCTAGATCTTTATTTTTAAAAAATTTATTTTATTTTAAATAAGTTACGAGTTACAATATTATAAGCCATCTAGTTTACACACATCAAACAACTATTCATTAAAATTTTCATTATCAAATGTAGTGGTCAACATTCTAGGTATAACATTAAAAAATGTTCATTTTTTTTGAAATATTCAATAGGTTGCATATTCACTTTATATTACAAATAGGTTGGTAATTAACATATCATAACTTAAAATTTAAGCCTAATTTGAAAATTTAAGTTTTTGAATGTTACAAATTAAGATAAATTTATATCTTGTTTTTGAATGTTCCAAATAAAATAGAATATGTTGGAAATTAAAATAGGTCAAATAGGAAACTTATAAGTTAATTATAATATAGAAACTTAAGTTCTTGAATGTCCCAAGATATAAATTTATTTGAATAATTAGCATTTATTTTTATTATATGGGTAAAATAAGTTGTAAAGGGGTCCTAGAACCCTTTACAACAAACATCCACCAACACAAAATCCAACCCATAGTGAAACTGCAACCAAGCTACAAATCCATAGCAAAATCATAGACTAGTAGGTTTTGAAAGGACATAATACCTTTAACACCATTATAACCAAGTTGTCAACACACATTGTTTTGGAGGGACCATAAACTTTGTATAATGAGTTTGCAACTTAGCTACCAAACAAAACATACTTGGAAATCCACCTATACACCCCTAGGCCTCAACCTAGAATTTTGAGCACCCATGACCTAGGTATGGGAAACAAAAACATGTTTAGCAAGATCTCTCCTCCTTTAAATAATCTTCCATGAGACATCATCCTCCATGGACTCAAAACATGGGGAGAGGGGAGGGTCAGCCTCCATTGAAGACTTATATTGAGGCCTCATAAGCGCACTGAGGAGTTAAATATTGCATTAAAACCTCTAGTAGAGCTAGATTAGTGGAATCAACACCCAACAATAGGAGGTCCAAAGGCGGAATGGAAAATACTAGATTGTTATTACAATAAAATTCATAACTTTAAAAAAGTTAATAATATTCCATTTCAATATGGAATAATATACAAAACATCAACTTATCCTCTTAAGGAGTCCACTAATAGACACCTCAACAACTCTTGGACAAATTTAATTTAATAACTAACATGATTGTTTCAATAAATTTATTAGCACTCAAAAGATGCAAGATTCCATTCCAACATGGAATATATACAAAACATATATTATTTATGGTTTCCTCAAATTCAAGTGACCCACTAAAAAATTCTTTAACTTGAGGATAATTGTTCATTAGGTGATCTTCATTGCAAACCTAACACCCTAGAATTGGTAACATTTTCCTTACTCTTGAACCATTCTGATTACCCTTGCCAACCAAATTCCTCTTGAATCCATTCTTTCCCTTCTTTATTTTTCTCCAATCAAATTTATTTTACCTTTTTCTTTGTATTTGTAGTACCTCAAATGCTTAAACGAAACTCTTTGGTTTTTACTTTAGGGTTGCAATCATTAACCTCTTAAATTCAAGACAAAAATAAAACGAACACGATATTCACTTTACTATATTGAACATGTTTAAGCAAACCCATAAACTTAGCTTTATACTCAATTATTGAAGATAGTCCTTGTTGAAAGGAAGGCAATTTAGCCAACTTCTTAATTTTATGTTGAACTAAAAAATAATTGTGCTTGAGTCTTTCCTCAAATTTCTTCCAAGAGATGTGCAATCTCACAAGTCTTTCCGCTTTCATGTTGGAACTCATATCTACCAAATAAAAATATTTATGCCTAAAGCCAACCCCTTGTCATATCACCACCTCCTATAGCATTAAAAGTAGGAAATTATATCTCCTCAAGCTCCTTGAGTAGTGAATCTACTTCCCATAAGTCCCTAATTCATAATGGGTAGCCAAATCAACTCATTATTAAGAAAAGGTTCAATTCTTAGTTCAAACAAAGGATCATCTAGCAAGCTTAAAAAATAATAATTGTTAGAACATGTAAGAAACATAAATATTAAACAAATCCATCCAAGAGAATTAACAATCAAATTTAATTAGAGATAGATGATGACGACACTGGGCGAGAGTTCTAGCAAAGACCAACAGAAATAAAATATTTTGAATGGCACTATCTTGTAGGGCTTGGGCGTGGTTGCACTGGAGCTACTATCTTCTGGGGATGGTCAGGTGGCCTGCGGTGGCCCTTTGGTTGGGGCTCCCCCTGCTCCTTTTGGTTTCTCTGATCCTTCCAATTTTTCTTTGCGGGTGGATGGAGTTTGTGTTGATGTTGCGCTACCTAGTTTGGGTGCTATTGTCCCCTCTGATCCTCTCTTTGTGGTGCCCCCTGTTTCTCTTGCTTTTGATGGTCTTCCTGCTGCTGGCTTTAGGGTTGCTTTGAGAGGCCATGAAAAGTCCTTTTCTAAGGCTGTTTCAAAGGTTTGTGCTCAATCTATGCCTACTCCAGCTAGGATTAGACCTCTTCCCTGTGCCCGTGCTTCCCCTATTGTGGTATGTGGACTTGAAGTTTCTTAAATAAGGATTACTATTTGAAACAAGGTGTGGTCTGCAAGTTTAATGGCTTGTGGCCCTCCCTTCCTGATCTCCATGATTGGTTTTCTGCCTCTTTGAAGCTTGTTGTCTCTAGACAAATTGAGCTCTATCCCAATGCTAGGGAGTTTTTCTATGTGATCTTTGTTTATTATGTAGAGAGGGACTGAGTGTTGGACAAGGGGTGGATGTGGGGTATTCATTCACTATCCATCAGGCCTTGGTTTTTCTCTTTCAATCTGCTTACTGAGCCGTTGAATATCATACCAGTTTGGGTTCAATTTCTGAATCCCCCTCTCCAATTTTGGGAGGATTATTGTTTTGAAGCTATTGGCAACTCCATTGGATGCTTTATGAAGGTGGGATCTATGTCTCGAGATCTAGGGCATACTATGGTGGCTCATATTTTAATTGATTTGGACATCTCCAAACCTCTTCATGGTGTTGTGGTCTTGATGGTGAAGGACAAACCTTAGACGCAACTGTTGGACTATGATGGCCTTCCCTTTTAGTGCAAGAGGTGTTTCTCCACTGGTCATTTGGCCTTTGGTTGCCCTCTTTCTCATTGCAAGGGTGCTGCTACCTGGTGGATGAATTCTCTCTTGAACCATCTCATGGTGGGTTCTCCCTCTTCAGATGATTCATCTATGGAGGGTGACTCTCCTTTGGTTGTTCCTCCCTTGGAGTCTAAATCTTTCCAGGATCCTTTTCCAACTATCCATTTCATGGCACCCATATTGCCTCAATTTTCTATCGCTATCCAAGCGAAACCCTCTCATCCCTCATTGAACGAATCTGTTGATCCTTTGATAGATCCCGACTCCTCTTCTTTGCAGCTGGTTCCTTTACTGGGTGGTGGCTCCTTGCCCAAGGTGGCTATTGAGGATCTGCTCCTCTCACCTCGCTTGGTGGACTTGGATTCTAAGTCTTTCTGGTCTATTTTTCTGAGGAAGATGAAGAAACTCCCTAAATCTGTCTTGTCTTTGCGACCTAGGGTTTTGGGAGTTAGATTGGTCCCCTCAGGTTTTGGGGTTGTCTAGTCCTTGTTTTCTATTCTACAGTTCTTTGTAAGCTGTTTCTGTGTTTCTCCTAGTTCATGTTCTGGTTTGAACTAACTTCTTTTTAGCTCTATAAGCTTTTTGTGTGAAGGGTACAACACTTTGTAAATGTTGCTTATTTATCAAAAATAATCAACTTTAATTAAGTGAATATATCAAAATTGATGACAAACCTTTAACCAATAACTAATAACCAATACACATATCATTTAACACTAAATCATGGAGAAAACAAGCCAATTCAATATAAAATAATAATAACAATTATATTTGTAGGTAGTACACATGAATACACAAAAATATATTATATATGGGTTAAATTTATATTCTCAAATATGGATTTATAAAGCCATTGCTTTTGAACCACTTGTGTGACTATCAAATACCTAATAGTAAGTAAAAACTATCTAAACTACAATCTATTAAACTAACAAAATATTAATACATAACCACAAATTAATAATTTTTGACCAAAGTGGGACATTGAAATTAAGACTTGTATTCATTATAATAGACTTTTCAAATATCATATCTTTGGATTTGATCTTCTTTAGAAAAAAATGAACTTTATCTAGATATACAACTTTGTAACCGCATGCTTGTAATAGATCTTAATAATTGACTTATATTAATTTATTGTTATCAATTATAGACCAAAATTTGATGCTCTACCCAACTTATCAAACTAATTTTTGTGACAATAATTAATATATATATATATAATTTTAATTATTGATCAAAAATTTTCATTTTCATTTGATATAATGTTCTAAATTTTTTAACTAGCACTTTCACCTAAAGGAGGTTCAAGGATTACGCCAATAGAAAAATATAATATTTGCATCTAGATTAAACAGTTAATAATAAATGCTAAGTAATGGAATGAAATAAACTTACACAAATCTAATTTTACCTTAAAAAAAAGTAAGTATCATTTGATTATGAAATATTTGCACACAAATTTAAAACATAAAGCAATGCAAATGAAAAAAGAAAGTTGCCATGAAATTGACAAAAAAACATTGCAAATAGAAATATAATGTTCCCATCGAGTTGTCAAATCAGTATTTATCTAGATTTTATGTAATAAGTAAGATTTGGGAGGCTTTCACCTAAGATTTTGGAGGCTTTTACAAACAACAACTAGTTTACCATTAAATAGTAGTTGGAACTTGTTTTCAGACTACTCACTATATGTAACATATCGACTAATTGTAGAAATTTTATAAACTAAATGTAAACACATAACTACTATTCTATTTCCCAATTAGCTGGGAATACAAAAAATCAAACACGGAAGCACAAGGAGACATACAACATTCTTATTTTCATTCAATAACTGGAAATTATAATACAAAAAGGAAAAGCACTTAAAACTTAGAAAATAAAACTAACTACAGATTACAAAATTGGTGGGAGCACTGCTCAACCGAATTGACAAACTTTAGGAGCTCCTGGGAGCTCACTGTCAAGAGCTACATAGATATCGACCTGGAGCAATCACTGCTTAGACATAAACAAATACAACTATTGCTGTTCAGGAGCTACTGGGAGCTCACATAAAAAATTCTTCTCCACAGTCTGTTGCCGCTGGAAACTTCTTCTTCCAATTTTCTAACTTGCAAAATTAATTGCCTTCATTCCTTTTGTCCAAATAAAACATTCCCTCTCAAAATTCGAAATTACCTACCACCATATATTCCAAATTCAAAATCAGCTACCATAATTAGTTTTGGAGCTATCAGGAGCTACAGGGATGATCCCCAAAACATAAAGGGATCTTGATGGGTAGGTGAGGGTTGTAGGGGGTCTAACAGATGAGCAGGAGGCTGCAGGAGCAATAAATTTCCAACACTCCCCCTCGGTCTTGAGACGACGAAAAAAGATCAATCATGATCCAAGTTGACAATGCCCAACCTGCTCCTTAGGTGCTCGAAACTATCCTTGCTCAAAGGATTGGTGAATATGTCCGCTAGCTACTGCTCAGACCTGCAAAATTCCATTTTAATTTCATCATTTTCAACCTATTCATGAATGAAATGATACTTGATTTCAATGTGCTTGATTCTTCCATGAAACAAAAGATTTTTAGTTAAAGCTATTGATGAAACATTGTCACAAAAGATTGTTGTTCCATCTTTTTGTTCTTCTCTCAAATCTGCCAAGATTCTTCTCAGCCAAATAGCTTGACATGCTGCTGTATTTTATGCTATATACTCAACCTCTGCTATTGATAGGGAAACAATCAAAAATTCTTACCCAATCGCTGTCCATGTATCCAACCAGCCTAAACTCATTTGCTGCTGTATACAAAATTCCATATCCTTTGGTGCCACTCACGTACCTTAAGATCCTCTTACCCTCTTACCAATGTGTGTCTCTTGGAGTATCCATAAATCTAGAAATAAGACTCACTCTATGCATTATATCCGACCTACTTGCAGTCAAGTACATCAAACTTCCAACCAAAATTTTGAACATGGTCGGATCCACATTGCTCCTGCAATCTTTCTTGCTCAACTTTAGACCTACAACTGTTGGTGTTGGGGTAGGATTTCTTTCAAGAATTATAAATCTCTTCAAGATCTCATTTGCATATTTTTGTAGATAAATATACCATCATGCATTTGTTTTACTTCTATGCCTAGAAAATATCTCAAGAGACCTAAATCTGTAATTTCAAACTCTCTTTTCATGGCCTCTTTAAAATCAACAATGAGGAAATCATCATCCCCAGTAAAAACTAAATCATCATCCCTAGTAAAAACTAAATCATCAACATACAAGACAACAATCAAAATATTACCATTTGCTGCTTTGATTTAAAGAGTGGGCTCACCATCGCTTTTGCTAAAGCCATTGCTCATCAAATATGAGTCAATCCTATTGTACCATGCCCGTGGAGCTTGTTTCAGCCCATAAAGAGCCTTCAGGAGCCTATAAACCTTGTGTTCTTGGCCTGGAACTTCATATCCCAAAGGATGCTCCACATAAACTTCCTCTTTCAACACTCCATTAAGGAAGGCAAACTTCACATCCATTTGAAACACCTTCCATTTGTGCTGGGCTGCAATTTCTATGATTGCCTGCATGGTCTCCATCCTTGTAACAGGGGTATACGTCTCATCATAATCTCTCCCAAACTTCTATTTGTACCCCTTAACCACCAAACGTGCTTTGTGCCTTTCTATGCTTCCTTCGGCATTGCACTTGGTCTTATAGACCCATTTCACCCCAATAACTTGCTGGTTGGGAGGAAAATTAGTGAACTCCCATGTGCTGCTCCTCTCTATTGCATCTATCTCTTAATCTATGGCCTCACACCATTTCTCCTCTTTCACAACATCTTCAAAATAAATCAGATCACTATGAGAGAATAATGAAAAATTCATGTTCTCATCAAACTCTTCATCATACCTTTCATCTTGGTAGATCTCCCTTAGACTCTTGGTCTTCTTTGGCATTAGGGAGGTGAGAGTTGGGTTTGAACTTTCATTACTGCTGCTGTTCTGTTGAACTGGTAGGTTTAGGAGCTCTCAGGAGCCGATCTTTTGGCTGAATCTGGCTACTTTCCTTTCCGTATACTCACTTCAGGAGTTCTCAGGAGTTGTTGGGAGCTCTTTGTGGCCAAGTCTCTGGCTGACTGTGATTGTCTACTAGCTTCAGGAGCTGTTAGGAGTTGTCAAGAGCTCTTTATTTCTATTGCTGCAGGATCTTGCTGATCTTCATTTTCATCTTCTTCATCTTCCTGAACTCTCGAGAGCTATGGGGAGTTGTCAGGAGGTGTTGGTCCATCCCATGATTCATCCTCTAAGAACTCCATGTCTCTAATAATGAAAATTTTCTTGGTGATCGGGTTATATAGCCTATAGGCTTTGGAATCTTCACTATAGCCCGTGAAAATGCACTTTTCACCCTTGTCATCCAATTTATTCCTCTTTTCTTTTGGCACAAGTGCATATTCCACACAACCAAACACTCTTAAGTTCTCAACCATCCACTTGCGTTTCGTCCATGCCTCTTGTGGTATTTTGTCATGGACCGCCTTTGTTGGACTTCTATTAATCAAATATGTAGCTGTTGCTACAACCTCTCCCCAATATTCAGTTGAGAGTCCCTTTGATTTCATCATACTCCTTTCCATCTCCACGATGGTCCTATTCTTTCTCTCAGCCACTCCATTTTTCTATGGAGTATAACTATCTATTAGATCCTTCTTGATGCCATTTTTCTTGTAAAAATTTACAAAATGATTGGAGGTATACTCTCCTCCATGATATGACCTTAGGACTTTGATGAAGTGTCCACTCTCCTTTTCAGCCTGGGCCTTAAAGAACAAAAAATTATCAAAAGCTTCAAACTTATGCTACAAAAAATAAACCTGTCTTATGACTAAAATCATCAATGAAGGTTATAAAACATCTACTATTACCAATAGATGTGATTTGCATAGGGCCTACCAAATCTGTATGCACCAACTCCAATGGTGCTCTTGCCCTTGTAGAGTTTCTCGATTGAAAGGGCTGCCTATGTTGCTTGCCCAAAATGCAAGCCTCACATCTAACATTAGGCTCTACTATTCTTGGAAAATCATCAACCATTCTATTCTTGGACAAAATACTCAGACCAACAAAGCCTAAGTGTCCATACTTGAGATACCATAGCTTGGAGGGATCTTCAATAGATCTCCTGAGGGCTACTGAATGTACTGTTGTACATTTTCCATTCACGAGAGGTGCAACAATTGACTATAATGAGAAACACATCTCAATCTTCAACGGAAACATCCAATTCTTTGTCATTTGAACTACTGTAAACACCTTCGTCCTCTCATTCTTTTCATAAATGATGCATTGACCCTTCTCCATCAGCACTTTGTATCCATTCTGGATCAAGTGTCCAACACTCATGAGGTTATGCTTTAACCTTGGTGAAAAAAATACATTTTGGACTTCCTTCTTTTCACCTTGCTTGGTGCAGATAATGATAGATCCTTTTCCCTTGACTGGAACTACTCCATTGTTTCCCATTTTTATCTCAGATTTTACATTTTTATCAATGAAAGAAAATAAACTTTCATTACCACTGATGTGGTTGCTGCAACTGCTATCCAAATACTAGACTTCGGGGCTGCCTTCTTCACCAATGTTGCGCATGATGAAGGCTGTGGACTGATTACATTCAATCACATTTGAATCAACCACATTTGCATTCTGTTTTTACTGATTACCATGCTTTTTCTAGCACTCACTAGCATAATGCCTAGATTTATGACAGTAGTAGCATTCAACATTGATCTTGTCATTTCTCCCACTTGAACTGCTGTTCTTCATGTCTCTTCAAGAATTGTTATGAGAACTTCTCACTACCTCTTTTCTGCTTTCTCTTCCCAAGCTTTCTCCTCCAAAATTTCCTTATCCGGATCTTCCTTTACCTCTTTAGGAGTTGTTTCTACCTCTCCCCTACCTCTTGCATTTGACAAAGCTTTAAAAGATTGCTCTTGGGAAGAAGTAGTAGACCTATTTAGGTGCTGCTCATGGGTTTGGAGAGAACCCATCAACTCATCCACCATCAAAGTAGAGAGGTATTTTTCCTCTTCAATAGAAATGACGAGTGCATCATACCTCGTGGGTAGACATTTGAGGATTTTTTCCATAATATTTTGCTCCTCCATCATTTCTCCATTCGTTCTCAACTGATTTATCGAAACTCGAGAACCTTGTGTGAAACTCTGAGATGGTATCACTTTCTTTCATTTCAATAATCTCGAACTCTCTTCAAATAATTTGGAGCTTCAAAGATCTAAAATTTTCAGTCCCTTTGTAGCTGGTTTGGAGGATTTCCCATGCTTCCTTTACATACTTAGCTACTTCTATCCTAAGAAAAATGGCCTTTGTCAAGGCTGCTTCTATCAAACTCAATGCCTTAGCATCTTTCTTCCTTTGCTCCTTCTACTGGGTCTTCTGGTTGTTTGTGAGAGCTGCATAATGAGTTGGGTCAGTGACATCCACAAACCCATTTATCAAAAAATCCCACAAATCATTGGCAACCATAATAGACTTTATCTTCTTTGCCCAAAAATCATAGTTCTGTCTATTAAAGGATGATGGTTGCTACCAACTCTTTCCTTCATCTCCAACCATGTCTCCCACATAAAAACTTGATACCCAGAAAAAAAAAATGCCTAACTCACATGAAAATGGGGCCTATGGATGTGATACCATGTAGAAATTTTGTGAACTAAATGCAAACACAAAAATACTGTTATGTTTCCCAATTAGATGAGAATACACAAACTCAAACGTGGAAGCACAAGGAGACATGCAACATTCTTATTTTCATTCAATAACTGGAAATGATAATACAAAAAGGAAAATAACTTAAAACTCATAAAATAAAAATAACTACAGATTACAAACTTGCTGGGAGAGCTGCTCAACCAGACTGACAAACTTCAAGAGCTTCTGGGAGCTCACTATCAAGAGCTACGTAGAGCTCGACCTAGAGAAATCACTGCTCAGACATAAAAAAATATAGATGCTGTTGTTTAGGAGCTACTGGGAGCTCACACATAAAATTCTTCTCTGCAGTCTGCTACTGCTGGAAAATTCTTTGAATTTTATGACTTGCAGAATTAACTACCTTCATTCCTTTTGTCCAAACAAAACATTTCCTCTCAAAATTCGAAATTACCTACCACGATAAATTCCAAATTCAAAATCAGCTACCACAATTATCTGGAGTTGTCAGGAGCTGCAGGGATGATCCCCAAAACAAAAAGGGCTCCTGACGGGTAGGTGAGGGCTGCAGGGGGTCTGACGGATGAGCAGGAGGCTGTAGGAGCAATAAATTTCCAACACTAATTATATTTTAAGATAAAAATGACCAAATATAGAAAATATTAGAAGTTGAAGTAACAGTCTAGTACAATTGGTTTAAATTTGGAAAGTTCTAAAATAAATAGGGTGTTTAACGTGTTTTTGGGCATAGACACTGTAATGGCGGCGATGGGTGTTACATTTTTATTGTATGACAACATATTTGAATACAAAGTTGTAACTTCCATTACCATAGAATTCACGTGTGATTTCTTATTTGAGAAAAAGAAGATGCATCACAAAATTTTTCCTAGTACAAAAGAATATTTTGATTCTATTTGCACACACCATTGCATCTAGGGGAGAGATGGAATTCCAATGTCGATATTTGTAAATTTCCCTTGCATTTATGACCCTAAAAACTAGGTCAAAACAAAATAACCCTTTTAACTAACATGATAGCTAGTCTATATTAGACAAACTTCATTTCCATCAACTTTTTAAATTGTCTAAACCAAACATAACTAAAAATCAATCATTAAAAAATAGGGTACTTTACATAGAGTTTCCAACTCCCTCAATTGTATTGTTTTTCTAAGTTATATGTAAATTGAAATTTGATACTTGGAATAGCTTATTTTTTTTTCAAGTTCAATATAATTTTTTATCAATTGGTGAAGGAAGGCCACACAAATTAGAAATTTCTAGTTTGTTTTGTTTATATGTGATTATCATATATTTCATAGTTTTTGTCAAGTTAAAGTAAAATTCATTGAAATTTTTGTGTCATTTGTAGTCTATTAGGAGCTCTTTTTTGCGGACATTGATATCTGTAAAGATTTTATGGAATTTAATATTACCAACAAGATATTGGATGCAAAATTTCAATGATTGGAATAAATTTCATTAGTATGGAAAAAGTTTAGATTTTAAAATTACAATAAAAGTGATAAAGATCAATCTAATGAGCAAATAAAATAGAGAAATAATACACACCAACTCAAATTCATCTCAAGAAAACTCTTTTAGGAAAAACCTAGCCAAAAATCTAGCACCAATCATTATATAGCCTCAAACTAGTGGTTTCAATTATAATGGAAAATTTTGCATCTTAGAGTTCTACGCCTAGGTTTTGAAAATCTTCACATTAATTTTTCTAATGCCAAGAATCAATATATAGACCAAGGAGCTCTAAGATGGAAATAACCACTATGAAATACTAAAGGTGAGAGATTAAGTTATGATTCTACAAATTTCAAGAATCATTATAACTTATATGTAACTCCTTTTTGTCATAGACTCTCTTACATACTTCTTTACAACTCCCCCCATCCACTCTTACAAAGTAAATTCCATGCATTACCCAACATTCTATGTTACAAGTTGTAAAAAAACACATTGTCTAAGGAATCTCATGAATTTCTCCAAGGGGGCACCCCATTTAATGAGGGGTAAAAAATTACAACATATTATAATTCTTGTGAGGTCTATAACACACCTATGCTACATCTTAACATTCTCCAACTTGTATACACTGCAAAACCACATAAGGAATTAACAGGAAAATAAAATAATTTAATGAAAGGATCATAGGGAACTTGGAATTATCCATACTTCTCTATGCTCACAAGCTTGGCCAATGAATTTCTTAGCCTCTTTCTACTAAAGCACATTTTTAGTGTCATATGTTGAAACTAAGTTTACGATCGAATTTAACTAGTTAAAACCTTATTAAATGCTTTGTGTGTGGTTTGAGATTTTACTGAATTGCACTTTCCTTTTAATTTGATTTTGACTTTCCCTAGCTAGTTAGTATATAACATAAACAATGTGTTACTTTCTATCACTTATTTAATAGGTTTTCTTATCCTTCTTATTGCTTCATCCTATTGTATTTCTTTTAAGCACTTTGTGTTACATGGTGCATGTTCATTTAACAATGGTCAAATTTTATCTAGTGGACAATTTCCCCATATTCTATTTAATTCCCTTGTGCATATGCCATCTAATATTGTGCCCCCTTGCACATATCATTGTCCTATTATATGTTACCTAACATTTATTAAATATATGAAGCATGTTGGCAATATTCCATTAGTTCATGTTAGTTATGTGGTAGGCCCATTCTAACAAATAATCTCCTTTTTTTGTTTGACATGGTAAATTTCCTATTAGATAATGATCTATTTGTATTTGATGGCTAATTATTCATGGTTCAATTTCTAAAATCCTAGTGTGTGCTAGCCACTAGTCTTATGCCAAGTCACATGTTACATAACTTTTGGGCCTAGTAAAGCTTAGTATGCATAGCATGTGGAAACTATTCATTGGTGAAGGATCTTAAGGGAAGCACACCATGCACATCTCATGTTTAAATCTAAAAAATAACTAAGTTCCATGGATGCTAGTTATAATCTCAATGGCTAACTACTGTACAAAGTCTAAATAGTCAATGCACACTTATTTGGACTAAATTAGATAGTGGCTAAACTACTCCCACTAGGAAACCAAAGTGCTCATGTGTTTATGATAACCTTTGTTCATTGACATTAGGTCAAAATTTTATTTTAAGAAGAAATATAAGTCATTGGTCAAATATGATAATACAAAGAACTTGGCATAAAAAGTGACTTTTATATGAATAGAGTCAACACACATTAATGAAAAAAATACTACTTTATGCAACCATATTTTATTTCCTTATAAATTCAAAAATATTTGAAGCCTAATTCATTTTCTTGAAGTCTATATTTTACTGGAAATTATGTGAAATATTTGAAGCCATGGCTATGTTCATTTGGGTAGAATACTCTGGTGAATTTAAGAAAAAAAGGATTAAAAATAAATTATATGGGTAGAAGAGGTGGTCAACCCTCCACAAACCATAGTCACCATGGCTAACTAGAGGAGGGGAGGAATCTCCTTCCCCTCTCCCTTAAAGATGCACGAATGTTGTGAAGGCCACAAGCCCTACAAAGGGGCACAAACTCCACAGGTTTGGCCCCCAAACTCCCTAGCTCAACCTAGATGCACCTACCTACAGCCATTTGGGATAAATATTAAAAACAAGAAATAAAAGAGAAACACATTTAGTTTTTACTCTAGATAAAACAAAAAATTCTATCTATGTGCCTCACTACCCTACAAAAATGATAGTTGAAATGTCGACTAGCTTAACAACTACAATAACCTTAACCTGCATGGTCTTGAAGTCTTTGTTCTCCTCTAGTTGCACTTCTCATTCTAGAACCACTGTCCACCCATTTCATCCTCAAATATTTCCGCCATGACCTCTATTGTATGGTTGTGCAAAGAAGAGTGAGATAAGTTAGTATGTTTTAGGTTTAGGGCAGTGACTTCCTCATTTTGAAGAAAACAACAAAAGCATTAAATTCAAACTTTAGTTTGGAATTAAGATAAGTTATGTATATCTATGGAAAATAATAAATGTAATTATTTATTTTATGGAAGTTGTGTATGAATAACCAAAAAAATATCATTGTGTGTAGGATAAAAGTATAGGAAAACCAAAGCCTTCTTTAAATATACACACAAAATGTAAAATTAACACATTATTAATTATTGTTTTAAGTGTTCACCTATGCCACAAAATTAAGTTGTAGGATATTGAGATCGAAGGGGACTTGATGTTGGTGATCAACACTGTAAGAAATAAGCTAAGCTAAAATTGGAAACTCAAGGCATGGTTAGACCAAATTCCTATATCTTTAGATAACTTCAACAACTACAACATTAAGCATGTTTACAAGGAGATAAATAAGGAAGCCAAAACACTCACAAATGTTGGGGTGGACAACATAATCTAGAGGTCTTTGGAGACTAAAAATCGGTAATCACTCTAATGGTGGATCGATTAAAAGAAAAATATATATTAGAATGTTGTCTTATACTTGAGAAACTTCCTACAACAAATAGAGCAATGTTTGGATGATGAACTAATGCTAATCCATATATATCTTGACGTTTTGTCAAGTAATTATAATATAATTATCATAGTCATCATCATCATTTCTAGGGTGGTGGTAATATTTATATTGACTATCAATTAAATATTCCACATTGGCACCGATGTGGCTTAAGAAGTAGGTGGCATGTCAACCTCACCTTCCATCGCATACGATTTCTGGTGATTCAACAACACTCATAGACAATTTGACATTTAGATCTTCTAGTGGGCATGTGCAAGATCATGATTGGCCAAAAAGTGGTAATAAGAAAAAAATACGTTTTTACTTCACCAAAATTGTGAAACAAAAAAAGGAATTTTTGTATGGGTCCGATAAAATTTGAATTTGTTTTGGTAATACCAAAACAAAATGGATATTCGGTAGTAAGAGATATTCATTAATAACGAATATCTGTTTCCCAAAATTATTTTTTGTCAATTTTATGTTTTCAAAGAAGATGTTAGAACCCAAATTTTTCATTAAAATTTTGAGTTCTTTATCCACTTGAACCTATTATTTTTCCATCTTTTTCATTAAAAAATTATTCTTTTTTCCATTCATAATGCTAAAGTTCCTTATACCCCATTCCGTTGCCATGGTAATCACTTTTCATAGCCAACACTGTTCACTACTATACCGCAGCCCCTTGTAGGGTGGCTCTCGGTATCATGGTTAAGTGCACTCATGTAACCATTATCGCCATACCGTGGATAGTCAGAGAGATGACCACGGTTGTGCAGTAAGCAGTGAAGTAGCAGAGGGTGGCGGTTAAGGGGAGTTACCGTGCAACCGCAAATAGTCACTGAGGTGATCGCGACTACGCGATAAGCAGAGAAGAGGCAAGGTAGGCGGTGAAGCAACAACGAGATGATGATCAGTGAACAGTCAAACCGCGGTACTGCTAGTAGTCAAGTCGGAGACCACAGTGGCACAGTGGACGAAGATAACGGCAAAGGTAGCGATCAAGGCAGTCACCGTGGTACCGCCAGAGGTAAAAATGAAGCTCATGATGGAGCGGTAAGGGAAGAGAAGGCCGTGGAAAATTCAAACACCGCCACATCACAGGAAGACATAAAGTTGACCCTGGTAGAGCGGTAAATGTTAAGTAGCTTCGTAGAAATAAATGAAAGGAAATATTAACCAGCGGGCAAAGTAATAAAATAAGAAGACATGCAGACTATAGTTTAAAAATATTTAATTTTCCATAAAGGAAATTAATTAAATATTTCATTTTTCCTAAGGAATGCAAACAGTTGTAACGGATAAATGAAGGGTCATGACCCTTAATATGTATTGTATAAACATATGGAAAAATGAGGGAGAAAGGGGGAGTAGTTAGGAACAGTTAGATAATTGCAAAAATAAAGACTGGGAATGCAAATAATGTACATACCTTTTTTGAAGCAGATCAATGGATAAAATATTTTAAAATTGGTGAAATCCTTTTTGTGCTTAGTTGTTGTGATGTAATAATTTACATTTCTTATCTAGTTGTCTCCAACTCGAGGTCTTTTAATCATTCAAGTCAGCATATCAAGTATATTCCTGATTTGTCAAGGTGCATTTTTCATTTTGTGTGATTTAATTAACTGGTGTCTGCAAGTCAAAATTTAATTATTTTAAATAAATCACAGTGATTTAAGGATTTCTTTTGGATAGTTAAAAAAGAACTTGTTAAGAAAGCATTCCAACACAATTTATGCAAGTCATAAATTTAGTGAAGTTATATGCCATTCATAGAATTTCATTTTTCAAAGTGCCTAGCAACTTGAATTAAGCCAGAGAGGGAAAAACATGCAATTTTTGATTTTTGACTCCATTGCCCATGTGGATAGAAGGCACTGATCTGCCACAACCCAAAAGTTAAAATTCATGAGAAAACAAAATTTTTAAATTCTTTCTTTTGTGTAATAGTAGTTATGATTTTATCTATTCAATTCCAATTGCCATTGTGAATAGATTGATTGAGCAAGAAATATATTTCAAATCTGCAACATACACATAGGTACACCCACCTAGGTTTAGTAGAGCCTAAAGAGCATAAGGTTCAATTATGTTAATTGGCCTTATACGTTGGCCAAAAATGTTGTGAGAGCTTGGAAACCTCTTGTGGTTAAAACCCGCATTTTTGAGATCTAACAGAAGATATTCGTTTTGAAAGAAAAACAAATATCCATTTTGAAAGCAAAACAAATATCCGTTTTGAAAGAAAAATTGATACCCGTTTCCTACAATTATTTTAATTAATTTTATGCTTTCAAAATGGATATCCATTTTGTAAAGAAAAATAAATATTCATTTTGTAAAGAAAACAAAACACACTTCAGTAAAATGGGCATAAATTTTACATTACTTATCAAAATTTTATTTTTTATAAGCGTTGGAAAGGTGATTCAAAGATATACACAATGGATAAGATAATTTTGATATATTTTACATCAAAAATTAATTAAATAATCATTTTAAGTTCCTCCTTAATTTTTAAAATTTCAAATGCTCATAATTCTTGCACACAAAGTCTTTTTTTCATGTTTTTTTTTATAATAATCATCCTAAAAGACTTGAAACATTAAATAATTAATAAATAATGAAAAAATATATTTTATTACTAAGGAGGGTAAAAAGTTTGCATAAATCATCATAGAAGGCCTCCTTGTTTCCTTTGATCCTATGCACACCTTTTCCCAAATTGAACTAGGAGAACATGTCTCTCTCTCCATCTTTCCCTATATCTAGTTAGCTATCTCTCGTCTCCCCATCTCATTCATTCACCCTCTCTACATATCTCTCCCCTTTTCCATTACTCTACCTCTATATATATGTATCCTCTCTCTCCCTCTCTACCTATCTCTCTCCCTTTTTATTCCCCTCTATCTTTCCTAGGTTATATATCTCTACATATCTCTTCCTCTTTCTATCTCTATCTCTCCACGTTTCCCTCTATTCGTATGACTCCATCTTTCTATATCTCTCTCTCTCTATTTGTCTCCCTCCCTCTATCTATTTATATAATCTCCCTTTCCATCGAGTTGTATCCATATCCCTCTCTCACTCATACACACACATACACCCTATTTCTCCCTCTCTATCTCTATCTCTCTATCTATCCTTCTCTCTCAATCTCTCTCTACGTATATCTCTATACATCTCTCTATTACTTGTATCTATCACCTCCTTTCTCTCCTGATCTTCCCCATCTATATATATCTCCCTATCTATCTCTTTATCTCTATCTATATATCTATATATCATTATCTCTACCTCTCTCTCTCTCTATCCCTTTCAATCCATATATTTCTCTACCTCTATCTACCTATCTCTCTCTATCTCAAGCTATATCTCCCTCTATCATTATCTCTCCCTCTCCCTCTATATATTGATCTATCTCTCCCCCTCTTCTTTTCTCTCTACCTCTCTACCCGTCTCTCTCCTTTTATCTACCTCTATCTCTCTATCTATCCCCCACTCTCCCTTCTCTCTATATCTCCCTCTTTCTCTCTACCTCTTTATCTCTATTTTTCTCTCACTTTATCTCACCACCTATCTCTCTCTATCTCTCTTCATATTCCTCTATATATCTCTATCTCTTCCCCTCTATTCCTAAATCCCTATCTCTCTATATCTGTATCTTTCCCTATACCTCTCTTTATCTATATATCTATTTTCTCCCTTTCCCTCTATCTTCTTCTCTACCTTTATATTGAGGGAGAGAGGGAAGGTTAGAGAGGTAAAGTGGAGAGAGAGAGAGATATATAGAGATATCTAAAGAGAGAGATGAGGAAAGAGGGGGTGATGGAGTGAGAGGTAGGTAGAGAGAGAGATAGAGAGGGGAGATATAGAGAAGTAGAGAGGGAGAGATGAATGGAGAGGTAGAGATAGAGAGGTAGGGTGAGAGGGATATAAGTAGAAGTAGGCAAAAAGAGAGGAAGATGGATATGGGAGATAAAGAGACGTAGAGATAGAGAGAGGTAAGGTGGGAGGGATAAAGGGAGAGATATGTAGAGATGGAGAGTGAGGGGATATATAGATAAGTATAGAGGGAAGGGGAGATAGAGGTAAGGTGGGAGGGGTAGAGAGAGAGAGAGAGAGAGAGAGAGAGAGAGAGAGAGAGAGAGAAGGGGAGACTAGGAGAAAGAGAGATTGGGAGAGAGTGGGAGAGGGGGAGAGTGGGAGAAAGTGGGAGAGAGGGAGAGTGGGAGAGAGAGAGA